>JAAAKM020721499.1:251951485-252493985 GCA_010016025.2 Alatinidae sp. Z8VKAUB7J3 | reverse complement strand
TTAGTATAAATCCTACAATGGTAGAAGAAACAGCCGAGGAAACTGCTCAAAGAGTTAATTCGAAAAGACTTGCGGCTAATAGAGAAATTAAGAAAAGAAAGCGTGCCGAGGAATCACAAGAACCGCCGGAAAACAGGCTTGAGGCTCAAAGAGATAATGCCGAAAGGAAGCGTGGCGAGGAATCACAACATGCAATTGTCACTAAAAACGCTTTTGTTAGGTTATTTTGAACACATTGTGTACCATGAAATGTACGCATTCCAAGAATGCAATTGTCAGTTAAAACGCCTTGTTAGGTCATTTTGAACACATTGTTCAACAAGGAATAACTGCATTCCCAGCATGCAATTGTCACTAAAAACGCCTTGTTAGGTTATTTTGAACACATTTTGCACCATGGAATATACGCATTCCAACATTTGTGTCCCGGTGTCCCAGTCTGTGATTTCTCTTTGAGGGTCTGGGGCGTCATTTATATTCCTTGGCGCTTCGCGCCATCCCAACAGCTAGTATTAAATAAACTGTGCATATAATAATTCTCACATTTTTTCCATCTAAGCTCTTAAGCAGCAAAGAAGTAAAAATATTTACAAAATGAAAAGTAATTGTATGCTATTCTTTTTGGTTGAAGGTATTTTCATAAAAGCAAGAAAGATAGGTGATCAGAAGGGTGTGAGAGAAAGAAAGGGGGAGAGAAGGACGATCAAAGACTAAGATAGGAATTTAGTATAACAGAAATAGAAGAAGGCAGCAAGAAAGATAGGTGATCAGAAGACCGCAATAGACAGACAGAAAGAGAGAAGATGATCAAAGAGTAAGACAGCAAGATAACAAAACTGAAAGAGAGGAAGGCAGCAAGAAAGATAGGTGATCTTTGAGCAAAAATGACACTGAAAACGCTCTTGTTGTTCATAGGAATAAAACTAGTCACATTCCGGATCTAGACAATATTCATAGGGGTAGCTTAGATTAGAGGTAGCTTAGATTAGGGGTAGCTTAGATTAGAGGTAGCTTAGATTAAGAGTAGCTTAGATTAATCTGATCGTTCGCTCATCCAAGGTTTATCTATCGAATTAAGCGTGGGATCATCTTTCGCTTAACAGCACGGTACCAGGACAACAGGAACGTGACAATACAAGAGCAGTAAAAGGATCAGAGCAAAAACTATTGAAGCAGCGGACTAGAAGAAGGATTGTCAAAGAAAACTGCATACCCTAGTTAACAGATTGGGGCATACTTTCTCACCATTATAAAGTTCTCCCCACTTCCATATCTTTTAGCCGCCGCAAGCTTTTACTAGGACCCCCCATCCGTTTAGATTTAGGATTAAATTTTGTATATCTAAGTACGATATCGTTATTCACAGGAGCAGGAAGAGGATAAATTACTTTCTTTTTATACTTAACACACTCTTTTATCTACCGACAATTACATTGCTCAAATAAAACTTTAACAGTACTTTGTATACTGACCGAGGAGGAACAGATTTCTAAATTTAAAGCCAAGTTGATTTTGTTGTCCCATGCAATTCCCACACCACTTGTGCCATTATCAAAATTGCGCATCGTAATCGGAGGGAATTTTAGTGCAACTCCTTCTTGGAAGAAAGTTCTTCCCCGAAGGCCAGCCACAACTACTACTACTACTACTACTACTACTACTACTATTACTACTACTACTACTAATAATAATAATAATAATTATAATAATAATAATAATAATAATACCGCTACTACTACTAGTTACCACCACCACTATTTTACACTTGGTATTTACTATTGTAAGTACCCAGTCTTTGGCTCATTGATAGCATAACTTAGAGTTAAACCAGATCTGCCAGTGTGTTCGCCGAGGTGTAAATAGAAGCACTTTCAAGAAATCTGGTACACTCTGCGGATATTTGACCACTTTAACAGAAATCCAAGTATGAAAAAGGCACTAGAGAACTAGAAAATACATCTCCAACAAGGCTTTCTAACAGAAATCCCAAAGAACTGCTATTGGTCTGGATATATTTCGTTTAGGATGTTCTTAAGATCCGAGGGATCCACTAAGTCGTAAGAAAGAGTTCCTCCTGTTAACTCAAATAACGCGAATTCAAATTTACTGACGTCAGTGGCTAAGTTCAGCAAAGACATAATAACAATGTCGAGTGACACCATCGTTAGGCTGGAATCAGAGATTACTCTGTCTACCTCATTTTTTAAATAGTTCATTGTGCTGACTGTTCTTGATATTTTTATGAGTCAGTATTACCTTAATTTCAAAGTTCCTTGTTTACATCCATTTAAATTACCCGCGAGTTCTCAAAAGGAGAAAGTATCGTGTCACTGACCGATCTGAGTCGTGTTCTTGAGTACGCCGCTTGACAGCCTCCCACGAGGGGCAAATAACTCAAAGAAGTCTCGTACATGGTTTGGATAAGTCTCAGATTAATCTCCGTAATAGTCTCAATAATCACAGAAACATTTAACTGCCCCTCTTTAAATGGATAAAAATTTTATTTGCATTTTTTAGTTTGGTTCCTGGTAGCCAAAGAACTCGTGGAAATAGGTTTCAAGTCAACCGGAAAATATGACGGCTTTTAAGGCCCATGCCCCCAAACAAAAATTATTTTTTCGATATGAAGGGCCCCCCTCGGTTCAGGGACTTACCGTCTCAAGTTTTAAGGCTTTCAGAACAAAAAGAAATTTTCCCATTTTTTGAAGGTAAGTTCTCTGAACAAGTTATCTATTAATAATTATATCCAAGCCTATTACCTAAGCGTTATATTAAAGTAGTGTATAAATAGAGTTCTATGTTAGGTCTATATTAACATAGTGTTTAAATGCTCTATATTTAAATAGAGATCGAAATATATTACTCAAGCTGGGCTGTTTTCAAATGATTTGTATTTTTTTTTTTTTTTTATTCTATTTCTTACCGTTTCATCAAATTTAGTCTTTGTCATCAAAGGTTATGAGCCTGAGTAAATTTGAGTTATTTTGGAAAATAAGGGAAACACCCCCTAAAAGTCATAGAATCTTAACAAAAATCACACCATCGATATCAGCGTATCAGAGAACCCTCATGTAAACGTTTTAAGCTCCTACAAAATGTTGAACTTATCTACAAAAATGTTGAACTTCGTATTTTTTTGCCAGAAGATCGATCATATGAAATACTGTAAGAAGAGGGGCTCAGGATGACTTGCAAGATTTAACCAACACACATAGTTACCGCTAGCTCATGAGCTCACAATTCTCTTACAATGTTTCCTCCTCTGCTTAAGTAGGTACAGTTTTGCTCTTGAACTACAGCGTAAGCTCTAGTCCCATGACCTTTCACTGGATATATGAGTTTACTACTTTTTGAAATCACATTTTGGAGATACCAATAAATTAACGTGAATTAACTCTGGTACAAACGTACAAAGAACATCTGTCACCAATCGCGAGATGCATTGTAGGAAATAACCTATGAGAAATAAAAAGATGGCAAGTTTCGACGTTGTTTCGCTCTTTACTAATGTTCCCATAGATAAAGTAATGGAAGTTTTACGAGACCATCTCAAAACGAAAGAAGCACAGTTCTCTTTAAAACATGAACAATTATTGGACCTTGTCGAAGGAACCTTGCTACGTCATGGGGCGCGCAAATCTTCATATGCTGTTACTGCCCAATTTCTAGGGTTTTGTCTGACTCAGTAGCCGTGTTCACACCAACATCGGTTGTCGAAACGGTTGTACTTATAACGGTTTTGAAACCGATTTAACTACCACCGTTCCGAGATCAGTTCATACTGGATGCCTCCTAATATCGGTTAATAATGGCGGATGATAGCTGCGATGGAAAATAAAAGCTGTTTTTAGTGACACTTGCATGCTAGGAATGCGTACATTCCATGGTGCACAATGCGTTTAGAATGGCACCACAAGCTGTTTTTATTGACACTTGCATGCTTGGAATGCGTACATTCCATGGTGCACAATGCGTTTAAAATGGCAACAAAAGATGTTTTTAGTGACACTTGCATGCTTGGAATGCGTACATTCCATGGTGCACAATGCGTTTCGAATAGCACCGAAGAAGAAGAAGAAGAAGAAGAAGAAGAAGAAAAAGAAGAAGAAGAAGAAGAAGAAGAAAAAGAAGAAGAAGAAGAAGAAGAAGAAAGGAAGAAAAGGATATAATCGAACACATGAGATATCATCACTGTGCAATTTTTCAAAAATGCACACAGAAAAAATGACATTATAGTCACTACAGTCATGACAGTTAATTTTAGTTTGACTTTCCAAACCAAAAGATGGAATAGGAAGGCTGTGATGGAAATATGGACATCATAAAGAGCTTATTATTTGCTCTTTTATAATCTTTTTATTAAATTTGATCACTTTTAGTGAATCAGACATCTCAAGGCAATCATTATGTGACATATGGCACCCAAAACTACACTTTGAGTTATTTTTCGACTTTTTTTTTACATGAAAGTAACAAAAATGGGTGTTTTCCAATGAAAACCTCCGTGGACAAATTTCTACGAAGGTAAGAGTACAGTACATCCCCGTTTATCCGAACCTCGTTTATCCGAACACCTCAAACCGAGAAAAATTTTAATATTGAAGATTTCGTTTTCCTCTTTCAATCAACCAGAATATGACCAAATTATTTAAATCTCTGGAATAGCGACACTTAGGACCTTAATGTAATGCAGAATGCGCGATATCAATTTAGGACCTTAATGTAATGCAGAATGCGCGATATCAATTTATGCCGGGTCAGCACAGACCTGGGAGTAGTGGTGACTAAGGGGTAACTCCATTATATCATACAGCCCCAAAACTCCCGAACTAGAGCCTCACCACCGGATACAGTTTAGTTAAGTGTCATACCCAGGACATATAAAGACTATACATTTACATTAACTCCTGCTCCTAACAACTTCGCTTCACTACTGATCAAACAATTAATACTAATTATATATAAACAACGCGGGCCCTTAGTGCTTGAAGAAATGCCAGAAATCAGCCTACCTTGTCAACTTACATTTGTTACCATATCTCCTAAACTACACTGAATTTGGCTCTGATTTCACGCGAAATACTCTTAGAGGCCATCAATCTACATTATAAACATAGAAAGATCAGGATTGGCGGACCTTTTTTCGTGACCAAATTTTTCCACTTTTCTAAGCCTTAGTGCTTGAAGAAATGCCAGAAATCAGCAATTGCAGCTAAACCTTCAGCTCCCACAAACTTTTCTCACTGTAGGGTGGGGTATAGAAAAAAAATTGAAGAAAAAAGCCACATGCTTTTTGAAAATAATATCAGTGACAGAGGTTCAAATTAAGAAAAAAGAGAAAATAGAGATGTCCTGAATTGCAGCTAAACCTTCAGCTCCCACAAACTTTTCTCACTGTAGGGTGGGGTATAGAAAAAAAATTGAAGAAAAAACTTTTCTAAGCCTTAGTGCTTGAAGAAATGCCAGAAATCAGCCTACCTTGTCAACTTACATTTATTACAATATCTTAAAAACTACATCGAATTTGACTCTGATTTCACGCGGAATACCCTTATAGGCCATCAATCTACATCATAAACATAAAAACATTAGAATTGACGGACCTTTTTTCGTGACCAAATTTTTCCACTTTTCTAAGCCTTAGTGCTTGAAGAAATGCCTTTTGGAAATAATGCATTTGACTTTTGGTCTTAGAAATTTCATCATTGAGAAAAGCGCGTTCCATACAAGGACTGTGTCTTGCCCGTGACCTAGAAATTCGCAAAGAAATAAACTTAGGAACTACACGATTCGCCAAACATAACTCTAAGCAATGCCACTAAGCAATGTGACTCTGCCATAGGGCAGCACTTGCTTGAGAACCCAGACTGTGCCAAAATGTACACGGACGGAGTACATATCGGACACTGGTTGCAACACTTCAGCCAACCATTTTGCCAGTTGATGTTGAGCAGAACCAACCATTTTTGGAATACAGGGGGTAAAAGTGGATGAAAAAACAACAACAAACAAACCTAGTCACTACTGTTCTCCATTATATTTTTACATAGAAAAAGTTTAGTACTAGGTTTTATAACAGTCTGGAGCTGGTTGGTCTCTCCATCCCCTCGAACTGCTTCTTACTCAAGCGAGACTTTCGAACTCAGTATCAAAAACTAATTAATCACGTATGAGATGGCGAATCACCCACCGAGGACAATTTTGAACAATAGTCCGACATTCAGCTATTTTTGGGTGTTTCGCAACAGATCCGAGAAGATTTTTTTGGGAGACTTGCGAGTGCTTGGGGAGACGAAACCTTTTACTTTTAAACTAGTACCGGTGGTAAGCAAGAACAAGAATACATATCGTTATTGACTGCTGCACTGCCGGCGATTGCATTCCCGAGAAAATACAACAAAAAGTAGAAGCATCCTTGCCATTTTGTTTTACCATCTATATGTTAGCGCTGAGAATGTTTTATCTTTGAGTTTTTGCATTGAATTTGTGATAGGAATACGGTTTGATGGTCTCTACTTGCATTTTATGGACACTGATGCTAAAACAAGTCACTTCTCTCTTCTCTGAAAATCCAGTAAACGTTGAAAGTTTGGTTGATTGGATAGTTGTTTTGTTTCTGAAGGATGTCTGGCAATTTTCTCATGTAGAAAGATGCTTGGTTGAGGGAGTTTTTTTTTTTGCTTAATTAGCTTGCTTTTTGTTTTTAGTTTGTCAGAAATCCTTTTCTCGTGCTAAAGGCTTCATTGCTCTCAAACAGCATGCTAAAGGTGGTGATCATAGGTCAACTGCAATAATGAAACGCCCAGTCGGTCGAACGCTGTGTCGGTGAACCCGCGAGCGCCGAACTGACTGTGAAGAAACTGAAACAGGGATGTGATGCGTTTGCAGCGGGCATCGACGTCAGTCCAGTTGCCCTGTTCCACATTTGACCACAGTGGCAGAATCACATCGGGATTCCAGTACACGATCGAGCTGCAGCCGCCGCGGGCGCCCTGGCGACCCAGCGTGCCCCATTCGTGCTCTCCCACACAATTTGCAAATATCAGTGAATTACAGCCCCAACTCTACCACTAAGATTCCCTAATTTTCCTTAAACGACTTTCGCCGAGGCTGGGTCCCTAAAAGGCAATAAAGGTAGGGGAGGATGGTTCGGATGAGGAGGGCTTATCTTTCTAGGCAGCTAGTCTTTCAAGGGCCCAGAGCGATAATAAGATAACTTAATGTTGTTTAATTCTTGTGTTACCACAACTTTATTCCATTCATATGAAAAATGTTTTTTCTTTCAAAATTAAGGCCCTAAACAAATTTTCCCAAAGTCGTGACCTATCTAGATCGTTCTTTCACACACCACAAAAGTAACAATTATCTTATTATGAACAATCTTATTAAACGAACAATGCCCATAAAGCGAAGGTATACATTAGGGTGCCCAAGTATACAAATTATTATTGGAATTGCTCCGCCGCACAACGTAGCGCATTTCGATATCCGCTTCTAAAACATTGAAAATCAGATAAAAAAGGTATCATTAATAATTTTATAGCTTTAGAAGTTCCCTGTTGTGGTAACCCCTATGATTAAAAACTTTTCCGACACAGGATACATGTTATTAATGTTCTATGTATATTGGATCGACATCCTTTTGCTTGGCAATAGCGTTTTATGTAATTTTATCTTTTAGGGATGTTTACACAAGACATTCATGCCTTATGTTCAACTTTGTTTAGGTTTGATGACGTTGGAAGCATAGGTTCAAGCTACACAGATTTACTAGAAGGTACTTGCAGTTGTGAAAACTTTTTTTTATTCATTTTCTCACTGTATATTTTTTTTAATAATGCTAGAAAATCCTGCGTCCCCTTCATGAAAATTCTCTTCCCTCATGATAAATTCCTCCAAGGAAATATCATCCCACGTAGCCCCTCCCCCAACCTCCCCCCCCAGCCTGACGCGGAGTCCAAATGTCAGCCAACTTTTTCGTTCATCGTGTCAGGCTGGGAAGCCTGACCCTCGGTTAAGTCGCTCACGTCAACTGTTGTCGGCCTTCCCGTGATCATCTCCGCCATTACCACCGCCGTGCCCGGTGACATCTGCAAGCCGGAACGAAAATGTCCCGCGGCGATGAACAGGTTCTCGGACCCTGGCACCTGCCCCAGATACGGCAGCCCAAAACTTTTTGGGAGCTCTCATTTTTCGAAAGAGAATGGAGGTGTTTGTCAAAATTTCAATTTCAGCCGAATCCTTTCACAAACATAGAAAAAACTAAGGAAGATGTAAAAAATATTTACGGACTGAAAGATACATTACCAAAGAGTCAAATTACAAAAAAAAATATTGCTATTTACCCTGAGAATAAAGATATTGATTATGACAAGAATCATTCCGATACGAATTATAAGCCGATGATTTGAGCGTCCTAGATTAAAGTGCTAACGAAATAAATTAATTTTTTGGGTGGCTTTGAAAGCTCACGGGACAAGACTTTGCTGGAAAATTATATGTTAAGAAGACGCTTAGACTAGGAATAGGTGAAATTGAGTAACGAGATGAATGATCATTTGGATAACTTCACTTGCCTAGGTAGAATTATTAGTAAAGATGGCGGATCCGGTGAAGATGATAAAACCGTTCTGTCAGGCCAACGGAATCAATCCCGAGATATCGACCCCGCGCGTGGCGTTCCGTATCGTCGAGTCTCCCGGGGTGGCCCTGCTGATTGTTTCGGTGCTCTCGATCTTAATTGTCGATCGCTCCGGCGGTTTGTCGGCGTTGCGCCAAGCAATCGGCCGGTCCTGGCGTCCATTGACGGGGATTCTGCTTTTTCTGCTGACCGCGCGGATACTGGTCGAGACCATTGTAGTCCTTTTGGCTTAAATAGCCAGCAAGAAAAGTGGTTCTATTCAATTTAATCTTTGTAAAAAAAGAAAGACAACGAATTAACTCTATTAAATTGAGGATGGTGTTTGGCTTTTTCTCGGCTCACTTGGCTTTTTTTTCATTTATTAGTTTTTTTTACATTTATTATTATTATTATTATGGCTAACCTTCATGTTTTGTTTCTCTTTCTTCTTGGTTAAATGGATGATCTTCCCCTTTAAGTATTATCTGAAAGTTCCAACTAAATACCCAAATCAATTCTTGAGATATGCTATTTTGACAATGTGCATGCAGATAGCGTCTTTTGATTTAGTTTAAATTTTCCCTTAATGCTGTAGATAGAGTAGTTTAGTAGTAGTAGTGGTGGTACTTGTAGCGGTATTTGTAACATGCAAACATTGCCTTTTTGATCATCTCCCTTATCATTTCCTCTGGTATATGAACGTGCTGCTGACGAACCGAAGGGTCAGCGCGTCCGCGCGAAAGCAGTGGGTGGATGATGCCGTTCAAATACTCCTGAACTCCCGCGATAACTGGTAGCCTTACTTCGTCGATAATCGCAGCCACGCTCTCACAGTTACTAACGAGCAATGCCTGAGAATTAAGCACTGCAAAATTCCAGCACGCCAGCGCTTGACCATTAATAGTACCGATAGGTACTTCCATTTTTTGGGGGTTTTATCCCCTTGCGGTCCGTGGGGCTGTCCTGCGGCAGCACAAAAGGGGGAAACCCAACTTTCTTGCCACACTGGGTGCAGTACATTGGTGCTTAGAAAATTCGTTGGATTGTTGTAGAACGAAATGCACAATGCGCCAGGTTCAGACTGAGTACTCAAAACTCTCAACTCCTCTATCTATCTCAGGATATTGGTAGTGATAACATGTCCGACGCCCTCGGGAAGAGTTCCTATCAGCCGCCAGGTCGGAGCCGCTGGGTGCTTCGAAAGCTTGAGCTTGTAGCCCGACGGCGTCATGTACATCTCGTCGGGCCTCAGAGGAATCGAGACGGACTCTCCGTCGCGCGTCCACGTGATCGTCTGGTTCGACACGGAGGCGTAGGCGTCCTCGGGGATAAAGACGAGCTGCGGAAACTCGATGCCGCGCGCGTAGCCGCCATCATGGTAGACATAGTACACTATTAGAATAGCCTTTTTGCATGAAAAGAGTTGAATTTATTTCAACTACTGCTTACTGCTTTTTCACTTTTATTTAATAGACATTTTACTATTTTCATATACCGGTGTAAACTAAATTTTCGGGTGCACGGATCTGGCATAAAATTTATCAATGAAACTTAATTCAGACTCTATAAACTACTGAATTCAATTCTGACTCGTCTATAACTTCCGGCGAAAGTTGAAATCACTGATAAACTAAATAGTAAAACTTGAAGTGTTTACACACTTCAAGTAAAACTTGAAGTGTTGACAGTGTTTACAATATAGAAGAAGATCTACTGAAGATGGCGGTAAAACAGCGATAATAAAGAAGCGTAACCATCGAAGTACCACCATCGAAGTAGATAACCAGTGGGTTGTTCCATATTCCCCATTATTATCAAAAACATTTAAAATTCAGCTCAATTTCCTCCCTAAATATTTTCTGAAAATTTCACTTTCACTTAGCCATGGTTGTAATAGTAGCCATGGTAGTGGTAGTAGTAGGGGTACTAGTAGTACTAGTTGCAGGACTAGTAACGATATTGACAGTAATAGCACTAGCACTAGTAGCCGCAGTAGTATTAACATGTTGTCTTTTGGTCAGTTGAACATCCCCCCTTATCATGCCCTCGATGTATCAGGCAAGAATTGTCAAGTGTATTCATCTTTAGGGTATGAGGAGCAATACGAGTGGGTTGAGGTGACATTGGGCTTATGTTTGTGAGAATTTGGTACCAGGTGTCAAATTTTCATTGTTTAGGGATATCTTCTCTATTCTGGAATCACTTCTAGGCAAGAATTGTCAAGTGTATTCATCTTTAGGGTATGAGGAGCAATACGAGTGGGTTGAGGTGACATTGGGCTTATCATTGAAATGCAAAAAAACATTAATAGGATTAACGCTTGCAGGAAAGCCAAGGTTGGTGAGGCTCTGCAAAGGGGTGATTGAAAAACAAGTTTGCAAATAATGTCAAGTATAGACTTAGCGGCAGCACCGTCTTCTTTGAATTTTCAGCAAATGACCATAGGTGGAAAGGGCACTGCCTTCTCTAGTTGCCAAAAATTATCAAAATTAAATAAAAATGTCTTTTTATGAACACTACCTGTTATCGAAGCGAGCACGGAAATGTTCGGTCCGCTGCTACAGCGGGACGATATTGTAAAAAAACCTCTTAATTATCATCACTACGGCGTAGAAATCCCCTCGACTCCGGGGCTCGGTTTAGAACTCGATGAAGACAAACTGCGTGAATACGCCCGCAAAGTGTAAGTAAGGAGCCAACATGTTATTTAAAGTTGAAATGACCGTTATACCGCCAGCGCACAAGTGGAAAGGGTATATTTAATGAGCCCAGAGTTGAACTAGCACCAGCAGCACAGTTATTTGCACTGAATTTTAATTTGTTATCAATGGTGACTCCAAGATCTCGGTCACCATTTACAGAGGAGGATTAATTTTGCCAAAGTGAATAACATCACACTTGGCAAAATTGAATTCAAGAAGCCAAGCCTTGGCCCATTGTAGTCTAAGATTATTTTGTAGACTGATAGTGTATGCAAACTATGTCAAATATGCCTTTTTAGCCTATTTTGAACGCTTTGTGTACCATGGAATGTACGCATCTAGTCAATTCAAACTATGTCAAATATACATTTTTAACCTATTTTGAACGCTTTGTGCACCATGGAATGTACGCATCTTGTGTATGCAAACTATATCAAATATGCATTTTTAACCTATTTTAAACGCTGTGCAGCAAGGAATGTACGCATCTAGTGTTTAAACAGTACGTTACATTTTCAAAAGAGCTACAAATGACAGCCTTTCTTAGCAAATTCTCGCAAACTTTGTCTATAGTCACAACTTAAGTGTATTTATTCACAAATAGATCGAGATTCACTTTGCGTTGTTAGCTATTAACGTGGAAAATTAAACCTGGCACTTCCGTGTACTACCCTTTACCAATTAGGTTGGTTGTACATTGTTGTGTATCTGAATATCACCATACTCCCAGTGGCCACTAGTCTGATATAGATCATTGCTAGTCAGTATAGCGCATAAAATGGAACAAGATGTGAATTCTGTTAATATCCAGTGGGCTGGCCATATGCCTCAACTTGTTGCACTCAACCACACCCCAACTTAAGGTTGCTTTATTGGTAATTATGGGGATTTTGAATAGGCCTGCACCTCAAGGGCACTTCGTGTTAATTGACCTCACGACACCATTTAAGCCCAAGAAAATCTACCGAAATAATCCACTTTTGAGATATAATTTTATTGTGAGCGTGTCCGAAAGCTTGTTTTACAGAGAATACTGCATCTGGATGCAAAATTAATACATAATTTTTCAGTCCAAAAGCTATTCTCATTGTTTTTTCTTTAAAATCAGGAAGAGTTGTAATTTTGTTGGTCTCCCCTCAAAATTCGCAGGGAAGAAAGATAAATCTACCCGGCAGACGCCGACTTTAAAATGAAAACAAATACCATCTTGTTGATATAGTAACAGAATCAAAGTGATAATCTTTTATCGTTTTTTGTTTTTTTTAGATAAATAAATATATATATGAGTTTAATGTTGATTGCAAGATAATCTGCAAACAAGGGTTCTTTATGCGATACAGCATCCATACATACCCTTGTCTATAGTCCTGTAAACATGAAGCTAGATAGTCTGATTGCACGCCGTCGTTATTTTGGTTTGTCGTAGTTGCGATGCAAATTTTGAACATCTATTGCAATATTAGAGCTTTATATTTATCTGAAATACTGAAATGGCAGTGTTTATGGACATAGAACCCTCATGAGAGGAGGAGACGAAAGATTTATCGATATTTGTTCAATCCATTGGCTGAATACACGAATGAGGAATTGCATCGTCGTTTGAGGTTTAATCGACTTTGAATTCTTTACATCTCTTATGAACTTCTCCTTTATCATAGTTGAAGAACAATCCTTGCAATCACTCGATATTTTATAAGTTTCCAAAGTTTCGTAACGTTGTATTCTAAGCGAACATTTACAGTTATAACCAATCAGAATTTATAAATCATACTAGTACTACCTTCCAAAGAAAGGTAAATATAGCTTTGTGCTTTGGATGTCTGAAGAAACTCCAATGTCATTTTAACTCACAAAATGACTGTTTAGTCTTTTTTTTCTCGGAGAACATATAAAATAAGTCATCAGAGATGACGTCACTTTTCTTAATGGCCGGAAAATTATGTCAACAAAGCGGAAGCTTGGAATACTTTAACAAAACAATACAAGGACTACAATGACACATAAAAATCTCATTTGCAAATACTTTGATGAAAGCATGGATTACAAAGACGTCCGAGATTTTTGTTCGTGGGCGGGGGGCTTTTTTCGGGGTCATTTGTTCTTCTCATTTATCTGGCGTGTGGTACTTCGATTACTAGTTAATAAAGGAGTACAAAGAGTGATTTCTCGGGAGGTAGGGGGCCGTACTCCCTTGCCCAAGTCTAAGCTGATTTAGTTGTGCTATGTCCTTCTCAACTGCATCTCCATTTCCATTTAATTTTTAAAGTCATCCCCTGTTTGTTTCTACTTGACTGTATGCTAGCTGGACTCATAAAACACTTTAATCACATTCTTTACCATTAGCAATCATAAAATATTCTAATATCTTCATTTTTTCAACATACGTAGCAATTACACTCGAAAACTAAAACTTTTGACATTGGAAAAGAGCCTTTACTCACATTCTTTACCATTTGCAATCATAAAATTGTCTAATATCTTCATTTTTTCAAAATACGCAGCTATTACCCTCGAAAACTAAAACTTTTGACATAGGAAAAGAGCCTTATTAGCAATATTAGCGAAGTATTCTTGTTCTTGCTTACCACCGGTACTAGTTTAAAAGTAAAAGGTTTCGTCTCCCAAAGCACTCGCAAGTCTCCTAAAAAGATCTTCTCGGATCTGTTGCGAAACACCCGAAAATAGCTGAATGTCGGCCTATTGTTCAAAATTGTCCTCGGCGGGTGATTCGCCATCTCATACGTGATTAATTAGTTTTTGATACTGAGTTCGAATAGATGCGTACAATCCAGGGTGCACAAAGCGTTCAATATAGGCTAATAAGGAATATTTGACATAGTTTGCATACACTGGATGCGTACATTCCATGGTGCACAAAGCGGTCAAAATAGGCTAATAAGGCATATTTGACAAAGTTTGCATACGCTAGATGCGTACATTCCATGGTGCACAAAGCGTACAAAATAGGCTAATAAGGCATATTTGACATAGTTTGCATACACACACAAACTCCTTTTGTCGGCAAAGTAAAGGATCCCGGGTTTTGATGAAAACCGCTTCTAAAACTTTCAGATGGATCGCTGATCTAGCTTTAGCTAATATACGAAAACAATCATTCGTATAGGCCCCCAAACAGTCGTGCTGATGTAGTACATGTGTGCCGATGGCCGAATCACAATCTATCAGACTCACATTTGCTTTACACTTTCGTTCGGGTTGTTGACGTTCACTTAAATTAGTCAATATATTACTTAAAGTATTGAATAAGTCATCCGTGATGTTGTCTGGCCTGAAAAGCTGAAAATATTGGAAATAAAGGGGGTACGTGCAAAAGTGTACTAGCGCCGAGGGGCCCAAGCAGCTCTGTTAAGCGTACAGGCTAGGCCTACTATATATATATGGCCTACATAATCACAGTGACATCTTCCGAACGTTTGTTACAAATACTTCAAATAGAACAGTTGCTACTTGAACTTGCAGCAAGATTCATCCCTGGAAAAATTGTCTCTACGTTTGCGCGAACAAGTTTCATGTAATAGATCTGCGCAATAGATTTTAATACGATTTTAATACGAAGCTGTCATTGCAGTATTTCAAATATAGCAGTATGTCAAATATATTTGTGCTACTGGTGAACATTACGTCGGTACTTTTAGCCATCTAAACCAGGGGTCTGTGACGTAGGTTTATCTACACTAACCCCACCCATCCAACGCCAGCACTCTACACTCCACCGTTCTGATCCATTCCCTCCTGGCTGCTAACTTTCTTCTTTTGTCTCCTCGCCATCTCGTTTGTCCGCTGTTGGAAGCTGAAAATAAAATATCTAAGGCCCACGTCAAACGTCGCTCTTCTCATGCGCCGAACCTAATAGTTGAATTAGGCACATGAGAAGAGCGACGTTTGATTTGATTTCTACCAAAAATCATTAACACGTCTCGCGTGTTACCTCAAATAGTGTAGACGGTATTTAGAAAACACTGTATTAAGTATGTCGTTGCCATTACGTAACCAAGGTTGTTATAGCCTAACTAGCGTTTCCGGTTTAGTCGCGTATGTGTTTCCACTCGCTTCGCGTTCTAGGACAAATATTCTCTACCCTGCCTTGAGTAAAGGATTCATATTGTTAAACAGACTCGGTACGTTATTTTTCCTCTCCGACACCCACCACCCCTCTTGGTAAGGTATCGACCAAAAGTACCTCCCCCCCCCTGGTTTGTCGTCAATGCAAAGATGTTCTTTATTTATAACTTACCAAAATTGGGGAAACATTTGATGACCAGTTTTCAACTAATGAGGAGGTATGGCGACATCTCAGTTTGCAGGACCGACATCTAAGTTGTGCAAGTGGAAAGTGCGATATTTTAATATTAGTGCTTGATAACATGCCAGAAATGAGCCTGTAACACACAACTTATCTATCTTACCGTATCTTATAAACTATATACAATTAGACTCTTATTTCACGCGGAATAGTTTTGCAGGTCATCAATCTTCCTTATAAACCTTTAAAGAACGTAATTGACGGACCTTTTTTCGTGACCAATTTCTTCGACTTTTCCAAGCCTTAGTGCTTGATAACATGCCAGAAATGAGCCTGATGGAAACAATATACAAGGCTTCTTTAAATATGCAAAGAAAACTTTTAATCATTTAAGAATAAACAAATATACACAACGACTGTGTTTAAAGAGATTTAGCTAACTACTCTTACTAGTTATCGGGGACTGTTGAAAATATAGTTTGAGGCCATTATTGATGCATAGTTCACCTGCGTTTTGACGAACAGTGATTTTTATTTGCTAACGAGCTTTCCATGCAATATAAGATTAAGGGTAGCATGGAGCGCACCTGCTTCCATGAATAAAGTGGAGCAGCCATTGAAGAGTCTGCCAAAGTCAAATTTGTTAAAAGTCGCATTCATATACCAAGATTCTCCCTGTCATCCACCATCACCATTAAGATTTTTTAAAGCTAAAAGGCGCTCTCTAAAATTCACTGCGTATGACAAAGACGCTAATAAACGGCGTAGTGTACGTAGAAGGCCCTAGCATCTCGATAAGTCGATATTTTCTTAAACTACCTGAAAATTGTATATACTCTAATTTGCTGTCCCTTACCTGTCCCGCAGCTTGACTGATATTTTTATCCAAACACGACTTTCAATTGCTACCCCTTTCCCAAAATGGGCCTATGATATGAACGAAAAAGTTGGTACCCAGCAATTGTTGGAACCCCCTTCCCCCTGTCAGACTAACTCTATTCGCTTTATTTATCCTCTGAGAACTCTTTCCATTATATTCATCAGCTCATTATCGACTTTTGCGTAATGCAAACCAAACGGTATCTTTCTTTCTCAAAGAGGTTTAATACACATTTCTATTTGAATATTTCTAGTTTGAGGGAACTACCGTATGTAGTTTATACAGTACATTATGCTACAGTACGTTATGCTACAGTACATTATGCTACAGTACATTATGCTACAGAATGTTATGCTACAGTACGTTGATATCGTCAATTGCCTCTCAGAGCTTGGATTTCACGATAGAAAACTTTAATTCTACAGTGTATCAATTCCTTGTTGTTGCAAATTTTGGATCTGTTACCACACATGACGCTGATACGATAGAATTAAAGCTTAAGTACAGTACTCTCTCAAAACAACAGTTAAAAAGGGAATTAAAACTTTTGAAGGAAGCTATTCCCAAAGATATTGCTTCCTTACGATTTGTTGCAATTAGGCATATTTGACAAAGTTTGCATACACTAGAAACGTACATTCCGTGGTGCACAAAGCGTTCAAAATAGGCTATTAAGGCATATTTGACATAGTTTGCATACACTGGGTGCGTGTATTCCATGATGCACAAAGCGTTCCAAATAGGTTTATAAGGCATATTTGACATAGTTTGCATACACTAGATGCGTACATTCCATGATGCACAAAGCGTTCAAAGTAGCCTTGTGATATTTGTTATATAATACCGAATATTCATAAAGGACTCAAAATTTATAGATAGTAATCTGGAGTTTCAGTCAAGACAATGCAAACTTGTAGCTAAATTTCTTGTTATTGTAAATGCTTTGATATTTTTTTGTTCCTGTGAATAAATCACAAGACTATTAAAAAATGAAAAATGAAAAATGTACTGAATCAACGATGAAGTGCAATTTATGTTCCTTATGACTCTGTACGCATCTAGTGTATGCAAACTATGTCAAATATGCCTTATTAGATAATTTTGAACGCTTTGTGCACCATGGAATGCACGCATCTAGTGTATGCAAACTATGTTAAATATGTCTTATGAGCCTATTTTGAATGCTTTGTGCACCATGGACTGTACGCATCTAGTGTATGCAAACTATGTAAAATATGCCTTATCAGCCTATTTTGAACGCTTTGTGCACCATGGAATATTGTATCTAAACTATCTTAAATATGCGTCATTAGCCTATTTTGAACGCTTTGTGCACCATGGAATGTACGCATCTATTGTATAAAAACTATCTTAAATATGCGTCATTAGCTTATTTTGAACGCCTTGTGTACTATGGAATGTACGCATATAGTCTATCTAAACTATGTCAAATATGCGTCATTAGCCTATTTTGAACGCTTTGTGCACCATGGAATGTACGCATCTCATAAAATAGTCTTATATCTTCATTTTTTCAACAGACGTAGCAATTACCCCCGAAAACTAAAACTTGTGAAATAGGAAAAGAGCCTTTAATCACATTCTTTACCAGGTGCAATCATGAAATAGTCTAATATCTTCATTTTTTCCACAGACGTAGCTATTTTCCCCCGAAAACTAAAACTTTTGAAATAGGAAAAGAGCCTTTGATCACAATCTTTACCATGGGCAATCCGTTTTTGTCATCCAAAAATGACATCAAGCCTTAGTTGGTTGCCATCAGGACGTGATACCAAGATTTAGTTGATTACTATCAGAACGTGGTGCCACGCCTTCGTTCATTGCAATCAGAAAGTTGTTTAAGTCCTTAGTAGTTTGGCTAAGGACATGTTATCAAGCGTTAGTTGATTGCCATCCAAAAATGGTATCAAGCATTAGTTGGTTGCCATCAAGACGTGATTTGGAAAATAACAGAGAAATAATAATAATAATAATAACAATAATTTATTTATAACCCACGAAGTACATTAAACTGTGGAGTAAACACACACAAAAAAAAAGAAAAAAACATAACAACATAAATAACATAGCAGCATAACAACATACAACATCAGTAAATTACCTCAATTCAAAAAATGGCCAAAGAGGGTCAAAAACACAAATCTTTTGCCGAGTTTTAAGACATATTTCTTCCGTACCAGCGTATACAGAAAACCTACATTTTCCGGTCAATATATCTCCTGGAATTCGTTCTGCCCCAAAACACGATCAACCTCATCAAAACTTTAGTTCATCGCGCTCTCATGATTTGCTCCGATATAAAATTACAATCGGAACTCAATCGGAACTCAAAAATGCCCTGTCTACTTAAAACTACCGTGGCATGGAAACGTTTCACTTCGTTTTGAAAACCAGATCACTAGGGTTATAAGAATTCTAAAATAATTGACAGTTCAAAAAGATTTGTCACTCAAATGTATGGCAACTGGTTACTACGTATTGGACATGGTTCAAATCAGCTGTCAATCATTAATAAGTGACTTAGTTACTACTATTAAACACAAAGCCTTCCTAACCCTAACCCTAACCCTAACCCTAACCCTAACCCTAACCCTAACCCTAACCCTAACCCTAACCCTAACCCTAATTTTAATGCTGATTTTAAATATATAAGTTTCATCAACATTAGTCTTACCCATAAAAATAAACGAGCCTGAGAAAATTGGCCTCGTTTTAGAAAATAGGGGGAAACACCACCTAAAAGTCATACAATCTTAACGAAAATCACACCATCAGATTCAGCATATCAGACAACCTTATAGTAGAAGTTTCAAGTTCCTACCTACAAAAATGTGGAATTTCGCATTTTTTGCCACAGAAATTACTTCGTATATGAAAGGAGATGCTTCCTCATCAACGCCCCGCTCTTTACGCTAAAGTTTTTTACTGTTATAAAAAGTAGAGTTAAGAGAAAGAGTCAAACTTTAGCGTAAAGAGCGGGGCGTTGATGAGGAAGCATCTCCTGTCATATACGAAGTAATTTCTGTTCGTTTTAAGTTTTAATGTCGCTCCTTACTTTCCGTTAAAAAAAACTTGTTTTTTACAATTCTTTTATTCACTTTCACATTAATCTATTTATGAGATCTATAACAATGATCATAGATCTTAGTTAGCTGTCACAATCTTCCAATTTCGTAATTCATTACAAGACTACTTCTATTATCTAACAACCAATAGGAATAGAGATAAACACAGGAAGTGCGGGGTGATTGGTTAGTAAAGAGGAGAAGTTGCCAGAGTTAGGTCGTGTTAGAATTTCATTGGTTAGTTAAACTTATTCGTATTTATTAGAATTTCATTTAAATATTTCTCATAAAAAATGGCTAAATTGCTAAAAAGAATACTTACGTCCCAGCCAAAGATGGGAGTACTTGATACACCTGAATTGTAAAATCTTCTTCACGAAGCAATTCATATTCTTCATAATCTTCATCCTCGTATTCACTAAAATAGTCACTCTCACGATGCTGTCGGAACAATCTAAGCTCAGCTCCCACCTGCTACTCTAAACGCATTGTGCACCAAGGAATGTACGCATTCCAAGCATGCAAGTGTCACTAAAAACAGCTTTTGGTACAATTATAAACGCATTGTGCACCATGGAATGTACGCATTTGATGCATGCAAGTGTCACTAAAAACAGCTCTTCGTGCTACTCTAAACACATTGTGCACCATGCAATGTACGCATTCCAAGCATGCAAGTGTCACTAAAAACAGCTTTTGGGAAACAACACAATACAGTATTATAGAGTAGAAACTGAGATCAACGCGAGTATCTATTTTCAGGCATGCCAATTGAAGTGCGAATTGAACTAAGACGATAAAGGTGCTTAATGTAAATGATGACCTTCTTCTCGTTTTCTCTTTCCTTTCTTGCTTTTTTTCTGTTACGTCAGCCTTTATCTAGTGTTATATGATCTCTTTTTCCATTATTTTACCACTTTTGATTCTAGCTTGTGTCATTCTGAATATAATTATCCTACACCACCTACTCTAACTTGCACGTTTGCCTCTTTTGATTTTTCCTCGACATTCATCATCATCATCATCATCTTTCGGCCTCAGCCGAGATTGAACTCACCACACTTTTCCAGTTTCCTCGACATTAATCTGGTGCCTGGTCTACCATTTTAAAATCTTAGAAACTATTGTCTCCTTGTAACCTGTTTTAATTATTGTCAGTTGCTTAGGTGTGAGGCCTCGATTTGGTCCAAAATCTAAGCAACAAGCTAAGCAACTCGAGGCCTCAAATTCAGGCGGGACAATTTTTAAAACGCGGGAAAAACAAATCAAGAAACGTTTTTATTAAGAATTGATTACAAATTGTTGATATATAGCAAATATCACACTGTTGATAATATGTCAAGCAAAGAAATTAAAGATCCAACCATTATTTAGTATTTCATCAAATTCGTTTTCCACCTTTGAACCCTGATCATCTGGACTGATGTGTTGTAAATGTGTTTAAAACTGCTATTATTCAAGGATTAGACTTTACTTTAAAACATTAGGACTAAACTTTAAACATTACACTTTTTTGATCGAGCTATACCAAATTAAATTCGTTTTCCACCTTTGAACCCTGATCATCTGGACTGATGTGTTGTAAATGTGTTTAAAACTGCTATTATTCAAGCAATCCTAGACAAAATCGGTGTTTTCACGACCTCTCCCCTAGAGCAAATGCCCTCTTATTCTCATTTAAAATCGGTTTTTTCATCCTCGGGTGATCTCCAGCTTTCGTAGGCCTAAGCAAAGCAATATCATTTAACCCTATCCACAAAATAAGGCGCTAATACAGATCTGCACCCCCCCTCCAAAATCATCGATAATGTATTCGTATTTAAATAAAATTTATAGGGTACCCTCCGAGTAGAGTAGGGTCCAATATGATAGTTTATTAAATTCATGATCTTCTGGTACAAGAGACGACTTCCGTACATTATTGTAATTTTTTTATTGCATGCGTAGCTATTTTACTCACGGCACGTACACGACAAATAGTCACTAGAGTACTTAGCAGTCTCTCAATCAAAGACCCCTGATGAGCAGTGGGTCCGACATTGAAACTACCCTAAATAAACAGAAAAACTATTTTATTAACCAAAGCTTTTCGGTCGGCTCTTGTCAAGATTACACGCCAACATACTTACATTGTGAAATTCAAATGTTAAATACTAAATGGGGTCTGCGCAATATACATGGGTATTCGCAATAGAAGAAAAGAAATACCACGATGTGATAGCTCATTTTGAATATAAATTCTTTCTGTCTGCACAACGAAGGCTTCCGCCACTTAATAGCGACTGCCTCAAGAACCATTAAGGCATATTTGACATAGTTTGCATAAACTAGATGCGTACATTCCATGGTGCACAAAGCGTCCAAAATAGGCTATTAAGGCATATTTAACATAGTTTGCATACACTAGATGCGTACATTCCATGGTGCACAAAGCATTCAAAATACGCTTAGTAAGGCATATTTGACATAGTTTGCATACACTAGATGCGTACATTCCATGGTGCACAAAGCGTTCAAAATAGGCGCTACACTCGATAAATATAACGGTTCGTGTTGTAGACGAGAAACACATTTCTACTCCTTGGACACATGACAGGTAATGTCCACTAACGATTAGGATAAAATTTGATTTCCTTTGTTCCTTGCTTCTGCTTCATAGTTCGTTGTCAAAAGTCCCGCTGGCTTAAAACTGACTATTGCCTTCCGTACTTTTCAATTAAACGAGATAGAAGAAGCCTAATAGCAATGGTGAAGAAAAATGTATGCATTAGGAAATTTGACTAATTTGAAAAAAGGGAGAAAATCCATCAAATTTGGATAAAAATCAAACAAATGGATTCGTTATGTCTGAGAACCTTGTATTAAATTTATCAAGGTGTGTGGGACCATTTCGAAGCGCGTTATTTATTCTTTTGCTGTTGTTAAAACTAAGAGAATTTTGTCATTAAGTTTCAGCTAGAATTGTAAGAAATAGGAATCACTAAAAAAGAAACTGCTTGTTATAGACAGGAACAAAAAATATTAAATATCACATAATACCGTTGTAATTGGCTTGATTCATAGCCTACCTATGTTCTTAAAATCATTGAACATGGGTCACAGACCTGTTCCACCTTCTGTTTTACTACCCGGCAGTAGTTATCTCATATTTTCCGAAATCCATGAAAACCACGTCGATAAACAGTATATCGAAAAATATGCCTGATTCTTTCTTGATAAATACATTGTACTTTTAGGTTTGAATGCCTTACCTTCATTCGTATAGAACCTTGTTATTTCTTGGGCGTTAAATATTCTTTTATTCGAGATAACCGTCACATTACTTATACCGACGACAGAGGGGTTTAAAACCTTAACAGTTGTCTCACATAGGAAACAGAACTTAGAGGGGAATGAACGAGTCATGCACCAACGAGTTTTGCATTCAAATCTTATGCTGCCATGAAAAGGTCTGCTTTCATCAGAAGATACACCGCTCAAGGATTGCTGTTTCTTGTAAAGCTACCAGCTCTGACAATGTTGAAAGATTAATGGTTAGATTTGCTGTTAATATATTGATCTTCACAATGACATCCATTGGGCTTCTCTGGTCTGATGTATACGGCACAATATCATTTGTTTTTAAAACATTTTTCAACTTCAAAGCCTTAATCATGACCAAGGCCTCAAGAAATCAAACCACAGAGAGGTCACCCGCTAATAACAATGGAAGAAGCAGAAGCATACGAAATATTATTAAAACCTCTAATTACATTAATTAAAAGCGTATTGGGAGCACAGTATAAGCAACTTGCAGGGGCAAAAACTGGCGTAACTGTAGACAAAACAGCTAACGCCATCTAACATTTGACGTTTCTTGGTATTTTTCAGTGTATAAGTTTTTCAGTGTATTGGGAGATCAAACACTAAGATAGGAATTTAGTATAACAGAAATAGAAGAAGGAAGCAAGAAAGATAGGTGATCAGAAGTGTGCGAGAGAAAGAAAAAGGAAGAGAAGATAATCAAAGAGTAAGAAGGCAAGATAACAAAACTGAAGGAGAGAAAGGCAGCAAGAAACATAGGTGATCAGAGAAGCGCAATAGACAGACAGAAGGAGAGAAGATGATCAAAGAGTAAGAAGGTGGCATCAGTCAGTTTCTGACTCAGTAGGGTCCAAAGATATAAAAACCACTGAAAACCATTGGGGGGTATATTTTGGGGGGTTAAGTGTCTCGGCTCCCAGACTATTATGCTCCTAAATTTAATGGCACTAACAAGGTCATCAAAGGAAACCAACACCTTATGCTGCTTACACCATTGTCGATCAAATGTTTAAGTAAATAAATTGTTTACTTAATCCTACTGGTAAATAGTCACAAGCTTTTTTACCTTGAGCCTTCACTACAGGCGAGCAGGAGCTTGCGTGTAGGTGGGGAGGTAAGACCGCAAACCACCTACAATTTAGAACATATATACATATCCCCCCTGCCTTCTCTCTATTCGTATTCAACATCGTCTGCGATAGAAGTTAACCTGCCATGTCAATGATACCGACAATCGAAGAATTAAGGGTATCGTACAATAAAGATCCTGATAGTTTCTTGTGACATTATATAAACATTTTCTTATATGATGTCATGCACAGCATAAATAAGATTGTTGAGTTTCCAACGCATCAATTGTTTATATAAAATAATGTCTTTTGGAAGCCCCAAAAAACAAAAATTTGCAGCTGCAGTTGCTATAAATGATGGTTCTTTGAAATCAACACCTGAAACACAGCTTAGATACCAATACAGTTATGAAAACTCTATTTATTTTTGGCAAGAACAGGCCCTTAGAACTAACAACATTAAACCTTTTATTGATAAGAGCCGGGAATTTCCTTTATGCAGAATGTGGGGGCAACGAAATGAAACTGTAACACACATCATTAGTGAGTGTAGTGTACTTGCCCAAAGGGAATATTTGAAATGACATAACAATGTATGTAGATATGTGCATTGGAAATTGTGTCAAAAATTTAACCTTGAAGCAGCACAGAGGTGGTACTTCCTGTTCATTTAACATGGAAACGAGGCTGTGCGTAAATCAGCACTGATTCACCTCAAAACGTGAGGTATACGCACTTACACGAAACTAAACAATTCTCTAAATATATGATTTAACTCTACCATGACAAATACGTAGGAAAACCCCAACAGATCAAGAAAACAAACCTTTCAGTGAATGGTAACAACATGCCTTACTTCTAGGAACTGCACTCTACCCCGTTACCCCCTAATAGTGCTGTCAACGATGTCTTCAGGATAGCCATTAGAAAGAAAAGTTTGCTTAAGAAAATTGAGTTCCGATTCGAAGATCAACGGAAGATCAATCTCATCAAAACTTTAGTTCATCGCGCTCTCATGATTTGCTCCGATATAAAATTAGCCATTCAGGCAGTCCAATTTCTGATTGGCTCCTTCAAAATACAGTTGGGTATACTCTTTCACGCATTCCATTTCGTACTACTGCTACTACTACTACTACTACTACTACTACTACTACCATCACTACTACTACTACTACTACCATCACTACTACTACTGCTACTACTACTACTCCTACTACTGCCATCACCACTACTACTACTACTACTACTACTACTACTACCATCCCCACTACTACTACTACTACTACTACTACTACTACCATCACTACTACTACTGCTACTACTACTACTACTACTACTACTATCCGCCACCTGGGGACCCGTTGGATGGAAGTTAACTCTCCACACCAATTATTATTATTATTATTATTATTATTATCTGAAATTATCAACCATGCTAGACGTTACCAGAGAAGTGTTACGATATCACTACTGGACTTGAAAAATGCATTAGGTGAAGTTCATCACGGTCTAATATCGAGTGCTCTTGATTACCATCATGTCCCGCCGGAGGTGAAAACCCTCATTTCGTCCGCGCGCAGACCCAAGGTGCCGGGCCAGGGAAAATCCTGGCTGACCTCGAAACGAATATTGGTACTGCGCTCACGTCCGGACGGCGTTTCAAAGCCGCCAATGGTCTCCGGCGCCACCGCACCCGAAAGTTGCGGGTCAGGCAGCGCCCCGGCGAGTTCAATACGCGCCTCGGCGGCGTCCACCGCCGAACGCATGGCGGCCAGGCCGGCGTTTTCAGACAGCACAACGATCACCCATTACTTCAAATAGATTTTCCATCGTAGTGCCAGTCCATCTTTTCACATTATCTGAAAAGCTATAGTGTGGTCGTCCTCTCGTTCGTTGTCCAACACACTGACCAGAAAGAATGGTGTTTTCTAGCCCTTCACTTCTAACTAAGTGGCCTAAGAATGATAACTGGCGAGTTATGATCGTCTGCATCAAGTCCGGTAAGACAGTACAGCAATAAAGTCTGACACCAAAAAGTTTAATTGGAAGGAGGAGCACTGGGAAGACCCTTTTTACTAAATTTTGGTTGTAATTTTTAGGTCAGGCCAGGCCTGACTGGCCTGCCCTCTGACTTCGCCACTGGATGGTACTGATGGTAATGATGGTGATGATGATGATGATGATTATGGTGATGGTTATTCACGTTAACACTCATTAGGTATTATAGAGACCGTTCAAAAGTTATGCTGAAAGAGTATGGTGCCAAGGGTATTGCAGTATGGTTACAAGGGAATTCGAGTATGTTGCCAAGGGTATTGCAGTATGGTGCTAAGGGAATTCGAGTATGTTGCCAAGGGTATTGCACTATGGTGCCAAGGGAATTGGAGTATGGTGCCATGGGTATTGCAGTATGGTACCAAGGGTATTGCAGTATGCCTTCAAGGGAATTGGAGTATGGTGCCAAAGGTATTGAAGTATGGGATGTCGATGTCCACCGGTGGATGATTGGGAGCTAATGTGGCGACTAGAGAAATAAAAGTGTGTTAACATCGGACGTCACCTAGCTCAGTTGGTAGAGCGCACGCCGCGAAAGTGTGGGTCACGGGTTTGATCCCCGGTGGTGACATACTTTTCTATTTCTCTAGTGTTTTATCCATAACTACAATAAAGGATACTAAGCTGAACGGAAGTAGAAGCCCCATTGTATGTCTACCAGCATGCATTGCAGGCATAAATACCTTTGAATATTTGTCAGCTCTGATTTGTAGTTTACAGGTTGATGACAGTGAGATGAATGGAACTATTTTGTTAACATCGTATGAAAAGTATGGATTAGAGATAGTAAAAAAGGATTGCAAGACCCCTTTCTACCAGCATGCATTGCAGGCATAAATACCTTTGAATATTTGTCAGCTCTGATCTGAAGTTTACAAGTTAGACCCCTGATGAGCAGTGGGTCCGACATTGAAACTACCCTAAATACACAGAAAAACCACCAAACAGGCTAACTAATCAATAAAGGGCAGCTGGGCGTCCAAGAGCAACGCCCCTAACTTTAGGCTACTGGGCAGAGAAGCAAGTCATGAAGCAGGCTCAACTGCCTGGTAGGACCGCCTCTCGCGGATTATGGAAAGCATCTGTCATCAATGAGAACAGATACTACAATCAAACAATTAGAAATCAATGGAGCAGTTACCTCCGATCCCACTCAGATTATGACTGAATTGTCAGCATTTTACCAGAACCTATATACTGCAACACAACTAGACCCCGAGCAGCAAGATTGGCTTCTTCAAAACTTGGATACGTGTTTATCCCAAGAGCAAACAGATGCCCTTGAAGCCCCCTTATCTCTGGCGGAACTCAAACAGGCTGCATCGTCCCTCCCTAAAGCGACAGTAGGCAACGACAACTCTTTGGTATTCCGTGTTCAACATGTGGTTGTAAACATGAAAAGAAGAGTGTACAAGACAAGACTGTACAAAACAAGACTGTACAAAACAAGACTGTACAAAACAAGACTGTACAAAACGAGAAAGCTGCCTAAAGCCGGCCTCCCACTATACGATTTCCTACGATACGATGTCGTAGACACGTCGCAGACAATCGCAGGGTATCGTACACTGGATAGTTACATCCCATAGCAGCTTTACATCCTCGTTTTCAACAACTCCCTCAGGTGCATGCTCGTACCATTATTATTATTATTGTTATTATTATTATTATTGAACATTTGGAAATTGAAAATAGAGATTATCTAATCAGGAAAACCATTAGTTGTGCAATACGCACCAGTTATTACATTTTTTGTAGAAAGGATAAGGAATGGACTAATCCTGAGTTACTTAAAGTTCTATAACTTACAGCCTTAGGCCCGTAAATCAAAGTTACCTCTCAAATCAGTAATCAGTAAGTTCAAGTGTCAAAGTATAAAAGTAATCATAAGTACTTTGTATAACTCATAGCCCTTTCTCCAGGAACTGGGAGGGGGATTCAACCCCAGAAGCGTAGTTGTTTAGCCTTTGGACTATTTTGAAAAATTTTTGACCGGATGACTTTGAATGAAAAAGGGGAGGAACAAAACAATACACAATAGCAGCAGCAGCATTCTTGAACCTAAGCTTTCATTGTTCTCAATATATTCATAATTTTTTAAAGCTCTTATTACGGTCAAAGCCACTGGCTTTCAAAATGTTGTGAACAACAATTTACTTTTAATAGTTGTGGTATGCTGTTAAATAATTTAGAAAAGCCACTAAGGGTAACAATCTTTTGAAGTAGCCTCTCTCTGAAGCAGAAAGGACCTCGCCCAATGTTTTGTATTCCCAACACTTCCGATCAGTATCAAGCTCTTCTCCACAAATTTCCGGACATTACTCGCTCTTCTTACAAAGAATCTGCCCTCAAGCACACAATCACTCACCACATATGTACATCTGGCCCTCCAGTTCACAGTCGCTCACGACGCCTTGCTCCTGATTGTTTATCAATTGCCAAACATGAATTCGATCATATGTTGCAGCTTGGCATCAGTCGATACGATGACCCCTGGGGGAAAAAAAACAATAAAACAACAAATAAACACGCACCCGTGATAGATCTTCTGGCAAAAAAATACGAAGTTCCACATTTTTGAAACTTCTGCAACAGGGCTCATATTTTTGAGCTTGAAACTTTTGCAACAGGGCTCTCTGATATTCTGAATGGGATGGTGTGACTTTAAAGATTTACTAAAGACAGCTTTTGGTGCTATTCTATACACATAGTTTGCATACACTAGATGCGTACATTCCATGGTGCACAAAGCGTTCAAAATAGGCTAATAAGGCATACTTGAGATAGTTTGCATTCTTTAGATGCGTATATTTCATGGTGCACAATGCGTTCAACATAGTCTAATAGGGCATATTAGACATAGTTTGCATACACTAGATGCGTATATTCCATGGTGCACAAAGCGGTCTAAATAGGCTAACAAGGCATACTTGTTACCAAAATATGGAAAGATAAAGGAATTTCCCTAACCACAAAAAGGAGATTACTAACGTCTCTCGTCTTCTCTATAGGGCCTTATGGTGCAGAATGTTGGGCGCTCTCAGAATCCGACAAAAAGAAGATTGAGAGCTTCGAATTGTGGTGTTCAGAAGAGTCCTTCGAATATCCTGGACCTCAAAAACAACAAATGCTGAGGTATTAAGAAGATTTAAGCCAGAAATCTGCGTGGAATTGTAGGAGGAATCGTGAAGTAAAGCAAGATAAACCGATTTTTAAAAACGCCAGCTTAGAAATATGTGCCTGTCTACAGTGCAACCGAGTGCCTCCTTGGTACTAGTAGTGACCATCATTTAGGCAACTGCAGAGGAGATAAATATTTGTTGAAGTCTCGCAGCGCTCGTCTCCGCGAATGCCAAATCTTGTTTTTGAGAATTTGATGCCTAGAATTAACAGTCGACGAATGAATATTTTATTTGTAATAGTTTAAGGAGACATCGATTGCTTTACGGATATATTCGATCACTGATACGAAATTGGAGTGTAGAAGAATTTTTCATTCCTGTGATCTCAGTCGTTTTAGTTCGGAAACCTGCCGACCATGCTCCGAATTGCACTCGGCTATTAACTTCGTAAAATTACTGTCAGTCTTTATGGAAGATCGATGTATTTGTGATACACAGCTGTCTCCAGACATCACAGAACTAAATGGTCAACCAGCTGCTCCTCCCACTGACACCTTGGGCAGTTAGGATATAACCAGTAGGGAGTGTTCTCCATCCACTCCTGTCACCAGAATGTACTCTCATTGTAGTAAGTGATCTGTGATTTACTTCACCACTGGTTGACTCACAGCTGGGTTCACAAGCAAAATCAATAAAAGAACTGAAGGGAGCAACTATATCAGGCTACAAAACTTCGTACCCCCAATATGGCCCCCTTTTAACCACCTTTTTAAAATCTGTGTGCCCCCTCTTTCAAATTGATACCCCTGTCTTGCTTTTTATTTTGAAAATTACTCCTTTATTAACACTTTGGGTATAGTTTTACGAGGAAGAATTTTCAATATAAGTCTTAATATCAAGCAGACAGTGAAAAAAATTGGACCGGCGGCATTTTTGGGCCGTAGTTATTACACATTTACCTCGCAGTTCAAGCTTGCTGTTAATATTTTTCTGATCCACTCCCTTGAGAATGTACACTGCATTTATAATGCGCCCGTTCTGTACTAGGCACATTAAAGGCGCTTCAAAACTGACATTTACCCTGCAATTCAAGCTTGCTATTATATTTTTCTGATCCACTCCCTTGAGAATGTACACTGCATTTATAAAGCGCCCATTTTGTGCTAGGCCCATTCAAAGAATCGAAAACTATGATCTCGGACGGTTTCAACTGCATTTATAAGACATCATGTAACAGGGATGCACTCCTTTGAGTTAATTGTAACCTTATGAATAAAAACTAAACGATGTAGTTTGGTAAACCCTTTCCCTACTCTATGACCACAACTATGAAGAGCAATTTCCTATCGCAGCTATCATCCGCCATTATTAACCGATATTAGGATGCATCCAGTATGAACTGATCTCTGCTTACCTAAAAGTGGCTTAAAGGACAGCATTACCGAACATTTATTTAGAAAAGTTGAAAAGCTGAGCACCAAAAGGTAAAACCATCATCTTAGTTTCTGTTCTAAAGCAGTCCTGGCAGTTGTCCATGGAGACTTTGAACTCTTTACCTAGATACTTAAAACTTCTGTTTACCTCTACTGATGGAATTTGCTGTGTGTTGAGGCAAAGGTAAGGTTTATACTGCTTTTCTCTGCAGATGAACTTAACTCTCTAAAGGCACGGTTAAGTGATTTGGCTCATGCTTAATGTGGCACACCTATCGAACTCGCAGATTTTTACATGCATAGGGAACTTTTTCAGGCTTTAAAATCGCTTAGGAACAACAAAGAGATCATCGTTTACGATAGGATCAGACCCTCTGGGTCACAACGTCCACGTATGTATGGCCTCTCTGAAACACATAAAAAAGAACTTAACACAGCTTTCCTTTGCTTCCAGTACAGCACAGCTCCCCTTTGCTTAAACTACAGCACAACTTTCCTTTGCTTCCAATACAGCACAACTTTCCTATGCTTCCAGTACAGCATAACTTTTCTTTGCTTCCAGTACATCTCAGCTTCCCTATGCTTCCAATACAGCTCAGCTTTCCTTAGCGTCCAGTAAAGCTCAGCTTTTCTTTGCTTCCAGTACAGCTCAGCTTTCGCTTCATGCTCTCCATGCACGAGAGCTTTAGCTGTCTGCAAGGCAACTGTGCCTGCTTGAAACTGCCTACCGATACAAGCATTTGCGTTGGTAACTTCGAGACCAACATCAACTTCATTACTAGTCCTAGTCTCGTCTGGTGTTGCATCACCATTCCTTCTCTTATCAACAAATACTTCATTCCTAATGCAAATACTAGGATGATGCTTTCCAGACGAACGACAAAACGTGAACTCCGTCTTTAAATGTCAACTGATGAATTTGGTATGACTTCAGGCTTAAAGTAAAACATTCTTTACCAATTCCGACGTGATAAAGTTCCCTTGTAAATGCATCTATCACAAATTTGTGAACCGAGCAAGAGGGAACTCCAACTTAGTTTGAGTTGTGACTCTGATCTCGTGTTATCATGACTGCGCTGATCGACTGCTTTCTGTCGCCATCCTTTCATAAAATATACACTAGATGCGTACATTCCGTGGTGCACAAAGCGATTACAATAGGCTAATAAGGCATATTTGACATAGTTTGCATACACTAGATGTGTACACTTCATGGTGCACAAAGCGTTTAAAATAGGCTAACAAGACATATTTGACATTGTTTACATACACAAATTGCGTACATTCAATGGTGCACAAAGCGTTCAAATTAAGCTAATAAGACATATTTGACATAGTTTGCAATATGCCTTATTAGCCAATTTTGAACGCTTTGTGCACCATGGAATGTACGTATCTAGTGTATGCAAACAATGTCAATTATTCCTTATTAGCCCATTTTGAAGGCTTTGTGCACCATGGAATGTACGCATCTATTGTATGCAAACTATGTGAAATATGCCTTATTAGCCTATTTTGAACGCTTTGTGCACCATGGAATGTACGCATCTATTGTATGCAAACTATGTCAGCATTTACCTATCAGTAATCTCTCTCAGTTCAAAATGTTCATCATCTCAAGTAATCTTCTGCATGTCAAAGTCAACAGTCTAGGAATGCCCGAACAACTATTCACCCACAGACTACACCCTGTGGTACCTCAAATTCTAATAAAGCCAATTGCCATTTTACAGGATTCACACGAGCAAAGAAATATCTTACCTGCATAGAAGATGATAATTCACACTTGGCCTTTTCTGCGGTTTTCATCAAAACCCAGGATCCTTTACTTTGCCGACAAAAGGAGTTTGTGTTTTCTCTGAAATTGTTCTAACATTTTTGGCGCCTTCAAATTGTTGGTAGGCTTAACGATTGTCCAATCAGCGGTCGACAAATTTTTTGCTTCTATGCCTTTCTTTGTTTGCGAGTTATCATAAATGATGCTTGAATGTTTGAACAACTCGCTCTTTGCACGAGCCATTCTGATCCTCAGAGTACTAACGTCAGAATGACCGAAATGAAATGTGTGAAAGAGTATACCCAACTGTATTTTGGAAAGAGCCATTCAGGCAGTCCAAAATATAACTGGCTCTTTTGAAAAATGCAGTTGGGTATACTCTTTCACACATTTCATTTCGGTCATTCTGACGTTAGTCCTCTGAGGAGTGTCAGACGAAAAAAGCTTTCAAGAAAAAACTTGCTAGACCAGCTCTATGTCAAAAATACAAGATTAATTGCTCCCATAACTTGAAAAGAAGACAATCACAAATTGTGGTTGCAATTCTTTATTATAAACAATAATTATTATAAACCAATAATTTATTATAAATAAAAATAAAGAAATTACTCAGTGCCACACCTGAAACTAAGCTTGTAAAGTCTTGCAGCCAAACATTGAATAAGAAAAATAAAAAGATAATAGCAAATAGAATTCAAGAGCAGGGCATTGTGCACCATGGAATGTACGCATTTCAAGTATGCAAGTGTCACTAAAAACAGCTTTTGGTGCTAATCTAAACGCATTGTGCATCATGGAATGTACGCATTCCAAGTATGCACGAGTCACTAAAAACAGCTTTTAATGCTATTCTAAGCGCATTGTGCACCATGGAATATACGCATTCCAACTATGCAAGTGTCTTTAGAAACAGCTTTTGGTGCTATTCTAAACAACTATCTGTCGAGTGTTTGCGCTCAGTTATGGTAGTTGATCAATGATCTTAACAATGTTGATCATTGTAACTCGACTGAGATAGCGTCGTGCAAACAACGTTGGTCCAGGAATTTCTATTTTGTCTTAGTAAGAGATAACGAAAATGGCTTTCTATTTGAAAACGTAAAGTAAACTATGTTGTTTTGTCCCGATATGTTCTGTTTAGATTATATAAAAGATACGTTCTAATAAGGCATATTTGACATAGTTTGCATACACTAGATGCGTTGATTCCATGGTGCACAGAGTGTTCAAAATAGGCTGATAAGGCACATTTGACATAGTTTGCATACACTAGATGCGTACATTCCATGGTGCATAAAGCGTTCAAAATAGTCTAATAAGGCATATTTGACATAGTTTGCATACACTAGATGCGTACATTCCATGGTGTACAAAGCGTTCAAAATAGCCAACATGGCGAGACCGAAAACGAAGTCGGATTTAGCGTAAGAAGCACCATAAAAAAGTAACTGTATTTTTTCGACTTTATTCGCCGAAAAAATACAATTTTCGTTGTAGCCCGATTTTCTTGAATGAAAGTGTGGTTCTGACGTAGAATCACGCCGGATTAACTCTGTACCTGTTTGGAATAAATAACGAGTGAAATACTTTTGAACGTGTTAGATAAATTTATAAACTAGATTTAGAAAGAAATAAATTTAGCATAAATTTGACAATAAATAAAATTAGCAATGAATCTAGTACCGTTTTGGGCTCTTCTGAATCAGGTGATCTTGTATTGCGACGAGTTTTTAGTGTGGTAGCGGCAGCTCCAAAGTCAAGTTATTATTTTAGATCTTATAACTGTTTAAGAAATACATGAAATAAATATAGATTTAGAAATAAATAAATTTAGCATAAATTCGAAGAGAAGGCACCAAAGTATGAAACAAGACTTTGTGGAATAGAGGCAATGGATAAAAGTGCCGAGAATCTGGAAAGTAGCCAGTCTGTATTTGTACCAACTAAAGATACGAATGAAGCCTCAATTAGCGATGAAGAAACTGTTGGAGAGAATTAAGTCCCGTGCTTCCTACACGTCTTTAGGAAGCAGATTACCTGGCATGGCACTTATTAGACTGAAAGATGCTGTAGCCCAAAGCGTGATTCATAAAAATTGTATATTATAGAGGAAAGTAAAAATTTGGTTATTATTTCCAGATTGTTTTCTTGTAAAGCTTCATGTTATTTGAGACTCTTTATTTCTTACTCTGCTACCTGAGTGTTTGAAGATTGAACAAACAGATTTTGGTAATGAACTTCAAGTAACTCAACCCAAAAAGAACCAAAACTCTAAAAAAGAGCAACTACAAAACAAAAAAGCAATGTGAGTTTGAATTAGTGGCTTCTGGTTATGAAGAACTTCAGCAGCTAGTTGAAAAAATGGAAAAACAAATAAGGACCAGTGAAAAGGTTAGTACAAAAAAGAAGCTTCTTTTAAGCTCTGTAACTTACTTAACTTCCAGTCTTTTGGTTTTTGCAATATGACCGAGTCTCAGTTCAATAATTTAGCTATCATTTGCTTAAGCAATTTAGAAATACAGACATGAATCGTTTCGCTGGAAAGTTGTGCCTCACTTTCAACCAACAGTTCGGCCAGCGTCAACCCGTCGGTCCGTTCCAATCGTGCAAGTGTTCGCGTGATTTCTTTCAGATGCAGCGGGCCTCGAAGTGCCGGCAAAAGCACCGGCCGCAGTCGGTCGCTTTCCGACTGCATGGAGGCTGCTTCGGCCGCTTCACCACGCACGCGATGATCGCCCGTCCAGCCTTCGGTTCGAAGAGATCAACATACTCGCTTCATCAAATTTCAGATAGTGAATGAATCGTTGCGAGTACAGAATATGAATTTGTTCCGGCAGGTCCTCCGGTGATAAAAGACGGGCGTCTTTTTCTAGAAATCGAATCGTGCCCGGTTTCAGCAATTCGGATAGCTGTTTCACCGCGTCCCCAACGGGGTGCGTGTCAATGAGAAGGGTTGCAACGCTAGAGAGAGCGAGACGGATGCCCCCTACTTCTTTTTGAAACGCCAACTCCAGGCTTCGTTTGCTTCTACCCGATAATGTCGCAAGGGTCTCGACTGAAATGGAACCCTGCGTTTGCTGAATCTCATTTAACGCCCTCCGGATACCTGGCTGATCGCGATCGTAATCGATCGATGAAACGAGAAAACGCGTGCAAGCTTCTAGCCGTTGTAAATCATTTTTGGATTCGTTGATTTCTTCAACAAGTTGATCGACTTGGTAGATACCAAGTGCCATAAAAACAGTCTATATTTTAACGCTCTCCTTTTGGTAATTGATACGTAGCAAAGCTTAGAGACAAACATTTTTGGTACTTAGTTATGAAACACTGGTATATTTAACGCCTCCAGTCTCTGCATTTATAAAACGCAAAGCATTTTAAAAGTATTTTGTTTAAAGTAAAGCATTGAAACTAAGATTTAAAAATCAAATAAGGATTTCTCTCCCGCCTCTTTTTGATGTTCAAAATTATAGTTCAATGGAATTTGGTCCATTGGTAATCATGCAAGTGTCCATTGGCAATCATGGAAGAAACTTGGACCAGGTATTAACAACAAACGTTTTGAGCAGACAATACAAAAGTTCTATAACGTAAACATCTACCAAATATTATACACAAAAACACGTGGAAGATTGTAAAATCACAGAGAACTTCAAAATACATATATTATGTGAACCAGTTACTGTGAATTCCTAGATTCTGCTAGAATGCTGAAAAAGATTCGACGCTTTCGTGGTTAGTACTCTTTTTTTGCCCTCTCATTGGGTATAACCAGGACAATATATTTCTTTCCAACTATATAAAACTAGAGTGGCAGCATTTTCAATTGTCTGTCCTACTTTGTCCTTAAACTTATCCCTAAACAAAGATGTACCTACAAATCTGTGTGAATAGCAAAGCGAGAGGTGGAGTCGGCCATCATGGACACGTTGAGACCCTGATCGCGGAAGTACTCGGCAATGGTGATACCTGTGCAAAAACACACACACACACACACACAGAGACAGGAAGATCGGGGAGAGGGTGAGGGCTCAGAAGGCGGCGGCGGTGAGTGGTAGGCAGGGGCGTGTCGAGGGAAAGGAAAAGGGGAGATCAGGTCGGACAGTCTCCGCATCACACAGCGAGGTTACCTAAAATGGTCACTTTTCTTTCAGTCTTCCACTTTTTCTGATTTCTTTACTATGTCTAGTATATCAATCGCGCGCGTGCACACACACACACACACACACACAAATAAATATACATATATATATATATAATTCTCAAAGAGTGGAGTATTACCACAATAGCTTGCAAATTAACGGCGCTGACCGGATTCGAACCGCGTCCTCATGATTACTAAACCAACGCCTTACCAGTAGTTACATCAAAAGAATCGCATTTTAATGCTGATTTTAAATATATAAGTTTCATCAAGATCAGTTATACCCGTCAAAAGTTGCGAGCCTGAGAAAATTTGCTTCATTTCGGAAAATAGGGTGAAATACCCTCTTAAAAGTCATAAAATCTTAACGAAAATCACACCATCAGATTCAGCGTATCAGAGAACCTTATTGTAGAAGTTTCAAGCTCCTATCTACATGAAATGCAGACCTGGCCTTTCCTATGATACGGAAGCAATTGTCCGTGTACACTTTGGCACAGTCTGGGTTCTTAAGGAAGTGCTGCCCTATGGCAGAGTCACATTGCTTAGTGGCGTCTTTGGTCTTTGAAACTCGAGGTGGTTCTTTCCTTGTTTTGAAAACCAGATCAAAAAGGCCATAGGGAAGTGTTTCGGCGCAGTCGCTCCACGCGTAGTTTATACAACCAATTCTCGATATCCATAGTGCCCTCCTTTCCTCAGACAGCTTTCTTGGGTCTTCCCCTTGACGTTCAATTACTTTTGGTAAACGAAAAAGATTTAGTCCTGTCTCCGTTTGCTCTACTTTACAGTAAGTGGATTAGGTTAAGAAATATTATGACTTGTGTACAACACAGAAGTTGACCATCTTTTATCAGGATAACTAACTAATAGGTAAATTACTTTTGCCAGAAAATTTCTCCGATAGATGATTTAAATTAGGTAACAAGCATTGATAGAATGCCTCAAACTCCGCTTTGACACGTCTCTTGTTTATTGTTGGTACGATTGCATGATCCAGACTGTACGATAACACTTCCTTTTCACGGCGAGTCAGTATATAACTTGAGAAATTATGTATAACATTCGGCACAAATCTCCGTGTTGTTTGTTTGCTTCGAACTGGTGAGTTTGAACGAAGCTTTCAGTTCAGCTTGATTTTTGAACTTAGTACCGAGAAGACTCCAAACTGGAACAAGACTTTTCATATCTCCCCTATCTACGGTAATCCCTTCTTCCAGCATCCATCTTATCTCTACTTCTGGTATATTTGACAGAACATCTTGCGCTGTAATTCTTGAATCGGATAAGAGATCAACATTCCCTGAAAAACGATTAAGAAAATCTGCTGCAGACGAACGGTTGATTGGGGAGGCTTATATTTCTGACATTAGTGTTTAAGTTTTGTCATCCCGTCAACTGAACCAGATTTCTACCATTTCATCATCTTTGAGTTCATCAAAGGTTGAGTTTTTTGTTTGACTCAATTTAACTTGTGAATGAAGTAATGGATCTCAATGAAAATCAAGCCAAAGATGCCAAAACCATAAGACACATAATGTTTGGAGATGAAGACCCTAGCTTAATTAGGGGGAGGGGGCCTACAATCATCATCAACAGAAGTGACCTAGAAAAATAAAAATTTTAAAACCAATCTAAAGATCTCACTGTTAACATAACTGGCAATAATCTTCACCATTAATACGGTTGAATTCAATCAACTGATTGAATTCAGCCTGAATTAATTTAACATTATTAGCTGTAAGAACTCTTAAGGTTTATGTTCCCTTTGCAATTGTTGGTATGTTATTTTTCAACTCGTATATACACATACTTTACAAATTGGCGACGAGAATGGCCACTCCGCGACCTACTTCATCCGTTACAACCGGCCATAAACCAGTTCATTTCGATGGATTGGTCGATGTTTCAGTCTTGTTGAAACACTTTTCGATTTTTTACGCTTGTCCAGCTGCACGAACGAGAAGAAAGCCGATGTTCTTCTCTCTTTTCTTTCAATGGACGTTTTTGATGCTACGTTACATTCACTCTCGGAAGGCGTTGTAACCTATCTGCTGTCCACCCTTCCATTTAGCAATGTAAACTACATTACACAACCCTTTGTCGTGATAACCCTTGATCTGAAAAGTTGTAAGTACGTTTTTGCCAGGGATAACATAGATAACATGATCTATCACATAACATATTATTATGTCACTCCAGATACTGCAGTTCACTTAAGAAAATGACTGGTTATTTACTGCAGTCGTCAGTAGGCAGCTCATAGAGGCGGTTTCGAATGCCAATTTACTCGAATTATAATATCGGACTCGCAAATTTGAGTGTAGGCTTTCTCTGCACAGGTCGTAAACGGATATGGGATTTCTTTCAAATGCCCAGTCATGCAACTCCTTGGTTCAGATCGTTTCAGGAATCCTTAGACCCTGTTTACACGGGTACGGATCCAAACTGGTACGGATCCAAACTGGTACGGATCCAAATCGATCCCGTATCATAGTGTTTAGCTTTAGAATAGAAAGTGAAATACTTTTTGTAAGTCGAATCACTAAATAAATTCATTCATTCATTCAAGCGGTAAATACAATTTCACAGATGCTAGAGAGTTACACAGTATTACACTACACCAAAAAGTGTTTTCAGTGCAGCCACAGCCGAACTTCAGCGCAGAGGAGGGGGAATAAGGGGGTGGCATCCTCTATCCTTTATAAGCTAATTCTTAGCAGATCCTTACGACACAAGTCTTTATCGAATAGAAACTGTAACTCAATATTTGACGTATCTTACATTTTGAAACCAGAAAGTGAGGCAATAGAAGTCGTTCCTTTTTGTACATAATCCAGAATAAAGTGGAAGTACATAGAGAAATTGATGTAAGGTACAAAATACATATATCCACATTCTGAAATTATGCTGAAAAAGCTCGTGAATATAGGCAAAGCAAAAGGTCATTGGACATAGTTTTGATACACTAGATGCGTACACTCCATGGTGCACAAATCGTTCAAAATAGGCTCATGACGCATATCTAACATAGTTTGCATACACTCGATGCGTACATTCCATGCTGCACAATGCGTTCAAAATAGGCTAATGACGCACATTTGACATAGTTTCGATACACTAGATGCGTACATTCCATGGTGCACAAAGCGTTCAAAATAGGCTAATGACGCGTAAATTGTGTTTGGATATGACTTATGTTTTTAGAAGTGCATAGTGAAGCACTTAGCGCCCTTCAAATTTGATAAGAGAAGTGTATAGTCCGAGACCCCGCACAGGCGCTCAGACTTGCTGACTTAATTTTTAACTTTGATTAAGTATATCAAGTGCACAAAATAATTATTCCATTGATTCGTATTGTGATAGCCCCATGCCACCTTTTGTGATATTCGTGGCTGCCTACATGTACCATTAAATTATTGACTAAGGGTAGTTAAATTAAACAATTGTTCAATCTTTAAAGGTGTTGGAGGGGAAAACTGTACCATTAAATTATTGACTAAGGGTAGTTAAATTAAACAGTTGTTCAATCTTTAAAAGCGTTGAGGGGAAAATTGTACCATTAAATTATTGACTAAGGGTAGTTAAATTAAACAATTGTTCAATCTTTAAAGGTGTTGGAGGGGAAAACTCATTGCGCCCTTTTGGTCCCAATGTGACGATCACAGCTTTAGCAAGTGTTTTCACCCCTTTGAGGATAGACTTGAGTGCTGTTTCATTAAATTGTAACATTTTTGCCATTGCGTATTTCCTCCCTATTACTCTACGACAGCCAAGACATCATCTTCAGACATGAGAAGGTAATCGTCATCTTCTTCGGTTTTAACTTCTGTTCCAGCAAACGCACCAAACAAAACACGTACTAAGGTCAAGCAGAGTATGCTACTAGGATCAAATAGGGCCTACTACTAGGGTCAAGTAGGATCTACCACTAGGGTCAATTAGGGTGTATTGTTAGGGTCACGTAGGGTGCGCTACTAGGGCCAATTAGGGTGTCCTACTAGGGTCACGTAGGGTCTACTACTAGGATCAATTAGGGGCTACTACTAGGGTCAATTAGGGTCTACCACTACGGCCAATTAGAGTCTTTTTGCATACACTAGATACGTGCATTCCGAGGTTGCACAAAGCATTCAAAACACGCTGATAAGGCATATTTGACATATTTTGCATACACTGGATGCCTGCATTCCAATGTTGCACAAAGCATTCAAAACACGCTGATAAGGCATATTTGAAATAGTTTGCATACACTAGATGCGTACATTCCATGGTGCACAAAGCGTTCAAATTACGCTAATAAGGAATATTTGACAAGTGTAACTACGCTCAATGGCACTATTGAAATGCTCACATTCCAGCGTGCAGAACGCATTCCCAATAAGTTCAAATACTGTAACTACGCTCAATGGCACTATTGAAATGCTCACATTCCACCGTGCAGAACGCATTCCCAATATGTTCAATTAGTGTAACTACGCTCAATGGCACTATTGAAATGCTGACATTCCAGCGTGCAGAACGCATTCCCAATATGTTCAAATTCCAAAATCAGGCCTGGAGTTGCTTAAGTAGTTGCTTAGGTATCACTACAGGTTATCGTCGAATTTCGTTGTGTTGTGAATTATGAAATACCAAATGATGGTTGGATCTTTGATCTCTTTGCTTGTCACATAATCAACAGTGTGGTATTTGTATCAACAGTTTATAATCAATTCTTAATGAAAAGCGTTTCTTGATTTGTTTTTCAGGCGTTTTAACAATCACCCCTCGCCTCGATTTGTTTCAAAATCTAAGCAACAAGCTAAGCAACTCGAGGCCTCAAATTCAGGAGGGACAATTTTTAAAACGCCGGGAAAACAAATCAAGAAACGTTTTTCATTAAGAATTGATTACAAACTGTAGATATATAACAAACATCATACTGTTGATAATATGTCAAGCAAAGAGATCAAAGATCCAACCATCATTTGGTATTTCATAGGTAGTGATACCTAAGCAAGTGTTCAAAATAGGCTAGTTACGCATATTTGACATAATTTGGATACACTAGATGCGTACATTCCATGGTGCACAACGCGCTCAAAATAGGCTAATGACTTATATTTGACATAGTTTGGATACACTAGATGCGTACATTCCATAGGGCACAAAGCGTTCAAAATAGGCTAATCACGCATATTTGACATAGTTTGGATACACTAGATGCGTACATTCCATGGTGCACACATCACGATGCCTCATACCTACCCAGATGATATTTCCAATATTATTTATATGTAAATATCACGTACTTTTCAAAATTTCTAAAATCCAGTCTCTCTCCTCGACCTCCCTACCAAATATTTCCAGCCGTTATATCCTCAATTCCTTATATTCCCCTTATCAAACAGTTCGTGGTAACGAACTGTAGTAAGGAGCGACCCGGCTCAATAGTAACCAAAATTCCGAAAAATAGTGCCTGAGGAAATGCCAGAATTCTGCCTCTCAGCTTCATTACCTATTTCACTATATCTTCTAAACTAAAACCAATCAGACAATGACTTTAAGCGAATTAGTCTTGTAATGTATCAATCTTCATCATAAACACATAAACACCATAATCGTCGGGCCTTTTTGATCGACCGATTATTTGCATTTTTTTAAGCCTTAGTGCCTGAGAAAATGCCAGAAATCTGCCTCTCGATGAGTATCAGTGGGTTTAACAAACAAGTCACTTGTAAGCTTCCCCTGTTTACATGCCAACTTCACATCAAGGAATGCAATGTCCTTGGTTAAATAGCTAAATGTAAATTTAATTGTTGGATGGAGTGAGTTAAGATAAGTCATAAACTTGAGAAGCTTGGCCTCCCCGTGATCCCAGGTCATAAATATGTCGTCTATGTACCTAAGCCAACTGCTGGGTTTAACATCACATTTAAAGTTCACAGCCTATGTAGACATAAAATACGAATGTTGAAATAACATGGAACAATACACTAATCACTGATGCTATGAAGGGTTTTAACTGGAATATCAACGTGCGCTAGTGATAATTGTAATGACTAGGCAGAGATTGTAAGTATGTGTAAGCCTCAATACGGCCATGGCACCTCATTGTCTTTCTATAAACTTTTAAATGCAATATGGTTTTCATAAAAATTGGTGCAAATCCCTGACACGTCTACCAATTTTCATGGTCCTCACACGTCCAGAAGCACCAAACTTGCCAAAGCACTGCACCCCTAACTCCCCCAAAGAGAGCGGATCCAGTCAGATTACGTCAATCACGCATCTACGACATTTACTTATTCTACCCACCAAGTTTCATCCTGATCTCTCCACTCTAAGCGTTTTCCAAGATTTCCGGTTTCCCCCTTCAACTCTCCCCTCTAATTTTCACCCAGGGGGAGGCGAAAATTAAAGGGGACAAAACGAAGGCTCAGGGGGCAAAAATTAAAGGGGGAATTATAGGGAGGCGAAATTTGAAAGGAATAAGGGAAAACCCCTATCGATGTATTAGTTCTTAAAAGTTTCTCAAGCGACAGTACCATCTAGAATCACTTCATCAGTTCAAAAAATCTGTATTTTCATTGAAGCACTTGACATGTTTGATGTTGGACTGCCTGAATGGCTTGTGTTTTTGGACCAATCAGCGTCCATTACAACAAGGTTAATTGAATAGGCCTAGCAAAAAAACAACTCTTTTTGTCTGCATAGTAAAGGTTTTCTTGCTTTTATGTGTACTGACTCCAGTACGGACAAACGAAATTCACACCTGGCCTTTCCTATGATACGAAAGCAATTGTCCTTGCACACTTTGGCAGAGTCTGGGTTCTCAAGCAAACGCCTGTCACAAATAACCACCCATCATTTTGACCCTAAGGAAGCACTACCACAGCATTCTCGCAGTGCACTAACCCTTCACATGGTCCAAAGTTCACAGAGCTGTCGAAATAATTGTTATTTACATTTTTATTGTAAATTTGGAGTGTCTAAAATAAGACCAGGTCAAATTTACCAACTCTCCTGTGTCAATTCCACGCTCCTCCACACCTGAACATTTAAATCGAAATAAATAAGTAAGTAAATAGATAAAATAAATATAAATAAAAGAGAAGGGGAGCGAAAAAAAACAAACAAAAAAAACCCCCAAAAAACAACAACAAAAAAAACCCAAAAAAAACCCCAAATGATAATAACATCAACAACAACAACATAAAATTGTAAAATTAGTGGTAGCTCAAGCATGATGGACTGTTCCAATCCTTGTTTCTTCGACAAAATAAAAAATAAGTGGAACTTGCATGCTTGGAATGCGTACATTCCATGGTGCACAATCCGTTTAGAATTGCACCAAAAGCTGTTTTTAGTGATATTTGCATGCTTGTAATGCTTACGTTCCAGGGTGCACAATGGATTTAGAATAGCACCAAAAGCTGTTTTTAGTGGCACTTGCATGCTTGGAATGCCTACATTCCATGGTGCACAATGCGTTTAGAATAGCACCAAAAGCTGTTTTTAGTGACAGTTCATGGTCGTCTGTCCTAGAGTTTTGAAATGTGTCAGAGCATTTTTTAGACTTGTTGAATACCCTGCTCCATATGTCCTTTCCAAGATATCAAATCTGCACTCCAAAATTTGAAAATTTTGAAGTACAGTTAACTACGGACACCTGGTTTCTACGAGTGCTTGAGGTAACTTCCAATTCATATTGATCCCGCATGTTTTTTTCTGTGAGTTGTCATGACCATATAAAGGAGCGACCCGGCTCAATAGTAAACGAAACTCTAAAAAACGGAATTTCGATGCTAAAAGATACATCAAAAGAATTGGGTTTTTATGCTGATTTTAAATATATAAGTTTCATCAAATTTAGTTTTTGTCATCAAAAGTTACGAGCCTGATAAAATTTGCCTTATTTTGGAAAATAGGGGGAAACACCCCCTAAAAGTCATAGAATCTTAACGAAAATCACACCATCAGGTGGTTCGAATTTGATTTCGAACAGGTTTTGGCGATGATTCTCGGGAGAAAAATCGCGGAGAGGAATCCCTTGACCTTACAGGGGCTTTGCTTTCTACAGCATTTATTGACAGTTTTTGATGCTGCAGGACAATCGAATCAATTTCCACCGCTCGTTCTATTTCCTGAACTGCTAGTTCTAGGTCATCAATATTTTTAGCTATCAAAAGGCGGTATAACTTTGGGTTAGCTGGATGATAAGACAATGTTAACACGTCCCTGGAAGCCTTTTGTTCCAAGTTTTCATTACAATCCTTGGGGGTCAAAAGTTCTTGACGATCTACCGCCCTTGCCCGTGCTAACTGCGAGTGAATCAATTTGGGATTGTACCCACGAGATGGGAAAAGGAGTCGTTTTGGCAACATAAGTTGGACACTTTTAAACCAAAAGGTTTAAACGAAAGGGAGGTGCTAACGTAAAAACAAAGACCGAATGGTCAGGCACAAAATTTGTATTTTCCTCGGAGATTTTTCATTCCCGTGGGGCAGTTTCCCAAGTTTGAGAACAGCCGTGCCATATTGTTTTGGCAAGGAATGGGCGTAGTATCTGTTCTCATTGATGACAGAGGCTTTCCATAATCCGCGAGAGGCGGTCCTACTGGGCGGTTGAGCCTGCCTCATGGCTTGCTTCTCTGCCTGGTAGCACAAGTATCCCTCGGGTGAACTTTGCTGGTTCTTCCCAGAACACAGTGCTTAGAAGCCTGTGGCCCTTCTACCCATCAGCTCTGAAAACGTTACAGGCACCACTCCAAAAGATCCAAATAGGGCTAATAGGGGCAAGTTTAGTCGTTCCCCATGACTCTCTTCAGTCTGTTAGTGAGAGGTTTGATGTAGCGTCAATGGCTATTTTCTACAAGTATTTGAATTAATTTCATTTTTCTCTTGCAAAGAGAACCATAACTATTTTCATAACAGCTCCGGTCGCAATTACCCTAAAATATCAGTCTATTTAATTATAAGCCTTACCAGAAATGGATTTAAATAAAAGTCAGAGGCTTACACTTGATATAATTAGGGTGTTTGAACGTGCGTTATAGAACACGAAGTGTGTAAAGTAATATAATATAGCTCTAAGCTAACTGTCATCAAAAACAAACCTGACGCCTGAAAAACACATCAAGAAACGTTTTTCATTAAGAATTGATTACAAACTGTTGATATATAACAAATATCACACTCTTGATAATGTGTCGAGCAAAAAGATCAAAGATCCAACCATCATTTGATAATACATCATTTACAACAAGCTCGACATCTCTCCCATCTTCGTCTCCTTCAAAATCGTCATAAATTATCTAAGCAACTACTTCAGAAACTCCTGGCCTGATTTCCACTTTTCTAAGCCTTAGTGCTAGAAGAAATGCCAGAAATCGCCCTACCTTGTTAACTTACATTTATTACCTTTTCTTCAAAACTGCTCGGAATTTGACTCTGATTTCCCGCGAAATACACTTGTAGGCCATCAATCTACATTATAAACATATAAAGATCAGAATTGACGGACCTTTTTTTGTGACCAAATTTTTCCACTTTTCTAAGCCTTAGTGCTTAAAGAAAGGCGAGATGTGATTTTTCGTGCTTTTCCTTTTGCATTTAAAATAAAATGATACGGATATCCCATTTGTTTAAAGATAACTATGATGCGAGAAAGTTCTTCTTGTAAGTACGGTGGTGAGCAAATCCTATAAGCACGAAGGTAGAAACCGAGAAGAAACCCTCTAGACCCGCCAAATTCCCTGGGTCTGTTATTTATCGCTTTCTTTCAAAGCCCAAGTCTTGAAGCTTTGCCTACAGCTTCTCTTAAGCGAATGGAATTGCGCCCAAAGAAAAATTTGAACAAAATGAGTGATTGAATGTAAAAGTAGTTAACGCAAGCCTCATATCTAAGCATATACATATCCTTCTAACAGTGGCTGAATCTTAAGTTCGGTATTCCTTTATTCTTAATCGTACGTGTTGAACTTGGCGTCGGCAAAAATGAGGTTATATCAAACAATACGTACCAAAATTACAAGACAGTCCAAAACGAAGATAAATTGTGCGGTGAAAGTTTTTTCAACTAAAGATGAATGATGTATATCCAAAACATGAATGAAACTTAAATAATTTGTTGTATTCTTTTAATACAACTAATTTAATACGCCCAGATAATGATGATGATGATGATGATGATGATGATGATGATGATGATGATGATTCTTTTAATGTGTAACAAACTTACTATTGCTGAAAAACTTATTAGCAAGTGCAGCCAAAGGATTAGATACGAATCTTAGTTTCAGTTATGGGATGTTTTTAAATCCTGCATTCCTAGGAGAGTTTAAGTCGAGGTACGTAAATACTGACTGCTCTGTACCCTCTCCCTTTCTGCTTACATTTGAATACTGAGTTTAAGGTTTTTTCTTTGCTGAATTCATGATGTGCAGCCTCTCCTGAGACAAGCGCAAGCAAAGTTTTAGATGCCAATCGTAGAAAAAGTACCTGTTAATAAGCCAGAATTTGCTATATCAAGCCAATACTTACTATAGTTAATAGTGTTTACTTTTCTTAAACAATAAGACACGTTTGGTGCTTTGTGCTCTAGCCATTACTAAGTGGTCTGAAATAGCTGGACAATGAACAGCCAACTTAAAGTAAAATGTCTCGCCTGACCTCGTGATCGTAAGATCTTAAGAGTGATAGTCTTTGTAGTTTTTAACAAACTGTTGATATATAACCAATATCACACTGTTGATAATGTGTCAAGCAAAGAGATCAAAGATCCAACCATCATTTGGTATTTCATTATTTGCAACACAACGAAATACGACGATAACCTGTAGTGATACCTAGGCAACTACTTAAGCAGCTCCAGGCCTGATTTTGGAAAATTGCTAAGCAACTGAAGGCCTGACCCCGAAGATGGAGTTGCTTATAAAAAACCGTAGAATTAATAAGATGCTAGCTAGATTTAATATAACGCTACTGGCAAATCGTACACTAAAATCGTAGTTAGACAAAGGCGAAAAGTTGTTTTTCTCCGAAAAATTTTTTGTCGCAACTGTTACTTCTTCATATCTTGGTAATGTTTAATGTCCTTTTTCTTTGTACACGAGCAGCGCTTGACCTTAATCTGTTTTGTGAGATTTGGGCCAGTTTTGCTGAAAACCAATGCCAGTTAGGCAGAAAGACCTTTCGTGATACGCATGCACTAGTATTCATATATGCTCATGTTTATTCATACCATACTTAGGCTTGCAAGCACCATAGCTCTTACAATAGAGAATATACCTTTATAACATCATATTAAGCCGCGTATGTAATGAAGCCGCATGAAATTAAGCCGCGCTTGACAAAAATTAGCATTTTAGGAAGGGTTAATTAGTCCGCAAGAGTCAACGGCATTAAAGATACTCAGCCTGGCTGTAATTTTTATAAGCAGATTGCGTTTTCCGCCTGGCATTTCACTTGTTACGACATTTATTTCATTTACAGCTGTAATTGGCACCTACTGCTCGTTTAGTTTTTAATGAACTAGGTGAGCATTTCTTTCACTACCTTCTGCCATTTAAACCTCGCAGTACTACCAGGTAGATGCTACTAGGTGCTTAGCGACGTGTCTCTTTGAGTTCAGTTTTAGCACACGGTGTTGCTGAAACTTTAAACTTCTTAAATTCCTCACAAAAGTCGACTCGCAGTTTACTTAACTTCTTCCTTGAATCCTTCCTCCTTGCTTCTTGCTAACTATTAACTTTAGATTTTCGAGTGTATAGGACGTCACTCGTGTAAGTCAATGTGTTAAATATGCGCAGCAGCGATGGTATTAGTAGACATTGACTATAACTTGAGTATAAATCAATTAAACAGACCAATACCACCTGAAGTAGAAATCATACCAGCTGACAGAGATTTGGAGATTGAAACTGGAGACTTCATATATGAAGAAGTTGAAAAAGCAATAGACCACCTGAAAAACAATAAAGCCCCAGGAGAAGATGAAATATACCCTGAGAGATGATCAGTGTTTTAATGAAAATATTTAACCATAGTTGGAATGCAGGTGTATTACCTAAGGAGTGGAAAGATTTTGTCGCATTATTTACTCCCTTTCCTACCATAGGGACACCAGTGTCCCAGAGCAGAAAAATGGTTTTGCCGGAAAGCGTGTAAAAGATGGAGAATCAAATCCGCTAATGAAGCATTCCTTATTATTTAGAGATGTAAAAAAACAAAAAATTATTTCATGGGTCACATTCGCGATATTTTTATAGGCCAATTTTTACGTCACGTGACAAAGCAGCCATAAGGGTCAAATTGATGACCTCAATTAATGTTCAGGCCTAGCCTGATCTGTATTAGCACCTAGTAGTTGAAAAGCTCCCCTGACTTTCGTATGCAGATATCTTCACTGTTTAAGCCTGCATTGAAGAGAGTTAAAGTTGTGGCGTGTAAATTCACACATACTCATGGGTGTGATCTATAAAACCTGCGAGGTGACGTCTTGGCGATTGAATGCATCTTACTTTCCTCGTACTCATTCTACTCTTAACACCGCGAAGCCTCAGAGAGCCTACATAGATGGGGCCTGGCGTCTTCCCACATATGCCCGAGGTGTGGCCCAGCGCCCCAAGATGCCACCCTTTTACTTTAAAGGAAGAAACTGCCGCGACAGAAATCTCGCGACTTTCACAACAGTTTCTTCCCGCGACAGTTTGTTTTTGGCCCGTTTGCGACAGTTAATTCCCGCGACTTTTAAATTTTGTCAGAAAACTTCTCTTAGACACGGAAAGCTTTCCAGTTTCAAGCTCAACCTTACACTTGTCAATGGGCTTCTGATATACTTTTACTGATATACTGTGAGTGTTTACTACGGTCTCGCTGCTATTGCATTCGTGAAATTGGCTCTGCAGTACATGTAGTAGCATGGAACCTCGAGTGACTTCTCTGAACAGGGCAAACAAGCAACCCGATCAAATTAATAAACCTCACATTTTATGCCACTTTCAGCTTTATCAAACTTGAAATTGATTGCGACAGACATTGTGTCACATTCACTGAAAGACATGCATATCGACACAAGGACCAAAGGCACCTTAGTGGAATGTGAAAAACTACAGCCAACTTGGCCCCAACAATCCATCTTATCTTCCCCCGTTGCTGTCAATAAAAGTGGTAGGTTTAGGAGTTCAATGTAAGAAGGTAACATAAAATTATTGTATATAAAACATAGGCGTGGTAAAAGTAATCAGAAAAACAAAGGTTTGCGAGAGGTTAACTTCATTAAAACAGAATGAAAGTTAGGTCATGTTTGGTTGGCAAAAAAACATAGGTTGTTGCAATTAATGATACTTTTTTTTCGAAAATACATTAAATAGTAATAGGCGTGGTAAAAGTAATCAGAAAAACAAAGGTTTGCGAGAGGTTAACTTCATTAAAACAGAATGAAAGTTAGGTATGGTCTCGTAATTTCTCTTCATTTATTTGTAAGCAATCTCAGCTTCTCTCTGCTAAATTATTAACCCTTAACATCGTTCAATTATTAACCCTTAACATCGTCCTATTATTAACCCTTAACATCGTTCAATTTGAGAGTCCTATTTCACATATGGTCTCGTAATTTCTCTTCATTTATTTGTAAGCAATCTCAGCTTCTCTCTGCTAAATTATTAACCCTTAACATCGGTACATTCCATGGTGCACAAAGCGTTCAAAATACGCTAATAAGGCATATTTGACATAGTCTGCATACACTAGATGCGGACATTCTATGGTGCACAAAGCGTTCAAAATAGGCTAATAAGGCATATTTGACATAGTTTCCATACACTAGATCCGTACATTCCATGATGCACAAAGCGTTCCAAATAGGCTAATAAGGCATATTTGACATAGTATGCATACACTAGATGCAACATTAAAAAAAAAGAAAAAAAAAGACTCTACAAAATAGAGGAACTAGATATCTTGTGCTAGGAAAGACAGCTCACTAAAACATATTTGATAACCCATTTTTAATCTGAACAATATTTTCCATGTTCTCTTTTACTGCATACCTTTTATTATGCGTGAAAATCTAGCTGTAGCATCGCAAATGCGCCGTTTTAGTAATTTTTTTTTGTTTTTGAAAAAAAATCATATGTCTCGAGTTCCTTAGCTTGTTGCTTAGATTTTGGGCCAAATCGAGGCCTCACACCTAAGCAACTGAGTTACTTAAATAAGAAAACGTGCACTACCTCTAAACACACTATAAACAGCAAAGTAAAATGCAAACTAAGGTATCTGAGAACAGCAGGTAACGTAATGTGGTTTTGTATAATCGTATGTATAACTCGTGTAATCCAGGAAGGGTATTTTAATAGTGCGTGACTTTAATAATAAAAGATTTTATAGTTAAGCTTAATTTGTATATTCAATTTAAGTTTTAATTGGTTTAAGGTTTATTTATTCATTAATGTTGTAACTGTTTCATGTTTCTTTGCTATGAGTGTTTATCTAAAGTAGTGACAAAATAATGCTTTTATAGGGACCCATAACCACTACTCTTTTCTTCTCTTAATGATTTAAGCTAACGAAGAAGGCTTAACGGTGGTCTCCCACTACCATCAGTACATATCAAGGGCGCCAGAAGTCAGATGTCATATTTAATTCCTACGACGTCGATCGAAGCGGAACGATCGACTTCGAGGAGATTTGGAGACATCCCCACACGTCGTCCCTGCTGCCTCAAACGGAACAGCAGCTGCAATCCGCGTACCAGTTCTTTGATGCGTGGAATCTCACGAACGGGAAGAACCAAGATAAGGATAAGGCTACCACCAAGGGAAAAAACTGTCAAGTAACATAATCGAGAACGTTGGCCGTCTTACCACGAAGTGAATGCCATGTTAGCTTATGTGCCATTTTACGAGAAAATACTGTATTAGTTATGACTAAATTGTTATACCAGCGAAATTGCAGCAGTCTATTGCCGTGGCTATTTCCTTTCCTAAACCAAGTTTACCTAGGCTAGGATACGATCTGTCCTTATTCCTACGAACCAGAGTATTAAATCCAGATACTGTTTTTTTTTCTGTAATGAAGTCGCACACTTTCGGTTTTACTGCATTTGGTTGAAAAATAAATTAATGGAAGTAAAAGCGGCTATGGCCATTCATTTAAATAAAACCACAAATCTGTCACTGGGCAAATTATATCGTAACGGATACGGTATTTATCCAAATTAGATAAATGAAGCCATATTGCGTTTAAACATATTTCAGAAGCTATAATCATTTTATCAATTCATTTTTGACAGAATTTCCCCTTTTATTGATACGCTGTATTTTCTTATTCCGTTGCCCCAAGTCTGTATAACGTATATATTATGCGCTGGTTTTTGACATAATCTCGAGCGGGGGAAGAGAGAACAGAAAGCTGGTGATTTGACACATTAATAAATAAAAGCACTGATTTATAGTGGTTTTTGCAACTTTCTGAAAGAAACTTCGAAAAATGACTCCAGAGAACAGTCTAAAAAGTATCATATTACTCAGTAATTTGCTGCCTACAGAGACCAGACTAATACCTCGCTAATTAGGACACTCACTCTTGTCACCTTTCTTATACATTGGTTTAATTAAGGTTTTCCTAAAATCCTTGGGTACTTCCCCCTTTTCAAAAATATGTTCATAATTTTCAGTAGCTTATTCCTAACCTCAGAGCTACCATATTTAAGAAACTCATTAATCATACTATCTGTCATTACTATGGATTTTAATATTCTAATCTTAGTTTACAGACTCATCTTCCTAACTTTGAAAAAACACCATCCCCCTGGCCCATTTAACTTTCACATTTTCACTTCATTCATCAGCTTTACTAATAGTAATACCCAGGTGAGTGAGGCTACCCATTTGGCTGTTATTCTCATTGCTTAAAATCGCCTCTTCACCCCCATTTTTTCCAAGCCCAAGCAACTTAGTCGTTCGTAAGTTAAAAATACCTTTTTTTTCTAATTTTTCAGAATTACCCCCCAACTACCCCAAAGAGAGCGAATCCGTTCCGATTATGTCAATCATGTATCTGGGACTTCTGCTTGTTTTTCCCATCAAGTTTCATCCCGATCCCTCCACTCTAAGTGTTTTCCAAGATTTTAGGTTCCTCCCCTCCAACTTCCCCCAATGTCATCAGATCCGGTCGGGATTTAAAATACCATAGAATGTACGCATCTAGTGTATGCAAACTATGTCAAATATGCGTTATGAGCCAATTTTAAACGCTTTGTGCACTATGCAATGTACGCATCTAGTGTATGCAAACTATGTCAAATTTGCCTTATTATTCTATTTTGAACGCTTTGCGAACCATAGAATGTACGCATCTAGTGTATGCAAACTATGTCAAATATACGTTATGAGCCTATTTTGAACGCTTTGTGCACAAGGGAAACTCTATTTATGTTGACGCAGAGAGTTACGAAGAGATCACAGCAGCATTAGAGGCTGGTTTGGAGGGTTTCAAGGGGCTATTAGAACGAATCCGTCGCAACAAGTCGCAACAAATCCGTCGCAACAAGTCTCCTGAATTCACTAGGCCTGGGAATCGTGAACACCTTGCGTGTGCCCCACCCTAAGAAATCTTCATTGGGTTACTTCCGTAGAGTAGCAAACCTCAACACAACTATTCCATTTTAATTCAAATTATCCATTATAACGTACTATTCAATATATTTCCCAACTATTAAATATATTGGAAAATTTTCCATTGTAGTGAAAATTTTCATTATAATGGAAGAACCGAGTGTGCTGAACCTGAAAGAACCTCAACACAACTATTCCATTTTAATTCAAATTATCCATTATAACGTACTATTCAATATATTTCCCAACTATTAAAAATCAGGACGATCAGCGTAAAAAAAAGAATAGAAACAATAACTCGATCAGCGATAAAAGACCATCTAATAGGAAACACTAACTGTGCACGAAACTACCTATCAACCTTGTGTAGTCTTGGAGAACTCGTCGAACTTTTGAACTCGGTTACATTGTCTTTCAGCTTACAAATCAACTGTAATGGTTGCCCTCAGACTGGACACCTGGGCAATAATTCATGTGATCTTTATATCAGCAGCAAGCCTGATTTCTTGCTGTTCTTGTGATTCCTCGGCACGCTTTCTTTTCTTGCTTTCTCTATCAGCATCAAGCCTGATTTCTTGCTGTTCTTGTGATTCCTCGGCACGCCTTATTTTTTCACTTTCTCTTTTAGCAGCAAGTCTGCTTTCGCGTTGCTTTGGTAGTTCCTCGGCACGCTTTCTGTTCTTTCTTTCTCTATCAGCCTCAAGCCTGTTTCGACCTCCGAAGAACACTAGAGAAATAGAAACCGTGAACAACCTGTGACCAACGGCTGGTGCTCTATCAACTGAGCTATGTGATCTCCAATATTAACATACTCTATTTCTCCAGCTGCCACATTAGCTCCCAACCATCCAATTTTCTATTTTTCTAGTGTTCTTTTCAAAACTGGTATTTCAAATCCTCTCTTCTCGATAAATCATAATCTTTGGGAATCACGAAAGAAAGTGCGTACAACTGGTCTTCGTTTATACTGTCATGCGCAAAACACTATTTATCAAAGAGTGAAAACTTCTTAGTAGCGACGGTCTTCCTGGGGGATACCCCGATCATTCTGAATTCATTCTGAACATGTTTAGTACCATGTCACTTACTATACTACCCTAAATAAACAGAAAAAGCAACAAACAGGATAACTAATAAATAAAAGGCAGCTGGGGCATCCAAGGGAGACATGGATCAAAAGTCTATAATTCTATAAATCTCCGTTATACAAGGCTGATCCTTCTGTTCAATTCTTTGAAAGATAAAACTGATCCAGACGCTTATACGCTACTAAACCACAAGGTAGAATGGCCTTGGTTACGTGGTGGCAACGACATATCCAGCACAGTATGTTCTGCGAGGCGCTTGTGATATTCCTACAGATTTAGAGTTCTCACCTATAAAAGAATTCTCTCTAAATAACTAATACAAGTTCTTACATCCCCCAAATCAAATGATTATGAGAAAGCCTTAGAATAGCAAGGTGCTAATTTCCAAGTAATACTAATGCCCTTTATCCCTTATTTATTCTCTTACATTACACTACCATTTACACTCGGCTAATAAATTTCATACACGTATATCTCACCTTAATCCACAACAGTTGATGTTTCCTCTGAGCTTTTGGCTACATCATATTGCCGAGACCCGGCGCCATCTGCTCATTCGTGCCTCTGAACACCTAGGGGTCTCTGCTCTTACTGGAAATAAAGTTACAAGTTAGTATCAGTCCAGTATATTGGGTCACTTGAAGACAACCGGGCATCAAGGTTCATTTGTTGAGTTTCAAACATTGCCTTTTACTAATCTTAGCAGTGAATTACTGATTCATGAGATGTTAGTAATTGACGACTTTAGTCCTATGCCGAACAATCGTAATGAAGAGAAACATGAAGCATCGAAGCATTAACAGCAGCAGTTGGCAGCTAGTAGCAAACGACGGAAAGACATGGGAAAAATTAATTAGACCTCCATAAATAGTCATTGTGGCCTCGACGGACTGCAGAAGAAGAGAAGAAGAATCGTTAATGCTCAAAGTTTGTGGAAAGGTAATTTAAGTGCACATATCATCTATAAAGATAAAATCTATTTGGACCTACCCTGGACAAAATCTCATCTTAGGGTCACTATGTTCAAAGACTTATAAATTGCTTCAAATGCTCTAAAATCACTGGCAGTAAGATCGAAATATGTTAACAAGACTTTCTACGCATGTTGGAAGTGGTCTTAGTGATTGTCAGAATTTGACAAAGTTTTGCAAAATTGGCCAAGGCGCGCGCCATGGACAAAATCTCATCTTGGGCTCACTATCTTCAAAGACCTATAAATTGATTGTATGGATTCTTCTCTGCCATATACTCTTTCAATCGCCAATGTTCACATTTTAGTAGACGTTACTGAACATCTCTTGTCAAAACAACCAAAACGAAATTCATGGAGGGTCCCTGATACAGAGACCGAAGAGCTGGATAGCCCCCTGTATCTATCACTCAGTGTTTCTATTCGAAATAAGTTACAATATACTGGAGGTTGAAGTTTCAGTGTTGGCAGTTCTATGGCAACCTTTACTACTGTGACTGATACAGAAAGGCATTTATTAATAGATACAAGATAGGATCAAAGTATAAGCAGAAAGAAAAGGCATAAATAAAATACTATAGTTTAGAAAGTGTAGGGACCAAACAGAGACACATGCGCAACCTATATTTCTATGACTGATACAGAAAAGGGATTTATTAATAGATATAAGAGAGGATCAACGTATAATCAGAAAGAAAAGGCATATGTGCACAAAGCGTTCAAAATAGGCTAATGACGCATATGTAACATAGTTTGCATACACTAGATGCGTACATTCCATGGCGCACAAAGCGTTCAAAATAGGCTCATGACGCATATTTGACAGAGTATCGATACACTAAATGCGTACATTCCACGGTGCACAAAGCGTTCAAAATAAGCTAATGACGCGTATTTAAGATAGTTTGAATACAATAGATGCGTACATTCCATGCAACTTTTGTAGTAACTGTAGTAGCTTCTGATTGACTCATTCTGGTCCACTATTTGTTGTATATTTAAGCAAGCACGTTACGAAAATGCAGCAGAATACTAGCACGAACTAAACAGCCATGTTTGTTCAACTCCTAATCTCCTTCAACTCTCTGCCTGTGCTCAGTCACGTTCTAAATCGTATGACCGCTGGACTGAACACAGGTGACCGGTAGTTCATACATAACATTATATGAACATAATGAGAATGCGTTCCACACGTTTGAAGAAGACTATACCAATAGTTACATTTTGCTCAGACCCATTTTATGAACATAACTGGAATGCGTTCTACATGTTGACATGTGGCTGTGTCAATAGTGCTATTCTGCTAGGATCCCCTATATGAACATAATGAGAATGCGTTCTACATGTTGGCATGTGGCTATTTCAATTGTAATATTCCGCTAGGATGCACATGTGGCCTAACATGTCGTCTCCTTCCTTCATGCGAGCATCCCTGTACTTCCTTTTATAAAATACAACATTTTGCATTGACTTCTGCTCGTACTGATTTAATAATGCGCCCCATATATCTTTAGATGAATCAAGGTTCATCATAATCGGTTACTGGCTATCTCCGAGACGAAGACTGATCTCTGCTTGAGCCTTTCGATCTCTTCGTTTCCATTCGCGAAAATTCGAAAATACATCATAGTGCAGCCAGTAAGGCGCTTACAAATTGCATAAAATATTTTAAAAGACCTTAAAAACAAACTAAAAAAGGAGCAGCTAAAAACACGTCCGCTGGCTACAGTTGACTGATCTATCCATCTATCTATACATATTCTCATTGCCTCATTGGTTAAGGCGTTGGTTTAGTAATCATGAGGACGCGGTTCGAATCCGGTCAGCGCCGATAATTTGCAAGCTAAATACTTAGAAAGGTCTTGGACATGTGAAGAAAGGAAGAGGACCCTCTTGTTAGCCCTTGGTCATTTGTTATGGCTCTCCTAACAAGGGTATATTATGGTTTTTTGAACAACTAGAGCATAAGCTGAAACAAAGATAATAACGATAATAATTCCTCCTGGGTATGAGGCTAAACTGCAACCGCAATGGTGTAGAGGAGTAGAACCTTACCCCAGCAAGGGCCCTTAGGCCATGGTGCAAAAAGTGTTCAAAATACGCTAATAAGGCATATTTGACATAGTTTGCATACACTAGATGCGTACATTCAATGGTGCAGAAAGTGTTCAAAATACTCTAATAAGGCATATTTGACATAGTTTGCATACACTAGGTGCGTGCAATCCATGGTGCACAAAGTGTTCAAAGTACGCTAATAAGGCATATTTGACATAGTTTGCATACACTAGATGCGTACATTTCTCTATCTTATTCACTTGCTGTTTAGTTAATTTTGGACAGTGCACAAATAGATAGTCCCCGATTATGAGGAAAGAAGTTGGCAAAATGGAAAATAAAGGCACGATTTTGTAATAAGATATTGACCTTAAATCACAAAAAATTGCTGCAGATTTCCACTCAATCATCCAAATTCCTTGTTATTTAATTGTTAATTATATAGTTATTTTGGACTCATTATAGTTCAGATGTTTCCTAGCAGTTTCTTATTCTCTGGTACCAAATAGAAGGGGTGGAATACGCGGAGGGGGCTAGAAAACAGCGGGGATTCAATACATATTATAAAGGATGAAGTAGACCCAGACAAATAAAAAATTAGTCACACTGCTGTTAGTAAATTCACGCTTCATTTAGGGTACACTCTGTTCCAGGTTAGCCTATTCATGAAATAACCCGTTATCAAACTGCTTTCAGAGATGTCAGAAATACTATCATCGGCCATTTTTGTCGATCGATAACAATCGGTTATACTTGAAGCTGATCTTTTATGTTATATAAATGAAGAACAAAGAGAAGAAATAATCGCGGGGGCTTAAAGTATCAATATATTTCGATGTATTCAACTTAGTTTTTTCTTCGGCAGACTTTACCGAGTCAAATTGTTGTCAGATTTTCCGATAGTGAAAGTCAGGAAAGTCAGGTTTTGTGGGCGCGTTTTTCTTTCTTAGTATATTCCTTTTCTCATAACGTTTTAACTAATGCAGAAAGAAATCTGAAGCTTATTGCGAATGGCATTAGATCCTTATAATCCTTATACCCTTTGCGTTAATTTGTAAAAATATTTTTTCCACTTTTAATGACTTTTATAAAAGCTTAATAAAATATTTCACACAGAAAATTTTACATTTTATCATAGGAAAGAACGTTATAGAAAGGTGGTTTTTCTGTTTATTTAGGGTAGTTTCAATGTAGGGCCCACTGCTCATCAGGGGTCTTTGATTGAGAGACTGCAAAGGATATGCACATTTTTGGGGGGCTTCACCACCAACCTCTTTAGGGAGCTCAAAACGCCCCTTCAATCCAAATTCTTTTGGTTTGTCCCCTCTTTCATTCCCACTCCGCGGTCCCTGGTATATTAAACTTTGCATCAATAACACAATGGTGATTTAGGATTTTTCTGTGAAGTGAAATTTCTCTCTTTTGATGGCTGTTCTAAAACTGTTGTTTTTGATAGGTAGAAAACAAAAATAAGAGCATATAGACTTTGTATGCATTCCTTCCATCTCAAATACTAGATACTCTTCAAAACACTCATTATTATTGAAACAGATATCTTACAAAATCCTAAATATTGAATAACTTGAGAAATTCAATGAAGTGTCTCAGCTAGTACAAGTAAGTAATGAGTAATAATAATAATATAAATACAATACAAGTAAGTAATGAGTAATAATAATAATAATAATAATAATATAATCCCCGGTGGTGACATACTTTTCTATTTCTCTAGTGGTCTACTCAAAATAATAATATAAATACAATACAAGTAAGTAATGAGTAATAATAATAATATAAATACAATACAAGTAAGTAATGAGTAATAATAATAATAATAATATATTAAGGCACTTGGCACCCTCACGATCATATTTTAAACTCAAATAAACACATGCAATAAACTCAGTGGATCCATATGAGTAACTGTGGGTACTTACAATGATAAGGCACTAAGAACTAGGCCACCAGCTTACTTAACATTTAGATTTTAGGGAAAAAATGTTACCGTTAACGTTATATTAAGGCACTTGTCACCCTTACCATCATATTTTGAACTCAAATTAACACACAGATCTGCCTCTAATAAAAAGCTGACTACGACGAGGTTTGGTAACAGTATTGCTCCTAATGTAGTAGAATTATTCACGGTAAGTTAGGGATTATACTTATTTTTTTTGTCATCGAGAAGAGAGGATTTGAAATATTAGTTTTGAACAGAACTCTCTAACTTAATGGGCTTTGGATTGATGACGGGCCGGACGGCAGTTCTTCCTTGGTCAAGTCACATGGCGCAGAGGTAAGGTTCTGATGAGTGTCATACGAAAAAAGCTTTTCAGCCTACAACATGAGTCGTCTCTTTAGAGGTCTATTTAAATAAAAAACAAAATAAAAATAAAATTAAAAAAAAGGACAAACCGATAAGAACCCAAACCAAGAATAATTGCACGAATAGTAAAAACGGTTAATAAGGTAACAACTCTGGAGAGATCCAGTATTTGCTACGTCTGTTTTAGATGTAGTCACACACTAGTCCAATTTTATGAGTGTATGATTTCCGTAGCTGCGAGTGACTCTGAGTTATCAAAGTGAAGGTGTGTGCAGTAATGTGGTCCTCGAGCGACGAAGAGTTTGGCGATTTTATTAATGAAGTCCATGATCGAAGGCAACGTGTGATTAGACAATTCAGGCCACGTCAGTACTTTGCTGTGGACGATCCAGTTCTGTTTCGTCAGAAATTTCGTACCGGCCCTCATCATTTTAGAAAAGACGCGCAGTGGCCGATATTATTGTCTATTTAATAGACAATAATATCTTGTATATCGGAATAGTTGATAGTTTGATTCTAGCTAGTCTATCTACTATTTCTATAAGTTATATTTGTCTATTCTAGCTAGTCTATCTAATATTTCTATGAGTCATAGGCAAGACGTCATTTTAGAAAAGACGCGCAGTGGCCGATATTATTGTCTATTTCTACCGAGCTCACATTCCAGCGTGCAGAACGCATTCCCAATATGTTTAAATAGTGTAACTACGCTCAATAGCACTATTGAAATGTTCACATTCCAGCTTGCACAACGCATTCCAAATATGTTCAAATAGTGTAACTACGATCAATGGCACTATTGAATTGCTCACATTCCAGCGTGCTGAACGCATTCCCAATATGTTCAAATAGTGTAACTACGCTCAATGGCACTATTGAAATCATTTTCCATTACTTAATGTGCATCTCAGAGCCACACGTTTGCCATACAGTTCCACCACACCTGGTACAATTTTTGCCATGCTTGACTCACTTTCACCACGCGCCACTTGTGCGTGATTTCTTAGAGTGGACATCCCTCGAAATTATCGAAAGATACGTCTAAATTTAAATAAGCCTTACGATGACGAGCCTGACAGGACTAGGTCGAAAGCAGTCTGTCAGGCTGCTCTCCAGATGTTGTTCATTCCATTTAGTGTAGCCCAGGCTTTTCCAAGTTGAACTTTCGCATCAGTCTTTGTTGATGCAATGTAACTACCAAGATATTGATTTCATCGCCGTTTAGATTCTTCATACCGTTTGAGATATCCAGGTATCCTGATAAGAGCAATAAGGAGCCGATAAAGGCAAAATCGCTGAATATGTTAAGGCCTCAACAAAGTAAAATAGAAAGGCTCATTTTCAGATTTTATTGCTAATTTGAAAACCCATTTCCTGCCCAGCATGAGTGGCAGGACGCCTGCCTTCGCCACTGGCTGTTACCATGTGGCAGAGGTTTGTTGTCCCAATGAATGTCAAGACATTGTTTGATGACTCAATTCGCTGGATCTTGCTTATAAGTCTGTAGCAGCGGTTAGCCATCGGGTTAAATTCAGTAGTTTCTTATCGGTCTACATCATTTATGCTTGCCTTTTTGTAAATAATGAAAATTCAGTCATTTATGTTTGGCTGTCACTGTTGAAGGCATTGTAACATCAAATCTTCCAGAGACATGCAAAATATAGCTGTTTGTCTATAACGCTAAATTTTAAGTATCATTTTAAAGTTTATGATTTTTAAAATAGAAATGTTTTGTGTTAAGTTAAGGAAGATTGTTTGGGATAAAACATGCAGAAAGCCTGTTTACAGAAGAACGGCATTCCAAATGTCAAACTTACCCTTGCGGTATGTATGCCTTTCTCACTTATAACTCCACTTTTGGTGATCAAATATTTTGTTTGTGGTACAAAACAAGAATACTGCACAAATAGCAAAAACATTGTGCCCTGAAAAGCTTTTTTCGTCTGACACTCCTCAGAGTACTAACGTCAGAATGACCGAAACGGAATGTGTGAAAGAGTTTACCCAACTGATTGGTAAAAACTTTTATCTGAGAAAGATTAGTAGACCGGAGATAGGGAGTGCATGACTATTTTATCTGTGAAAGATTAGTAGACCGGCGATAGGGAGTGCATGACTCTTTTATCTGAGAAAGACGTCTACCTCATTGACAAGTTTTCCACTTATTGCGTCCACACTGCACCTCTTGGAATTTTCAAAAAGGCACGTCGATTCTTGGTGACCTCCGATGTTATCATACTTTCATTATCAGCTTAATCTTTAGTAGCACCAAACGTGTCTGCCACAGAAGACAGACATGGAATATCTCCTCCATAAAAATCGTTGTATTGTGTCTGTTCACTAGAAAGCCATTCTCCCCAGCGATGTGTTTAAACTCGCAATTGTGACATGGGTCATTTACTGTCAGAAGTATTGTGTTCATTAGTCATACGCCAACCATTAAGTTTGTCATATAGAGGCTCAGATGATTACGAGGCTTGAATGCATCACCAACAGCACCATCAAATTAACTAAAAGTGCATCGTGTACAATTCTACGTACAGCAAAAAAATATATGTAGCATACATTTCTCACTCACTCATCAGCAAAACTAAGCCAATATGGGAATCTTTGACGGTAACTCCGCTCGAATTGTATCAAAGAAAATACATACTCGTATTACAGTTTAGTATCTCCAGTATCTTATTTAAAACTCTCCTTTCACTGGTCAATAAACACATAGAGAACAATCACTGTCCCTCAGCTAGAGCAACAAGAAATGTGTATCTAAGACTCTGTTGCAGATAAAATTATATGCGTAATATAGTCAGAAATTTTTAATATTGATACTGCCCCAAAACAAGTTAGGAGAGAAACAGATGTGTCAGAACAAGAGCTAAGAGCTCATACGGAACTCGTGACAAGGTTGGAAGAACCAAGAGCTCATATGACAAGAAAGAGACGACTCATGTTGTAGGCTGAAAAGCTTTTTTCGTATGACACTCATCAGAACCTTACGCCATAAATACAATAAGCCACAATACTTCTATCATCCCAGGTGCGCAACCAAGGGGAAGAGGACGGTGCCCGCCCAATAGGTAAAACTTTCCCACGTTTGCCCCCTCCCGTAAAATACTTACCGGCATTATTATGTCTAAAAAGAAATCCAACTTGTGAGACGAGCAAAACCGCTTGTGTACCACAAGCTACTGTTCCTCCGGTACTTGCCTGAGTACAAATCGATAAAATACGGTTGAACTATAAGGGCTAAAATAGAAACATAGCTGTGTTTAGGATACAAAATGAGTATATCTGCGTTAAGTATACATGCGACGCAAACTAACACGAGTACACTTTTATACAACAGCATAGTGGATGCCAATAAGTGTTAAACGCATGTACCACTGGCTAGAACTTCGTTAAAGAATCACGTATATTGACTTACAGGTGCGCATACGGCGAAAACCAAAATAGCAGTTCGATTCCTCAAGACAAAACGAACAAAATATCAAAAAAATTCTGACCACTGGAGGTACACTTTAAAGACAATTAGGCATAGATCAATCGGCATTGTGAAGAAGGTAGGCATGTCTACCTCAATACCACAGATAATAAAATTACATAGGAGGCTGGTAATTTAGCCATGTAAATCTCATTTTATCGATTTGTAAGAAGCCATTGAATGAAAGAATATGCCAGAATAATTATCGGATTCTGTACTCTTGCTGCACACATGATAAGCCATGTAATACTCAATTTATCGATTTCTAATAAGCCATTGAATGAAGATATATGCCAAAATAATAATCGGATTCTACGCTTTCGTTGCACACATGATAAGCCATGTAAATCTCATTTTATCGATTTAGCTGCATGGTCTATACTTTGGTGTCAATATATTGCTACAAGTATCAACATGAAGCAGACTAATCATTATTAGCCATCTATCTCGTATTTAGATTTTCGATGTGAAACGTGTCAGAAATTTCAAATTTATTTAATCGAAGAAAGAGACGTGGAAAATTGTAACACAACGGTTTCGTGCGTAAAACTATAAACTCAAGAAAGGGAGGTGGGGAGAAAAGTAAGTATTCATGAACATAATTTCTAGTCCTTCTGAATTCCAACAGATCTGCATGGTTCTTTGTTTTTTTAAACTTTGAAAAAAGTTTATCCCGACATCTGATACCTTCAAGGACCTCGCCAAGGTTTCGGCGGCCATGTTGGAAGCCATCTTGGATATTTAAAAATGCTCAATGGGGCCAGGGTGGCATCAGTCAGTTTCTGACTCAGTAGGGTCCAAAGATATAAAAACCACTGAAATATCCAGTATCTACTGGCAATGGTGCAATCTGTTGGTAAGAACGCTCTTCGCATGGCAGCCGCTCAACCGTTTCCTTCTTGAACCTGTAAAGCAGTTCAAGTGCTATTTCTCACTCTCTTGCTGGGAAATCCCACCAGAGGATGGCAATCCCTCAATTAAAGACCCCTGATGAGCAGTGGGCCCGACATTGAAACTACCCTAAATAAACAGAAAAACCATCAAACAGGAAACTCATCTATTATCGAGATTTGGGATATTAAACTAATAATAAATTGCACAGTCTTTAGCTTTTCGATATCCGATATGATTTCAGTTTTTTTGTTTGTAGTTTAGCTTGATGTGCGAACGTCACCCATGGCCGTTTTGGCCTAATCGATGCCTGTAAATAGAGTTCCGCAACTGCCTCAGTAAGTTGGCAAGATCGCTTGGAATCAGGGAACGTATGACAAGCGTAGTGTATAAATGCACCCGTTTCAACTTAGTTTCAGGAAAGAACATTGAGCCAAGTTTCAATTTCATGTAGGTGGGGAGAATCCTACATATAGCTACCTACATCAAGATAACAAAATTTGGAAAGCTATACCTATTATAGAAGCCTTACATTACTGTTGAACAGTATCTGAGTTGAATTTTCTGGATTTGAATTTGACCCAAAATAAGCATATGATAAGCATATTTTGAGCAGACGTGTTCAAATTACAAAAAGAATGAAACTATCATGTGTTGTTGTACCCTCCACCTCCTCCCTCTTTTTTACACCATTTACATTTGAAAAAGTCTTCTGCTTAAACATTTTTCAGTCTGCTCAGGGAAAACATAACCGAAAACCTTGACAACACCCAAGTTGAACGAAACGAAACTGAACAATATAGCGAGCTGTTCCCAGAGGGCTGGACAAACACGGTAACAAGTAATTTTGCACCCAAAACAGTGCACTGGTGCTGTAGTTCCGATTCTACTTTGTCCCTCTCTAATATAGCAGCCTTGAGAATAACATCAATAACAGTATATTTCGTATGTTTTGCACCCAGTATTAATTTTGCACCCAAAACAGTGCACTGTTGCTGTAGTTCCGATTCTACTTTGTCCCTCTCTAATATAGCAGCCTTGAAAATAACATCAATAACAGTATATTTTGTTTGGGAGGCTGCAGTAAATATATGCGGGCCTGATTGTTGTTACCCATACTCAGTAGAATATTCTCTCTTGGCCAAGCTGGGGCTATAGGAAAAGGCATCGGTGGATTCTCTAAGGGGGGTCATGTCACTTACAAAATGTCCATTGCCAGCTCTCTCTCCCCTCCCCTTGCTTCAGATTTAAGGAGCATATGATTATGTAATAGGTACATGCACGTTCTTGAGATGTAGGTACATTGTTTCTTTTTTATGAAAATTATTTTTCTAAGAATCATGAGGCTCAAAATCATTAAAATCTGAGAATATTTTAAGAATCACCCTCAGGCTTAAATGATACCAAACAAAAATTTAAAAATGCCTTAATCTTGTGGTGCAAAGACTAAAGGCTCCTATCGACTCAGAAAACTTTTTCCGTGGAAAGTTCGGACAGGAAATGTTTTCATCGGAAAGATTTTCCAAGACTCATTATTGGCGGGAACATCCCTCGACACATTTGCCATAGGCACACCCTAAGGCCTAAGGTTTCTAGGGCCTTCTTTAGAAGCTTGAAAATGTTTTTGTTTTCAGATGGCATTCGGGAGCGTTAAAAGTCAACACATAGACTCTCTTGACCCCACGGACTATTACGTGGAACAATCTCCCGGTATCTACGCTACATTCTTCATCATCAATGAAGTAGAACGCTCACTATCTGGCATCAGGAGTATAACATCGACCTCTTTAAATTTAGAAAGATGCATCTGAAAGAAACGGGTTAATTAATTTGATTACACTAGTTACTACCCAAAGATCCATGTCCTAGCACAGAAGGTAACACCTCCCAATTTGGATGACTTTATCTTTAAATGTCCTGGTAAAACGCTTCCTGGTAAAACGCTTAGAATGCATTTCACTTGTTATCTGGCATCAGGAGTACACTCTTCAATACCTCGCTCTTTACGCTAAAGTTCGAAATTTGTTCCAATTCTTTAAGAATGACTCCTGAATCACAAAGGCCGTTTAATTAGTAAAAACAGCTCTTTTGAAAGTACTAAAAAAATTGCAGCGTAAAGAGCAAGGTATTGACGAGGGGGCGAACGCCCTCATATGTGTAGTAATTTCTGTTTGCTTTAAGTTTTAATGTTGCTTTTTTATTTAATTTCTCATATGGGTATCCTTTGAGAGAATGCATGGTTTGTTTACTTGAAAACAGTATATTTAGGGAACCAGGGGAGTACTATTTTGTAAAGCCTCGTCTAACGAAGAATGACCTTTAGAACTGCTACTCTTGCTTTAACCCGAATCTCTTGTTTCCGTCGCCATTTTGAAACTTTGAATTGAAGCGCCAATGCATCTTCTTTGAATTTGTGGTTTGTTTAAAAGCACAAAGTATCAAAGTTTGTTTCTCGATGCAAAATGGGCTCGGTGATGGAATCAACAAATAGAAATCGGGGGAAATGTATCATTTATATAAATCACGGAATATTCTTAACTTTCGTAGGGTGTGCGGCGCACACCTAGCACACCCAGAAGATACGCCCCTGTATTTAAACGTAGGAAACAGATGCTAATTGGCTTTTATTGTGCTATCGATTGAAAAGATTACTTCATTTATTGTTTATTTTAGTGTACTATAATGGGGTTTTTTGGTGCCGAGGTTATTTATTAGTCAACATGATGTTTGGGGAAGTTTCTGCTAGATTTCGCAAATTCATCAATTTTTCCTTTGGAATTAAGGGATTTTTAAAAGTAGGACAAAAGCAACACTTGCTAACTAAGCCATGGATATTCTTTAACTAAGTATGATCTTTTGTTATTTGTATCACTGTGCATCACAGGAGTGTGTTGGATTCGCAGACCCTAACAAAGAAGTTTGTTTGAGCCTACAATGCAGACTAGTAGGAGAATGGCTTCCTTTGGTAATGGCATGTTGCATCAGCTCCACTTTCTCCCACTTTTACCTTTCGTACGATACTGGTTCAAAACTATGGTTTGTTGCTATCGGCGGGTTCGTTATTAACGGTAGAGAACACTGCTTGTTCGTTTCAGTGTTGCCATGGACTCGTACGAACGCGCAGACCTAGCCCTGGCTATGATATGAGCGTAATCATCCATATACAAATATCAAATGAAACAAGCTTTGAGTACAGTGTCGTGGTTTGAATTTTTACTACTCTAATTCCATCACTTTACTTCGCAGTTTGTCAGCCTTATTGCCTCCCTCATACCACAACCACATCCCTTATTGCACTGAATTTGTTTTTCAACTGCTGTTAAATACAAGAGGTATCTAAGAAAGTAACCTTACCCATCAAAAACTACGAACTGAGAAAATTTGCCATATTTTAGAAAATAGGGGGAAACCCACCCTAAAAGTAATAGAATCTTAACGAAAATCGCACCATCAGATTCAGCGTATCAGAGAACCCTATTGTAGAAGTTTCAAGCTCCTATTTACAAAAATGTGGAATTTCGCTTTTTTTTTTTTGCCATAAGACAGATCACGGATGCGTGTTTATTTTTATTTTTATTATCTCTAGCATCACTTATACAACAATGTATTTTCATACAAATCTTCACAATCTCAAAATTAAAAGTCAAAGAAACACAAAGATAGAGAGAATTCTATTCTCTAGCTGATAGCTTAAATAGAATGATTTAATCTCATTGTTTCTAACAATCTTTTAGAGCTAATCATTGTATAAACTCTTGCGTCAAAACGTCAAGTTTTAGGGTATTTGTGAAGTTTTCCAAAAACACATAGTGAGGCATTCCAGTTCCATTGTGGTGTCGATCGACTGGGCAATTGCTGTATCAAAAGTTGTGCCAAATTCTAGATTACTATATTTTGGCTTTTTTGGTAATACTAGCGGTGCTTATGACTCGTCTATAAGTAAAATATTTGCCGAATATAGTGAGGCATTCCAGTTCCATTGTGGTGTCGATCGACTGGGCAATTGCTGTATCAAAAGTTGTGCCAAATTCTAGCTTCTTTAGTTGTTAATTACTCTTCTTTAGCTGTCAAGTCGATATTGTAACGACGACGACTTTTGTCCAAGACTTTGTACACTTTTACAGTAACAGAATGGACGATAATGCTTTAACATGGCGATCTTATTCCATTGCTAACCCTACAATACTCGTTCGCTCTCTATAAGCTAACCACTCATATTGATCTTTAAAAAAGTCTTGTTAGAAGGGCTAGTCCCAGACCTCGATTACACTTGCATGCTTGGAATGCGTACATTCCATAGTGCACAATGTGTTTAGAATAGCACCAAAAGCTGTTTTTACTGACACTTGCATGCTTAGAATGCGTACATTCCATGGTGCACAATGTGTTTAGAATAGCACCAAAAGCTGTTTGTAGTGACACTTGCATGCTTGGAATGCGTACATTGCATGGTGCACAATGCGTTTAGAATAGCACCAAAAGCTGTTTTTACAAACAATTATACATCAGAGGTGACCTCTACAAACAATTATACATCAGAGGTGACCTCTACAAACACTTATACATCAGAGGTAACCTCTACAAACAATTATACATCAGAGGTGACCTCTATAAGAGTTATACATCAGAGGCGGCCTGGTACCAGAGAATAAGAAACTGTTAAGAAACTTTGAGGAATCAAAAGGTCAATATTCTAAGAAACTCTGAGGGCTAGACGCTGGTGCACGCGCTAGACGGCTATGGAGAGGTATTGGATAGATTTCAAAGAAGTGGTGCACGCTCTAGATGGCACTGGAGAGGTATTGGATAGATTTCACAAAAGTGGCGCACGCCTCAAAAGGCACTAGAGAGGTATAGGATAGATTTCAAAGAAGTGGTGCACGCCTCAAAAGGCACTGGAGAGGTATTGGATAGATTTCATAAATGTGGTGCACGCTTCAGAAGACAAGTGTATGTTTATTTGCTGAACTCGAACATACTAGAAAAAGGTGGAGTCACATGGTTAACAGTTTTTGGATTCATTGTCTGTTCATTGAAACTCACTACTCTCTGACTGTAAACTGTAAACTCACTACTCGCAGACTGCAAGTCCGCTCGTAGGCTATAGAAAGATGACATTACATGGTTTTCACTGTGAATGTCTTTGACTTTTGTCATTGTAATCAAATTTTATCCTTACATGTGTGATAGTAATAGAATATTCAGAACTGAACGAGAAATAATTTTGCATGTATTCTCAGAAGAAAATGAACGTCTTCGGATTTCTTCCTTGCTAATGTAGAAGTTCTTACGAACCTCTACATGAGCACGAAACATGTCTTGTTAGCTTTGCAGTCTCTCAATCAAAGACCCCTGATGAGCAGTGGGCCCGACATTGAAACTACCCTAAATAAACAGAAAAATCTTTCTCACAAGATGTCCCAAGAACTTCATTTGTCTTCTTCTGATAGTTTGTATTAGTTCTCTTCTTGCGTTTACTACCAATAGTAAAAATTGAAGAAAATGGGAGCTATCCTCAGGATGGACCCACAGTGATATTGGTTCAAATAATCGTAGTGCAAAAATTTGCTGCGGCCCCGCTTGACTCCACAGATGATAATTTGAACCACGGGGCAAAAAAAGTTGGTCCCAGATATTAGACTATTTTATGATTGCACATGGTAAAGAATGTGATTAAAGGCTCTTTTCCTATTTCAAAAGTTTTACTCTTCGAGGGTAATAGCTTTGTCTGTTTAAAAAATGAAGATATTAGACAATTTTATGATTGCAAATGGTAAAGAGCGTGATTAAAGGCTCTTTTCCTATTTCAAAAGTTTTAGTTTTCGAGGGTAATAGCTACGTATGTTGAAAAAATGAAGATATACTAATAGCGGAAAAGTACTCTCGAGTGCCAAATAATCGTACCCCCCTCTTACTAATTTTTTGAAATTTGTACCCCCCCGCTTCTTATTAGAACCCTCCGTTTATTAATTTCGAGGAACTTTCCCCGTACTCAAAATGTAAATGATGTCTGAAACACTTGAATAACTTCCCATACAATATTTGACCCTGAAACATTTGCTAATTAGTCAATCCTCATTTGTGTCGTTTGCATACACTAGATGCGTACATTCCATGGTGCACAAAGCGTTCAAAATATTCTAATTAGCCATATTTGACATAGTTTGCATACACTAGATGGGTACATTCCATGGTGCACAAAGCGTTCAAAATAATATAATAAGGCATATTTGACACAGTTTGGATACAGTAGATGCGTACATTCCATAGTTCACAAAGCGTTCAAAATAGGTTTATATTGCATTTTTGACATATCTATGGTGATTTTTTAATATCATATCCGTGGGAAAGGAAATTAAAGAGGCAGCTCAGCGGCAGAAACTGAATTTGATTTGAAACTGGCCGCTTCTCATGACAATACAGTTGCTTTAACCCTACCTCATGGCTGTGAATATTGTTTAATAACTTTTGAATAAGTTGTTAGTGGTACAGAATTTGAAAATACTCCGAAAAAGAACTCTCATAATGTTAGTGAAGCTTTTATGAGAGTAACTAAAGTTTAAGACATTTCCAGAAAGAGGAATGACTCAATACTGTCTACGAACAAGTGATTATCACTAGGATAAAGGTTTGGTATCTCGAAAGTACGAGTCTTTTTATGACGAGTGATCCATCGGGCCTCAACTGCAATCACCCCCTGTAGTCCTTAGAAGTTGACCCAAGCCATTTCACGTCGTCTTTATTTGTCTGGCAGATCTTGTAATTGCATAACCCATAATCAAATCACGAAATAAGGCCACTTCCATCATGAGCATGACCAGGAGCCAAAGGCCAGCCTCGCCACTGCACCTATCTCAGTCAACGAAATCACATTGAAATCTCCTTGTACCGGACGAGGACGTGGTAAAGCAGCAGCCATGTTAAATTGCTTCTGTTTAAACTACAGTTGACATTGTCACGTTTATGATAAGATTTTAGCATATAGACACAATACACATGATCAAGATTACAGAGCGACTGATACAGAAAAGCACTAGGTTACGCCTACTAATGCTCAAGTCATACCACGATCGTACGATCTTTTAGTTCGAGGCTAATTACATGAAATAGAGGCTCTTGAAAAGGGGAGGGGTGAAAATTAAAGAGGGCAAAAATCAATTTTTAAAGTTCAGGAGGGGGGCAAAATTAAAGGCAATCAGGTAGGCAAATGCATAGATAAATTGGCATGGGGACAAGCTGTGTTGGTGAAGGGAGGCGTGCTGTTGGAGGGATGGAAACCGTTATTAAGAGTTGTGTGTTGAAAGAGGGTGTGACGATGTTATTAGGGGTTATGTGTTAAGAGAAGGTTTGACGCTGTTGTGAGGAGTTGTGAGTTGAGAGAGAGTTTGACGCTGTTGTGAGGGGTTGTGTTTTTAGAGAGGCTTGACGATGTTGTAAAGGGTTGTGTGTTGAGATAGACGTTTCAAAGATCCGTTAAAGCATAGAGAGACACTTAGAGCGTTGAATACACTTCAAATATCGGTTAGAGTCAATGCTGACGCATAAGGTGTCGAATAGACGTTTCAAAGATCCGTTGTAGCCAATGCTGACACATAGGGCGTTAAGTAGACGTTTCAAAGATCCGTTAAAGCATAGAGAGACACTTAGAGCGTTGAATACACTTCAAATATCGGTTAGAGTCAGTTTGCTAGCAAATAAATAGCATTAGTCAAATTAGTTCCAGTCACACTTACATCAGCAAGTGTTGCTCTATTTCGTACTCTATTTAAATATTGTTGCGCTCTGGTGTCACTAATGCCTCCACGGTTTAAGGCTTCTGCCGCCATTAATAACACATCGGCAAAACGAATGGCTCTATAATTATTCGGATTTGTTAAATTGGCATCACCAGTATTTAAATCTCCTTGACGAGTAAATTTCTTTTTATAATAAATAAAATTGAATAAGTAAAATTTGAATTGTGTACTATATGTTTTCATTTCAATGCTGTAATAACTGGGAAAGAGAATATTTGTATTATAATTCGCTTTCGGTGAAGCGCGAATGACGTAGTAGGCTCTAGATTTTTATTAAACAAAAAAAAACAAGTTTTTTTTTAAATGAAAGTAAGGAGCGACATTAAAACTTAAAACGAACAGAGATACAAAGGTTTTCGATCGTCAAGTCACTGAGAAAGAACAAAGAGGTATACATATTAAGACAATTTCCCTAAATTAAGAGATGTGTTGTAGAGAAAACGACAAAAAGGAAACTGTATTACTACATGATTAAATCGGTCGTTATGTTGGGTTTTTCGTTGGTAAACTATTCACCTTTAATTAAGAGGTGTGCTACGTTTGGTCGTGGTAACATTATTCTGCCGTGAGAATTCCACGAACAGAAATAGTAGAAATTGATAAGAAATAGTAGATAGACTAGCTAGAATCAAACTTTCTTGTATTCTTCTTGATTTTATTGTATAAGATATTATTGTCTATTAAATAGACAATAATATCGGCCACTGCGCGTGTTTTCTAAAATGACGTCTTGCATATGACTCATAGTAATAGTAGATAGACTAGCTAGAATCAAACTTTCTTGTATTCTAATTGATTTGAGAAAGATAAGATAGTCCTGCTTTATAAAACCGGGCTAACTAATCTTTAAGTTGAATTTATGCTGAGCAACAAGTCTAGACTAAGAAGGAAGTCCAATTTTTCTACAGAAAAACAACTCCACCTTTTTAGATCCTGGTGGGTTCTTCTTTGAGAAAGATAAGATAGTCCTGCTTTATAAAACCGGGCTAACTAATCTTTAAGTTGAATTTATGCTGAGCAACAAGTTAACTACGCTCAATGGCACTATTGAAATGCTCACATTCCAGTGTGCAGAACGCATTCGCAATATGTTCAAATAGTGTGTCTTCGCTCAATGGCACTATTGAAATGCCGACATTCCAGCGTGCAGAACGCAATCCCATTATGTTCAAATAGCGTACCTACGCTCAATGGCACTATTGAAATGCTCACATTCCAGTGTGCAGAACGCATTCCCAATATGTTCAAATAGTGGGTCACGAGAGCGACACGTTTTCTGCCACTCGTGTTATTGAAAAAGGCGTAAATTGTAAACAAATTCTTTTTATCGAAAGATTAACGGCTTCTTTGTTTTGATAAATGCGGCCTCCAAAGCGCCTAGATAAAAAGGAGATCTGGCTCTCGCTAATACCCTGAACGAATCCTCTTGATAGTCGTCAGCACATGACGGGTTTCCAATCAAATGCTGTCCTATTGCCGAGTAATATGTTCAAATAGTGTAACTACGCTCGATGTCACTATTGAAATGCTCACATACCAGCATGCAGAACGCATTCCCAATATTTTCAAATAGTGTAACTTCGCTCATTGGCACTATTCAAATGCTCACATTGCAGCGTGCAGAACGCATTCACAATATCTTCAAATAATGTAACTACGCTCAATGGCACTATTGAAATGCTCACATTCCAGCGTGCAGAACGCATTCCCGAGTATTAAGGGTGTTGTATACCGAGAGACTCAATAGCATAATTTGCATACCTAGATACGGACAGCACACCCATAAACAATGCCCACCATCCGCTACTGGCGATTTCATCAAAACTGTAGTAAAAAGGGAGGAGATGGATATACTACCAACATCATCGCAAGTAATGATAGGATCAGGGCTAAATGAAGAAAATCCTGTCCCATATCAATTGGAAGATGCCTTGGAACATTAAATTGCTGATAAAACGTTAATTAATGTCCATCAAAATGCATTTTTAGTCAGAAAACCCCTTAATTAGATCAACGTTAATAAAAGCCGCTTTAATTCGTGTACACATTAATTTTGTGTATTTGGGTAATGCTTCAGTATTGCCTAGGGCATCGCTGCACTTTGACTTGTTTAGGGGACAGTAATGATTAGGTCTTACTACATTATTCTATTTGGCCATGATCTTTACCTTCTTATTAAGAATGGAATTTCAAGACCTGTTGGTAACAGTGACCATGTTATACTTATTTGAGAGCTATGTTTTTCCAGTACACAACCTTTTTCTAAACAACAAACATATACTGATTGCAAACTAGTGTCTGAAAAACTTTCCAAAATCAGTTAACTTGATTAACTTATTATTGATAACATTGAAGAAACATTAAAGATGAAATTTTGCATGTTCAAAGTCTTGTTGCAAAGGGGTTGAAAATAAAAGGGCATAGAGGGTTACATTTTCACGAAGCCCGCAATGCCTTCTTTTGACCAACCCCCTTAGTGTCCCCATGGTTACGCTATAGCTACCACCTTTAAGAAATTGAAAATGACTGAATGTCAATGAAACACAAGAGATGATGACATCAGAACCGTGTAATCATACAGTATAATTCAATCGCTAGAATATATGTAGCCTAACATAGATTGAGCTAGGCAATGTAAATGTAGCACTACTTATTGTTCTAATAAAGACAACAACTGTCATTATTTGACAGTAAACCGATTAAAAAAAAATAAATAAAATAAAATTAACCCTAACAACATTATTACCAAATAGGACTGGAATTTACAAAAAATGTATCCATTATTGGATAGCTAAAAATATGAGCTAGGCAATGTAAATGTAGCACTACTTATTGTTCTAATAAAAGACAGTGTCAAGATCAATTCAAATATAAGATACCTCCACCCCACCCCTTAGGTCTATTTCCTGTCCGGTTTGATGGAATTTGAAATTTTGGGAAATGGTCCATGCTCTCCATCTACGACCACCAAATACCAAAGATTTAAATAACATTATGTCACGAATTACTTATGTTGCTTTAGTATTGTAGTGCCTACACTGGTGAGTTTAACTTCAACAGCAAACCTATGCGTCATAATGGGCCCTCGGCGCCCTGTGACCAAAGTAAGTAAACTCTAATTTCGCGCGAAACCAAATGTTTGTTTTCATTGCTGCGTCTTGTAGGGAATCATGGACCAAGATTCTGACACATCTAGAAAACCTAGAGCCCGTAATAAAAGCTAGTGTTTAGCAATAAACTGTAAATATAATAAAGCACGTTCTCGTACAATAACCTTAAGCTGTGTGCTAAAATCACTTCGAAGAAAGAGGACACATCACCTCTGTTTAAATGCTCCCCATTTAACATATTGCCAAAGACCTTTGCGCATTTCATCATCAGTTAATGTCTTGATGATGTTGGTTATTATAGTTTAATTTTTTGATGTTAGTGTTCTCTTACCTTACAGGTGACCCATAACAACAAAGATTACCGGTACCGTCTAATTAGATCTTTTAATTTTCATCAATAAATTGACACTAATAGCCCTTTGCCAATAGGCTAATAAGGCATATTTGACATAGTTTGCATACACTAGATGCGTACATTCCATGGTGCACAAAGCGTTCAATGTAAGCTGATAAGGCATATCTGACATAGTTTGCTTACACTTGATGCGTACATTCCATGGTGCACAGAGCGTTCGAAATAGGCTGATAAGGCATATTTGACATAGTTTGCATACACTAGATGCCTACATTCCATGGTGCACAAAGCGTTCAAGTGATTTCTGTTCAGTGTGCTTAAACTATGTTTGATGGGTCACTTTTGTTGTGTACTGAACAGAAAAACGAATCAACAGCTGTTTAAAATACTCAGACACCTATCTATAAATAAAGGTAGTTGTTGGTAACTGCACTTTTGATTTTTTGTAGTGATTTCTGTTCAGTGTGCTTAAACTATGTTTGATGGGTCACTTTTGTTGTGTACTGAACAGAAAAACGAATCAACAGGAAAGGCCAGGTCTGCATTTCATTTGGCCGTTCTGGAGTCAGTCCACATAAAAGCAAGTAAACCTTTACTATGCATACAAAAAGAGTTCGTTTTCTCGCTAGGCCTATTCAATTAATCTTGTTGTAATGGACGCTGATTGGTCCAAAATCACAAGCCATTCAGGGAGTCCAATTTCTGATTGGCTCCTTCAAAATACAGTTGGGTATACTCTTTCACACATTCCATATTTTGTCGAATACTCTTGAACACAATCTATGGTTAAATCTTGCTTTTAGTTAACCTGGAAGCCCGATTACTATTTTCAATGGAACATGTGGGTTCTTGTAACATAAAGTAGGGGTAGGAATAAGACTTTATTGTAAAATGCAATTTACTCATTTTTTTTATAAGAAACTACCTCAGCGTCCAGCCCTCGAAGTTTCTTAAAATATTGACCTTTTGAGCCCTCAAAGTCCAAATAATGAATTGACGCAATTTATAAATCCCGCGCTTGGAAAGCCAAGTTTAAAAATATTTCATCAAAGTGAGCGTCTGCGATGGACAAGCCAGGCGGAAAACGAATTCTTAGAATAAAGATAAGTGCCCAGCATAAGGCGCGTAGGTGTGTTACGTAATTTTACACTATTCTATTGTTCTGTTCTTAAATTGTTTATGTTATTGTTTGATATCGCAAGAATCAGTTATCCATAACACACCCCTCCCTCCATTCTTTCTTCCCATAATACTGGTCATAAGTCATCTAGCTTCAGGTATCCATACGCACCCCTCCCTCCATTCTTTCTTCCCATAATACTGGTCATAAGTCATCTAGCTTCAGGTATCCATAACACATCCCTCCCTCCATTCTTTCTTCCCATAATACTGGTCATAAGTCATCTAGCTTCAGGTATCCATAACACACCCCTCCCTAAAAATGATGTAGGCTGGGCAATCTACACCCCTTCCCTCCTCCCCAATACATGATCAAAACACTTAAAACATCAGAAGATTCCTTGAGACACTGGTGTGTATTACATCAAAGAGGCACATTATCACTGAGCTTAGGCATTGAATGCTTCAAAACGCACAAATTGCTTCTCTTCTCTGCTTTCCTACCTCTTCAGAGGCAAAACTCTGCATAGTTCAGGTCACTGGACCTAAATGACCCAAGGTTAGCGCATCTAAGCACTATCCATTTCGTTTAAATAGTTTGTTAGTGGTACAAAACAAGAATATTGCATGAAATAGCGTAAACATATTGTACTGAAAAGCTCTTTTTGTCTGACACTCCTCAGAGTACTAACATCAAAATGACCGAAATGGAATGTGTGAAAGAGTATACCCAACTATATTTTGAAGGAGCCAATCAGAAATTGGACTGCCTGATCGAGAATCAAAACTTTTTGACTATTATGACAATTTTGTTGTCATCAAAGAGTATTTGTAAATTAACAACGTGATTTCCTCTTCCTATTATTACTAACCTTTGTCCTCTTATGTCCTCTTACTAATAACCAATGAAATTCTACTTTCAATGAAAACACTAATTATAACGGGTACTTTCAGGATCAAATTCCCCGTTTAAGTGAAAACTTTAAAGCCTGGTTCACATAACATTTCAAAGCTAAGTATTAGAACAACTATTTACCTTTAACTAGGTAAATTATATATTGATGGAAAGCGGAAAAGTTTACCTTTTTGTTTATCCTAAAATCATATATGATTTTTTGCTCTCACTTAACTCAGCTTCAACTTAAAACTGGGGAAAAATGACTTGCAAACCAAAAAATCACAAAATTCGTACTTTACGAGGGCATAAAATCTGATATACTAACTCCAAAACTACGCTCTGCCACTGGACAAGTCCAACCCCGGCACAGGGAAACAAGGACTATAAACGCATGATGATGATGATGATGTTTCATGTAAAATTCAAAGAGTATGATTCAAATTTATCTTTGGCATTTACGCTTACAATTTGTGACTTGCAGGCTTTCTAAACGTGCTTATGGAGCGAGTGCAATTCGTCGCCATTTGGAACTTCTTACTTTTGACGTCGGATGATGGCGTGTTGCTGTGAGTATTAGATCAGTTTAAGCCATGTTTACACCACTGCAATCCAAAACTGGTAAGGATCTAAATGCATCAGATCCTGCTAATTACAACATTTGAGGATATTTAAATAAGATCGGGTCAATTTGTCTCTTGAGCTCAGCATGGGAATATTTCTGTTCCTTACTCGGAATGCAGTGACGTAAAACTTTGAATTACAAACATTAAAGGATCACTACAAGCTGAGCTCAGTTGGTAGAGAGCACGCCGCGAAAGCGTGGGTCACGGCTTCGATCCCCGGTGGTGATATATTTTCTATTTCTTTAGTGTTCTTTTCAAAACTAACATTTCACATCCTCTTTTCTCGATGATACATTCTAACTTTAATGGCCTTTAAATTGATGACGGGCAGGATGGCAGTTCTTCCTTGGTCAAGTCACATGGCGCAGAGAGGCTGGTCTCCAATTGCGTTGAATAGCAGCTTTCTTTAATATATTAAGATGAAAGCAAACTTTATTACATTTAACTGATTGACACGTGAAATAACTCCTCAAGCAGCGTTCAAATTTCTTCCCGGCAGATACAATGTTGTGTCTTTAGGTAAATCCCAGGAGTCATGTTAAACCTTAAGGGTACGAAAATCCGCTAGCTAAATATGACATTAATAGCCATTTGCGTACAAAATCATTGATTTGTATGCCTTACAGTTCTGCTGATTCAATATGCCAGCGACACTGCATTGATCAAGAAAGTGTAGGAGTTAAAATAGCTCTAGAAATATTAGTAAATATTGCACTAAATAGCGAAAATATTGTGTACTGAAAAGCTCTTTTCGTCTGACACTCCTCAGAGCACTAACGTCAGAATGACCGAAATAGAATGTGTGAAAGAGTATACCCAACTGTATTTTGAAGGAGCCAATCAGAAATTCCTTGTTGCAAGCGTGCTTGCTTCATAGCTAAGATTCAGTCTCTTCACTCTGTGCTGCACTGATGAGCCCACAAAGGCCAAAACAGTACTGTCTGCAGATTTAGTGTATATACATACATATATATGCTTACATAAATCTTCTTATATTCATTTAGGAAGACGAAGAACCAATGTAATTTGGAAAGCTCTCGTATATCATTATTATTATTATTATTATTATTATTATTAGCATTTCAATAGTGCCATTGAGCGTAGTTACACTATTTGAAGATATTTGGAATGCATTCTGCACGCTGGAATGTGAGGATTTCAAAAGTGCCATTGAGCGTAGTTACACTATTTGAGAATATTGGGAAAGCGTTCTGCACGGTGGAATGTTAGCATTTCAATAGTGCCATTGAGCGTCGTTACACTATTTGAACATATTTGGAATGCGTTCTGCACGCTGGAATGTGATGTCTTATGGTACTGCTAAGAAAAAAAAAACAAAAAAAAACAGAAGCCTTAAAAATCCTACTGGTACTGTGAAAATAGTTTTTACATATTATCTTGATACAAACTATCAGAATCGATAGAGCATTTTTTTTTGTCTTCTGTCAACCTTGATATACTGAATAGACTTAGTTTCCACCTCATTTAATTAATCAACTCGATTCTGCATTTTCATATATTGTACACACAGACAAATAAGGAAACTAAAAAGGAAATAGCTATGGATGGCATCTGACGGAAATAAAAATATCGATTAGCTAGGAAAACTAAATAAGGAAACTAAAAAGGAAATAGCTATGGATGGCATCTGACCGAAATAAAAATATCGATTAGCTGGGAAAACTAAATAAGGAAACTAAAAAGGAAATAGCAATGGCAAAGGCGATTGCAAAGGAAGGCAGTCGATAGAATACCAGTGAAAAGCTTTTAAGTACACAATGTTTTCGCTATTTCGTGCAATATTCTTGTTTTGTACCACCAACAAACTTTTTGATAAAACGAAGCATTTCACCATGCCATAAATTCCTTTAAAATGTGTGTCTCGACTAGGGCTGTCCATAGCATAACATAATACTATTCGAATAATCGGTGGAGATTTTTCCGATTAATCGATTAATCGGAGTAAATGGGCGTGGCACAAAATTGTTGATTCGCGTCCTCATTTGTTTTTCTTTGAGAAACATTGCTATTTCTTGATTACATTCAATTACCCTCTGAATTACTTTTGCACGACGTAGCTAGCGTGCTTCACAATAGTACAAAATGAGGTGTAAGCAGCTACCATATCTTTACAGAGCTCTGTAAAAAACTTAACTTTTAACGGACTGTTTTTTAAGTAGTTATAACTATCGTTAATTTTTTGAAAACACTGTGAAGTGAAAAGCTTCTTCCGTCTGACACTCCTAACATACTAACGTCAGAATGACAGAAATGGAATGTGTGACAGAGTATACCCAACTGTATTTTGAAGGAGCCAATCAGAAATTTTGGACTGCCTGAATGGTTTGTGTTTTTGGACCAATCAGCCTCCATTACAACAAGGTTAATTGAATAGGCCTAGCGAGAAAACGAACTCTTTTTGTCTGCATAGTAAAGGTTTTCTTGGAGGGTGTACAGCAAACTTGGTCCCGTTTCTCTTTTACTTAGAAACCTTGTTATGCCGGGTAACTATTCCTTCGGCAGTAGGGCATCATTTTTTTCTTTCTTTAGAACTTGTTCTTTATCTTTTACTTACACACTATCTATGAACAGATTTTTTCCTCCAGGGCCCGTAGCTAAGGGGCCTTTACCATCAGACCCTCCAAATTTGTTTGTTAAGATTAAAACATCTATGAATAAATAGTTGAAATCACTAAAAATATTTTTGCATAAAGAGCGAGGTATTTATCTCCTCCTAAATACCTCGCTCTGTATGCTAAAGTATTTTTAGAACCCCTCATATGCGTAATAATCTCTGTTCGTTTTAAGTTTCAATGCTACTCCATCCTTTCATTTGAAAAAACGTTTTCATGTTTATTTTTCATTGTTTTCTTATAGTAATGCTAGAAAATCCTGCGCCCTAACATCGGACTTTTCAGAACAAGGAAATCTATTGTCTCGATCTGGAGTTACCAATCCATACGTCAAAGATCCCTGGTCATACATGCCTAATAGTTGTGAGTGTTTGACTGTATCTCGTTGATATATGTTGAAAAATAAATTTTGATTAGTATAATAATAAACTTATCCCTCCTGTCCAATTGGGCTCCAGCTTTCGTTATTTGGGCAGATATTTTAACTTTGAAATGAAGAACAGACTTCATTTTTTGAAAGGTTGATTTCGCTTGTGCCATTCTTGATTTAATTTCTGAGTCACTTCTCCCGTCGGATGTGATATGAGTGCCTAAGTATTTGAATGATTGCGTTTGCTTGAGCTTTGTTCCGTTTGTATAAATTTCATTTGATATTTTGAAAAGAACTCATTTCACTGTCCACTCTCATTGCTGCTTTTTGTTCCCAGTATAAATTTTTAATGATCTGTTCGGGGGCGTTACCCACGAAGTCATCAGGAGCAGCCAAGTGCCGGTGTTCATGTCCCACTGACCGCATCGTCGTGCCCTTCGGAGGGTGTCCTTTGCATGGCTCGCAGTGTCGCCCCCCGCGCGGGGCCTTCTGTACATGATCATGCAGGCTCGGCGAAGGATTGGCGGATTCGATCCATGAGCTGAATTTGCGGCGCGGAGAACACCGTCTTCTTGTCGTAGACACATTCCAGCGTGCAGAACGCATTCCCAATATGTTCAAATAGTGTAACATCGCTCAATGGCACAATTCAAATGCTCACATTCCAGCGTGCAGAACGCATTCTCAATATGTTCAAATAGTGTAACTACTCTCATTGGTACTATTGAAATGTTCACATTCCAGCGTGGAGAATGCACTTCCAATATGTTCAAATACTGTAACTACGCTCAATGGCACTATTGAAATGCTGAATACCGCGGTGGTATCAGCGGCCTTCAACAGATCAAAAGTTGCTTTGTCATCCAGCGGGATGTGATCGATGTCCAGGAGTTCCTCTCCTGCTTGCGCCCGCGCTTCGTTGATCGTCGCCACCGACCAGTCGATGATCGTCAGCGTGCGCAGTCCCAGGAAGTCGAACTTGACCAGACCTGCGCGTTCAACATCGTCCTTATCAAACTGCGAGACCAGACTGCCGCCCGGCGGATGTTGGACGCGATCCGCGAGGCGTTCGGGCCGACGAAATTCAAAGGGGGTGCGCCCGGCCCGTCGACGCAAACCTCCAGCATGCTGGAGAAACTCGCCTCGAAAGGCCGCGGCTCTCGCGGCGGGACCGAACGGGGAGGGCGGAAATCGATCGGTGCCTCCGGCGACAACCAATCGGTCAGCCGGCTTCGCGACGGCACGCAAATCGTCCTCGGCGGCAACTCCAAGAGTCAAAGAAGACTCTTGTCCGAGAGTCAGGGAAGACTCTTACCCGAGAGTCAGGAAAGACTCTTATCCAACTGGCAGGGAAGACTCTTATCCTAGAGTCAGGGAAGACTCTTATCCGAGAGTCAGGGAAGACTCTTATCCGAGGGTCAGGGAAGATTCTTACCCGAGAGTCTGGGAAGACTCTTATCCGAGAGCCAGGGAAGACTCCTATCCAAGAGGCCGCCTTCTAAAAAAACTACATTACAAATATTTTCTTTTGAACTTAATTTTGAAAATAAACATTAAAATTACAGTAAAATTTTGGACTAATGACCTTTCAGCAATTAATACCATTACACATCAAACATTCAGTTTAAATTTTTAAAGTCTTTCCAAGATTGTTCAAGACAAATATAGTTTCACTACAAACAAGAGTTTGGATACTACCCCCCTCCTTAACTCTAAAAACCTGCCTCTCACTATCAACTTACATTTCTTACTATATTTTCTAAACTATACAATATCAGGCACTGAATTCACTCGGAATCTTTATCTAGGCCGTCAATTAACATAATAAACACATATAGATCATAATTGAAGGACCTTTTTTGTTGACCAATTATTTTAACTCTTGGAAGCTTTGGTATCCTGGAAAATGAAAGAACTCAGCCTCTCTCTATCAACTTACATTTCTTACTAAGAAAATAACGGTCACGAGAGCGACACATTTTCTGCCACTCATATTATTGAAAAAGGCGTAAATTGTAAACAAATTCATTTTGTCGACAGAGTACCGGCTTCCTTGTTTTGATAAATGCGGCCTCCAAAGCGGCTAGATGAAAAGGAGATGTGGCTCTCGCTAATACCCTAAACGAATCCTCTTGATAATCGTCAGCACATGACGGGTTTTCAATCAAATGCTGTCCTAGAGATTTGAACGCGATATTTTGTGTACGGGCATTTGGTAGCAGGGTTAACACTGTGATATAGTTATAATTGCGATTTCTCGAAAAAAGGTTTTTGTGACGTCCTTACTTTAGTACTCGATTGAAGGGCATGCAAGTTGTTGTGCAGGTGATGAGACTGGCGCCAAATGTGTGTGGTACAAGACAGTATTTTGCTCTCTCGTGCTCATTTCCGGCACGCAACAGCTTCTATTGCAATTACATATAATTTTCAAAGAGTGCAGCATTACCACAATAGCTTGCAATTTCAGGGTGCTGACCAGATTCAAACTCACAATAGTTGCTAAACCAATGCCTCAACCATTGGACCATCTGGCCCAAGACCATACATATATGTTAGGTTTTTGTTACAAAGTTCGTTAAACTTGATGTCTCTCTTGTCTTTGATGAGCTGAGTTGCGACTTTCTCCAACTTTCTATATGCCTTATTAGCCTATTTTGAACGCTTTGTGCACCATGGAATGTACGCATCTAGTGCATGCAAACTATGTCAAAAATGCCTATTTAGCCTTATTTTGAACGCTTTGTGCACCATGGAATGTACGCATCTAGTGTATGCAAACAATTTTAAATATGCCTTATCAGCTTAATTTGATCCCTTTGTGCAACATGGAATGTACGCATCAAGTGTATGCAAACTATGTCAGGATATATGGGTCTATGGGGATATGCTACTGGATATATGGCTCTATGAGGATATGCTACTGGATATATGGCTCTATGGGGATATACTACTGGATATATGGCTCTATGAGGATATGCTACTGGATATATGGCTCTCTGGGGATCTGCTACTGGATGTATGGCTCTATGGGGATATGCTACTAGGTATTGAACTATTAGAAAAGTACTATCACCGTTCTAACATGTTTTCTTGTGCACCATGGAATGTACGCATCTAGTGTATGCAAACTATGTCAAATATGCCTTATCAGGCTATTTGAACGGCCTGTGCACCACGGAATGTGCGCATCTAGTGTATGCAAACTATGTAAAATATGCCTTTTTAGCCTATTATGAACGCTTTGTGCACCTTGGAATCTGCGCATCTAGTGTATGAAAACTATGTCAAATATGCCTTATTAGCCTATTTTGAACGCTTTTTTGTCATTAATTGCCCACACAACTTTTTTGTGAGGGGGGAGAAAATGTAAGGATGTAGCCTGGACACTAGCCTAGCATGATTCATTACAACTTCTATAGATTTTAAATTTCCACATGTATATTAGAATTTTATTGGAATGTCTTATTTGATAGTGCGCTTGTCAAATTTTATTCACTTGAAAATGGCAACAGGGAGTGCCGAAACGTTGTGTCGAAGAAATCAGATAGAAGTATAACCAAAGCAAAGTAACATAGTAGTAATCATTCGGCCTTATCTCTTGCATATTCGCAAGATACAAAACTACCCCAATATCACCAAGTATTACAAAAAAGTCTCTCTTGCTCTCTTCCAAGATTATTCCTGTTTTATGTACATTCTTAACTCGCTAGCTAATACATTTTTCCTACTACTTTTTTCTCCTCCTTAGTAGATGAAGTTGAGATTGTATAAGAAACGGTCTCTAGGGACGCCTAAGCAATGCTATGTGTCAATTTCAGCTCATTCTGAGCACTTTTAATTCCCAAGGCAATATTTTCAAAGTGACACAATAGACCAACTTTTTGCAATGTGCTGCAATGGGTCATTTCAGACCGGCATGGTCTCCAGGGACGCCTGAGCAATGCTATGTGTTAATTTCAGCTCATTCTGAGCACTTTTAATTCCCAAGGCAATTTTTGCAAAAACACAAAACTTCCTCTCTTTCCTTGCTTATTCTTCATTATCCCCTCACTTTGAATGACAGAATTATAATCTCAAAAACTGGGTGAAGTTTTCAATTCTATTTTGCTAAAACAAAACGTTAACAAACCAGTAAATACCCCTTCCCCCATATATTATTTTGACAAAGACTAATTGTATTCTTTCTAATGTTGTTCTTGGTCAAAATTAAACCATAACAATAAATTCTAAATCTTATAAACTTTGTTTCTAACTCTCATATCTGAGATAATTACAGGAAGGGGTTGTGTTATTTTTCGGCAATTACAGGAACGATGCTTATTCTTCGAGTCTTATTCATCTGGGTCTTATTCCCACAAGTCTTGTTTCTTCGAAAGTTTAAATTTTAATTCTTAATTTAAATTTATTAAGAGGTTAATGGAATTCAGGAATTAAATGGAAACGGAAATCAGTCCGTATTCTCTTGCTACTGAGTATCCTGACGCCGACTAACCATAGACCTGAATTTGATGGCATGATAATGTTGAAGGAATGAACCTTCTCTAAACATGGAACCAGATGGGGGTGCAAAATTATCGGCGCACCCTCGGTCTTTGCAGTCAAAGCTTTGTGAACTGATCTTCGGAAGCGCTCGTGTTGGCAAGAGAATGGAATGTTTTGACGTCATACACGTAGAAACCCTTTAAAAATTTACAGGAGTATATATACAGGAGGAAGTTACATAATGAATCATACTAGGCTAGTGTCCAGGCTACATCCTTACACGTAACTCTGCAGGACTCTCATTCTCGTGGACATTGACAGTTGTTGATTTCTCAGAATCTTCCCCAAGCGATCTAAGGTCTCTCTTGCAATACTAATTCTCCGTTTTATTTCTGTGTTGCATTTTCCATTCTCTGTGATGTAACTACCTAACATGAGGTCCCAGGTTCGAATCCGGTCAGCGCCGTTTAATTGCAAGCTATTGTGGTAATGCTCCACTCTTTGAGAATATATATATTAAAACCTAAAACCACATTAAGATTAACATTAAGAACTATATAAAATCTATATGTATTTATATGTGTATATACATATATATACCCAAAAGCTATATAGTTATTCACGATAATAATTACAATGTTACATCTTTGTTGATCTTCTGATTCTGAATTAGGACTTGCAGGTGATGTTGTTCAACAACTGTGCTCATCACTGCCGAGGCATCAAAATTTTAAGGTTTTTGCTGACAACTTCTTCACCTCCATCCCACTGGTTCAGAGACTTCTCATGGATGGAATACATTATGTTGAAACTCATGGTTTCACCCCCCCCCCATGATTCTGGGGGGACCTAACTTTTTGAAATGTCTTATTTTATGGGGGGACCTACCACTTTATAATTGCCGATATTCAGAATCCTTCAACCGGTATTCAGAATCACAATTTTTTTTTTTTTGGGGGGGGGGTCTTGGCTGGTGGGCTCGTGACCTGGGTGGCCTTCTTCTGGACCCACCACCGGTTGAAAGATAAGACGAAGTTTCTTTAACTCAACTGGTTATTTAGAAAAGATACTTTGACAACTATGATTTGATATGGGACTCCCCTCGTCTCACCCCACTGCTGCTTAAAACAGTCAAGTGTCTGTCTTAGAAAGAGCTACAATGGCAGCAACGTTGCTGCTTAAAACAGTCAAGTATCTGTCTTAGAAAGAGCTACAATGGCAGCAACTTTGATGCTTAAAACAGTCAAGTGTCTGTCTTAGAAAGAGCTACAATGGCAGCAACGTTGATGCTTAAAACAGTGAAGTGTCCGTCTTAGAAAGAGCTACAATGGCAAAAACGTTGCTTATGAGAAACTTTCCTGGATTCAAAAAACGATATCCTTCTAGATATTTCAGGATACAGGATGGAGAGGCTGAATAGGAAACAGATGGCAAGAGGTGGCCTTATGCTTTATATTGCTGATCGTCTTGCATATAATGTCCAAAATGATTTGAGCAGAAATGAGGAAGGAATCTTTGCATCCCTATTTATTGAGATTAAATCAATGCGTAAGTATTTAGCTGTGGGTTTGGATAGTTCTCTTCTATCGTTTCACAACTTGCAGCTAAACCAAGGTTGTAATGACAAGACATTTTAAAATAGAAAAGGCTTTTCAGTCTGTGACCTCAGCCTCTGATTGGACAATTACGTTTCAACAGCTCTTTGTGTTATATTTGCCTTGCTATTTAGAAGTTGCGAAGGCTACAGTGCAGGGGGTAAACAGTCAGCTTTAGTATAAGTCTCTGTAGTTTCATCCCACTCTTATATATGTATATAAATTTACAACAAAATGATAACTCTATTAAGCCGTAGATTAATGGTGTTGTCAATTAGTTAAGAAGAGGGTACTCCATTACAAATTGCGCAAGTAACGAGTCCTATGGGTCTGCCATTTTAGTCCATTCGTGGAATGCATTGATATAGGAACGAGGCTAGATTGCCGACTCGCTATCAAAGCCCAAGAACAAAACATTACCATCATGTGAATCTGGATGAGCAAGTACTTTGACCATCTGGAGGAAATACCAGAGGACCAATATTGAAAGGAATCATTCTAAGGACAAAGTTTCGTGGACACGAAGACAAAGAAAAGGAACTGGGTGAGACCGTTTTCTCATTGTTTAGCAGTATCTAATTTTCTCACATATTGCTTGAAATGCAGGAACCTGACATGATTGATGACGCAGTAAACTCAGAGGCAAGTGTAGGTGTTGAAAAACAAGATTAATTGAACGAAATAGCGCAAACATTGTGTACTTACAACCTTTTTTCGTCTGACACTCGTCAGAGTACTGACGTCAGAATGACCGAAATGAAATATGTGAAAGAGTATACCCGACTGTATTTTTGAAGGATCCAATCAGAATTTGAACTGCCTGAATGGCTTGTGTTTTTGGACCAATCAGTGTCCACTACAACAAGATCAATTGGACAAAATAGCGAAACTACTACTACTACTACTACTACTACTACTATTACTACTACTACTACTATTACTACTACTACTACTACTACTACTACTTCTATTTCTACTACTACTACTACTACTACTACTACTACTTCTACTACAACTACTAATACTACTAATAAAACCATTACCACTATTACTACTACTACTACTACTACTACTACTACTACTACTACTACTACTACTACTACTACTACTATTACTAACATTTCATTCCACACTCCACTTATATACACCAAACATGATCTTGTAGAATGGGTAACTGTTTGCCTTTTGATACCATATTTGTTTGATAAGTTGAGAACATTTCATTCCACACTCCACTTATATACACCAAACATGATCTTGTAGAATGAGTAACTGTTTGCCTTTTGATACCACATTTGTTTGATAAGTTGAGAACATTTCATTCCACACTCCACTTATATACACCAAGACAACTGAGACTTGAAAATCGTGACCTTGGTATATTAGCTCATAGTTTGTGAAACCTGTTATGCTACGAGCGAATGTGCCTGCCCTTCTTCAAGACGCTTTAATAGTGCTGGTAAGTGTATTGACCATACTTTAATATCTACTCACCGTCATTGCTTTGTTTAGCTTGCTTGCAAAGTAAAAGAGAACAAAGCAATGTAGACAAACTAACAATTCCAACATGGCTGGATAATTGCGTTGATCGCGTAAGGTTTGCATGCAGTATTGCAGGCTACCGAAAGCATTATATCTACCTAACTGAACATAGATGAATCATCTTTATTTGCCCCAGTATCGGCTCATTAATACTTAATAATAATAATAATAATAACATTAATAATCATTCCATTTGGTTCTCAAGGGCTCGAGTGCGCAAGTCTCTTACTGCATTGAATTGCTTTCTCAACGGTTACAATACACAGTGATATTTGGTGAAACATGGCCAGTGAAAGGTGAATGTAAGTTACGAGAACTGAGCAGCCGGGGACAAGGAATAAGGGAGATTGATCGAGACGTTTGACCGGCTGAGTACGATGCCACTCTCAAAAAGGAATCGGCATATTTTCTGCAGGCTAAAAAGTGTCATTTTGTAAAATATGTGTAATCAGTATAAATTTAAAATGAAACCCAGGGGCATCAGAAAATGTACGCATTCCAAGCATGCAAATGTCACTAAAAACAGCTTTTGGTGCTATTCTAAGCGCAGTGTGCACCATGGAAAGTACGCATTCCAAGCATGCAAGTGTCACTAAAAACAGCTTTTGGTGCTATTCTAAACACATTGTGCGCCATGGAATTTACGCATTCCAAGCATGCAAGTGTCACTAAAAACAGCTTTTGGTGATATTCTAAACGCATTGTGCAACATGGATGATGCTAGTCTTGCTGGGGACGGACCCGACCCTGTGGTTAATGCCAGCCCTTGACTTATACCCACTATTTGACTAGTAGTGGGGTGGATTAACCTTTTTTTTCTGAGAATGTTCAGACCAGAATGAAACTTTCAGAATTCGTAAATCTACTTATTTCAAACCACTTTTTGACCGGAGACAGATTTTACAGCCCCTCTAAGGCATACTTTCAGCCACTTGAAAAAATGTTATCCCAAGTCCGGTCTTAATTGCCATGACTAAGCAACATCAGTCACAGGCTCCGGCAATATTTATCCCAAGTCCGGTCTTAATTGGCATGACAAAGCAACATAAGTCACAGGCTCCTGCAATATTTATCCCAAGTCCGGTTGTAATTGCCATGACTAAGCAACATCAGCCACAGGCTATCGCAATATTTATCCAAAGTATGGTCTTAATTGCCATGACTAAGCAACGTCAAATTTTGACAATCACCAAAACCACTTCCAACATGCTTAACAAGTCCTGTTAACATGTTTCCAGCCTGCTGCCAGTAATTTTGGAACATTTGAAGCAATTTATAGGTCATTGAAGATAGTCATCCTAAAACCAGATTTTGTCCAAGGTGCGCACCTTGGCCAATTTTGCAAAAATTGGTCAAATTTTGACAATCACCAAAACCACTTCCAACATGCTTAACAAGTATTAAATAATAGAAATTGCCGTCAGAATTAGTAAAAAGTGTCAATACCGATACCGATTTTAACACTCAAAAAATGGCCGATGCTTGATATCCCTGACATCTTGTACACCAGAGGCACAGGGTACGGACTCTTTTCGAAGCATTAAATCTCCAGTTCATTCTTGGACGCTGCTATGTGATGTTTTGATAAAAGTCGGATTAAATAATAGAAATTGGCGTCAGTATTAGTTTGAACGTTTGACATTAATCTAAAGAGACAGACGTATCTCGTATTCAGATACGTAGTGAAGATCAAGTTGTTCTCTCGTATCGTGATACCAAGTGCGGCTAGCCTTGTGCGCTCGGACATAACATGCTACGATAAAATGAGCTACTCTGTAGCGATTTCATGCTCTTTGATAGCGCCTAATGGTGGACTGAATGAATTTTGAGCACTGACTTTATTAGACTCAACAATAACTAAAATTACATTTTCGACTTCTATTTACAAGATGAGTACGTGTTACGGAAACGGTCATAGGGGGCTGATACATATATAACATCTCTCAATCAAAGACCCGTAATGGGCAAAGATCACTAAAGATCAGCAAAGGTCAGCAATGAGAGCGACTTTGAAACTACCCCAAATAAACAGAAAAACCACCAAACAGGCTATATGATAAATAAAGAGCAATGCCCCTCAATTGGAGTTGAAAGGTTGAAATAAATAATATTAAGAAGGGAGAAACAATAACATAAAATAATAGGCAGAGCCGTAGATTTGGCGAGCAGAGAGGGAAATTTGAAAAATTAAAGCATGTAGTAAAAGAAAAGAAAATTAAATGGTGACACTAAACGGAGTTGAAAGGTTGAAATAAATAATATTAAGAAGGGAGAAACAATAACATAAAATAATAGGCAGAGCCGTAGATTTGAAATGTCCGTTCGGGAAAGTGTCGGTCGGGGATGTGTCGGTCGGGGATTTGTCGGTCGGGAATGTGTCCGGATACGTTCCAATACATATGCTCCATATTTTTGGTGACCAAGAATTGTATTCGGAGCATAAAATAGATCCACTCATTTTCAAGCTACAATCTATTATACGATTTTCTGAAAATTGAGAAAACAATTGGAAAAGTGAGAGTTTTGTGTAAGCAGGAGGTTCTTGTTCTTGCTCACCACCTGTACTAGTTTAAAAGTAAAAGGTTTCGTCTCCCCAAGCACTCGCAAGTCTCCCCCCAAAATCTTCTCGGATCTGTTGCGAAACACCCAAAAGTAGCTGAATGTCGGACTATTGTTCAAAATTGTCCTCCGTGGGTGATTCGCCATCTCATACGTGATTAATTAGTTTTTGATACTGAGTTCGAAAGTCTCGCTTGAGTAAGAAACATGGACACGAAAACAAAGAAAAGGAACTGGGTGAGACCATTTTCTCATTGTTTAGCAGTATCTGATTTTCTCACGTATAGGCCTTTTTCACGCAGCGGCCATTACGTTTCAAAACGAGGCCAGGGGGTCATACTGCAAGCTTTTGCAAGTACGTCAACAAACGACAAAGATTTTCTCGACGATTCAGTCATGCCTCGACATTGCTGCGTACCACATTGTACTGGAGATTTACCTTTTTCAATTTTAATTTATCATCGTCAGCTGTATGTCAACTGGCAGATTCTTTACCACTGTCTCCATTTTCATAGTCTTCTGGACTCTTTCTACGCACGCGTAATCACGTCCTTCCATGTGATCTAGAATTCCAATTCACTTCCTAGCATTTGCAGGGGTGTAACTAGAACTTTTTGAGGACAGGGGAGCTTTATCAGAATTAGGGCAAGATCTCTCATATATAATGGTTAAGGCGTTGGTTTAGTAATCATGAGGTCCCGGATTCGAATCCGGTCAGCGCCGTTTAATTGCAAGCTATTGCGGTAACTTCTACTACGTCTGCAGCTACTTCTACTGCTACTACTTCTACTGCTACTTCTTCTACTACCACTACTGCAGCAGTAGTGGTAGTAGAGGTAGTAGCAGTAGAAGTAGTTGCAGACGTAGTAATGGTAGGGTCCCACTCGTTATTTAGCAACTAGCAAAGAAGGGGAAGCGTCAATCGTCTACCGTCAACGTTTAAGCAGTATGCCCCATGAAACGTATATCGGACTCAATATGCCCTCAGTGAAAGATGGATGTACCTAGGCGAATCTAGTTTTATTATAACTTCACCTTCCATAATGTCAAGTGGTAATTAAAAATCATGGAATTTCTGTTTGCGTAGAACCTGTGCGTGAAAGCCATCTGTTCAAACAGCCTACTGTCATTAGATTGTAATACAACACAGCCTAACTCGATTTAAACAGTTCACAATGATCAGAAGTCAATAGATTGTAGAAAAGGATCAAACTGACTTTTACTATTGAACCAAACTACAACATATGTTTCCTGGTCTTTACCAATCAAAGCACTTTGGACAAGGAGTGGCCAAAACTGTTTAGGCCAACTGAGGTTAGTAGCCATCATATCAAAATGTTGAAAGAAATATAATGAGAATGCGTTGTGCACGATGGAATGTGAGTATTTCAATAGTGCCATTCTGCATACATACACTATTTGTAATTGATGAGAATGCGTTGTGCACGATGGAATGTGAGTATTTCAATAGTGACTTTCTGCATACATTCACTATATGGATATAATGAGAATGCGTTGTGCACGATGGAATGTGAGTATTTCAATAATGCCATTTTGCATACATACACTATTTGAAGAAGGATAAGGGGGCGAAAATTAAAGGGACGAAAATTAAAGGGAGCGAAAATTATAAGGAGGCGAAATTTGAAAGGACTAAGGTAGATAATTTGGTAACTGAAATAAAAAACGCCATAATAAGAAAATGATTTCTTAACTTTAGAGCAAATGTATTTGTTCTTGTCTATCTTCGCCACATTAAGCTGGATATGCGGTCGGCTACATGCCTTGATCCACCACAAACACTAATCCATGTTGCACAAAGCGTTCAAAATAGGCTCATGACGCATATTTGACATAGTTTGGATACACTGTATGCGTACAATCCATGTTGCACAAAGCGTTCAAAATAGGCTAATGACGCATATTTAACATACGTTGCATACACTGGATGCGTTCATTCTATGTTGCACAAAGCGTTCAAAATAGGCTCATGACGCATATTTGACATAGTTTGGATACACTGTATGCGTACATAGCAGAGGCACTGCTGATTAAAAGGGACAGCCCAACAATAAACAAGAAGGACGAAGGTTTTATCCGTGTACTTAAGAATATTTTAAATTGTAGCCGCTTAACATATATCTTTACGTTTTATTTACTTTCATTTTAACTAGATCATTTTTACTACCAATACCATCTTAATCTGTTTTAACCGTAGGCTTTTACTTTCCCACATACCGCACCCAAATGTCCAACTCATCTCCATGGAATGTACGCATTCCAAGCATGCAAGTGTCACTAAAAACAGCTTTCGGTGCTATTCTAAACGCAATGTGCTCCATGGAACTTACGCATTCCAACCATGCAAGTGTCACTAAAAACAGATTTTGGGGCTTTTCTCAACGCATTGCGCACCATGGAATGTACGCCTTCCAAGCATGCAAGTGTCACTAAAAACATCTTTCGGTGCTATTCTAAACGCAATGTGCTTTTAAATCAATCTATTGATTCTTAGAATTTTGCTAGAGCTCATGCCATATGAGCTCTTGGATCTTCCGACCTCGTTGCAAGTGCTATTTGAGCTCTTAGCTCTGGATTTTGGTATAATGATGATGCAGTTTCCACTGGGGCAAAGGGCAGGAGGATAATTCATAGTTATGTTGGATAAATGAAAGGCAAGGTTGTTTCTGAGAGTAGGGGAAGCGACCCCGCTGCGATGACAATGCTGACGCCGATCAGACCGAGTTCTTCTGCCAGCACGGCAAAGACAAAGTCGGTATGCGCCTCCGGTAAATAAAACAGTTTTTGCACACTGCTGCCGAGACCGACACCAAACCAGTCACCGCGACCAAACGCGATCAACGCCTGCGTTAATTGAAAACCGGTGTTGTACGGGTCTTGCCAGGGATCGATAAAACTCATCAGTCGTTGCATACGATAGGGCTGCGTACATTCCATGGGGCACAAAACGTTCAAAATAGGCTAATAAGGCATGTTTGACATAGTTTGCATACACTAGATTCGTACATTCCATGATGCACAAAGCGATTAAAATAGGCTGATGACGCATTTTTGACATAGTTTTCATACACTACATGCGTACATTCCATGGTGCACAAAGCGATCAAAATTGGCTACTCAGGCATTTTTGACATAGTTTGCATACACTAGAAAAACCAAAACCAAAACCAAAACCAAAACCAAAACCAAAACCAAAACCAAAACCAAAACCAAAACCAAAACCAAAAAAAACCCCAAAAAACCCCCAACCTCTCAAACCACACAAAAGCATCAAATCGTTAAAATACAACTTCAAAATAATACAACAAAAATAAATGGAATGACATTTAAGAGAAACGTAAGTTGATTGGATATGTCCACTCCTTGTTTCGCCGATTAAAGACTGCATGTCAAGTATGTTGTATTCTTGAGCCGGCGTAGCGCACAGATAAAAGGTAATGAAGGACGCAGGAGATTGTAGTAAGTCTAATCTCTTAAAACTAAACAATAAAAGAGAGTGATTAACATTCACCAGCGAAGTCTCTCTATATAGAGAGTTCACTACATTTCACCTCGGCAGTACGATTGGAGGTTGACGCAAGATGGCAGCTATCAAAGATGGCTGCCACAGCAAAAATTTGTAGTAAACTCTGCATTTAACGGGCAGCTTTGAATTGCGAACGACGGGCAGTGATCGGTAGTCCGCGGCCCACTGTGCGATACGAGCAAACAATGACAGTCTCACAGGACTAGAAGTGTCATCAATATGACGCAACGAGCGATGGACCCGTGTATCGCACCCTTGTTAGAGTGACTGCAATGAGTTGCTTAAAACCTATCAATTCTGCTTAATACCAGAATGGCACTATTGAAATACGCGCATTCCATCGTGCACAGCGCATTCTCATAATATTCAAACAGTGTAACTACGCAATAAAGCACTATTGAAAAAAGCACATTCCATCGTGCACAACTTTTTCTCATTATATTCAAAGAGTGTAACTACCCAGAATGGCACTATTGAAATACGCAATTTCCATCGTGCAGAACGCATTCTCATTATATTCAAACAGCGTAACTACGCGGCTCACAGCTCAAATGTAAAAGGTGCATCTTCACTTTATTAAAAGGAACTAATAGTTACAAATATATAATCTAGAACTTCTACAGCAATTTCATCACAGTTCCAAGCAGGTTCAATACTCAATCTTACTCATATATTCTTATGTTTACATTTTCTAGTTTTGCAATTTTTTGCCTATTTAATGCACTTTAAGTCAGTGTTGCTAACAGTGTTATCACATTTACTTTTCAGATTATAATCTTATGCTCCCGTGTTGGAAAATGAGCTTCAATGCTATTGGTCTATTTTTGTGACGTACCTCAGTAAGTCAATCGCATTCTTTAAGTTTACGTCAGATAAAGAAGTCGGATTTCCACACGTTGCTGGTTTGTTTGAACTATTGAATATTGATGCGCAAAACTAAAATTTTTGGCTCAGTTTTGCAATGGAATGCCAAGTTCATTGTTTAATTTCAACGAGGATGCTTTGAGGCTCTCAACAATACAAAGTTTGCCCTGTCAACTGTTATTTCAGGGTACCTCAGTTTGATCAACTAAATTCGCTCGGATGACATTAAGAAACTGGATTGGTCTCTCAATAGAATATGTAACAGTATGGCCATAAAAAGCTAGAACAGAAGAGAAAGAGAGGGACAGCGTTTTTGCCTACAGACCCAACTTTCACAAATTTGTAAGGCGCTGACAACGATCCCCCGTCCAAGTGCAAACCATTATCCCCTGTCAGAGAGAACGGAATTATCACATAAACATAACAACTCTTGCTCTCGTGTTTGAATCATAAGTTGCAACAAGGGAGATACAATGCACTGTAGTGATGATGTGCTCAACCTATTTGCCCCGTGGTCCAAATTATGACCGGTGGAGTCAAGTGGAGATGTAGCAAATTTTTGCACTAGGATTACACTTTAAGCCACTGATGGCGCTCAACAATGTTAACTGGGGCCTCTGTTTTAAGAAAAGGTGTGACCAATGGGTCGAATAAGTTCCACATGCCTTTATTGAATTTTCAACGAAATAAGGGCAGGGGGGAGGGGGCGCTCTTTAAATGATTTTACCTATGAAAGTGTAAGTTAAAACAAAATAGACAACTATCGTAAAGTAAAACTCTTTTCCTTCTTTCAGCAATTCCCTAACTCATCTCCACTATTAAAATGCTCACATTCCATCGTGCAGAACGCATTCCCAATGTGTTCAAATAGTGTAACTACGCTTAATGGCGCTATTGAAATGCTCACATTCCGGCGTGCAGAACGTATTCCCAATATGTTCAAATAGTGTAACTACGCCCAATAGCACTATTGAAATGCTCACATTCCAGCGTGCAGAACGCATTCCCAATATGTTCAAATAGTGTTACTACGCTCAATGGAAGGAAGCCAAAGAAAACATTTCCAAAGAACTTTCTAAGTAACCTTGACACAAACAATATGGGACAGAGCCCCCAAAGGACAAAATACTGTAATTGTTAATATATGAAGTTCATAAAAGCCCTAGAAGGGCAAGGCAAGAAAGAGAGGGAGAATGATTGAACCTTGATCCAATGTTGTATGAGTTACAACCTTTTGATAAAATATATACATGGCACCCTCTGGGTTTGCGAGGCCTCAAATTCAGGAGGGACAATTTTTATAACGCCTGGAAAACAAATCAAGAAACTTTTTTTATTAAGAATTGATTACAATTGTCTGTTGATATATAACAAATATCACACTGTTGATAATGTGTCAAGCAAATAGATCAAAGATCTTACCATCATTTGGTATTTCATAGGTAGTGATACCTAAGCAACTACTAAAGCAACTCCAGGCCTGATTTTGGAAAATTGGACTTGTGCTAATCAGTATTTGTAGCACTCCCCCAAAAGGCAGGATTTCACGAAGTGCAAGCTGCACCGCACGATCAATCTTATGAGCCACATGACAAAACTGATCCTGAGAATTTTACTGTAAAGGGTTAACCCTACCTTACATGGGCTTTTTGGCTCTTCTGATACATGGGGGGGGGGGGCTAGTAGGCCCGCGGTACTTTGACACACTATAACTTTATATTGAGGCTGCGTTTCGAATTGTCATCATGAATTAACACAATATCACCCTCTTTCACACATTGGTGTTTACCTTTCCCTTGTCTGTGCGATTCCCGCAGGTCAACAAGGTATTCACGACTCCAACGCTTCCAAAAATGGTCGAGTTTCCGGCTCAAATAGTTAAACCAGGGTCTTTGTAAAGTATTGTCAGGAATCGCCGCTGTTGGTCTATTGTTCTGTGAATTCGATGTCTCGCACTTTACAATCGGAGACGTCAACATACGGGGCACAGAAGGACTATGCCCTCAATAGTTTGATCAATATTACTTTGCGCCCCTGCTAAAACTTTAAGTTTATGAATTCCCAATCCAAAAGTTGAAGTTTTATTATGCTCCTCTCCTTCCCCATTTTGAATATCCAGCTGAATGACTGGTTACAAACTGAAGCTGATATGGAAATTTCCCAGCGAAGTTTTGGATTATCGCACCAGAGTTTTCTATTTTAACAGTGACTAAACTGAAATCAACCAACTTGAATCAAACGTCGATTATTAAAATTGTCTAAAATAAAGAAATGGCTTTATTGTAGATGCAGACATACCCTGGAGAAGTAAATGGAAGGGAAAATTGCATTTAGGGGGAATCTTGGGAACAAGGACATCAAAAATAAACAAGAGATAAGAGTAAATGGGAACCCCGAAACGTTTACGCTCTGGTCACGGCATGCATCAATATGATGTTCCTTTTGGACTGCCAATTTCAATTTTGTGCTAGTTTTGAAATCGAGTATGATTAAAATAGTCTTTCCTTTCCGTAGCACTGAATGCATGAGCAGTGATCGTATAGTGGTTAGTACATTGAGATGTGGCCGCAATAACCCAGGTTCGAATCCTGGTCACGGCATGCATCAATATGACGTTCATTTTGGACTGGCAATTTCGGGAACTTGCTATTCAGAGATATAACTATCAGGATATGTTTCTTAATCTATAGAAAAGCTCTTCGGATAAATAAAGTAGCAGGCAGTAGCTTTGTACAAATAGATCAACAGACTACTTTACACTGCAAATTGTTGTACGGAGCATCGCAGCACATATTTTTTCTAAAAATCAGCACTTGGTTACTTTTAATAAGAGACTAAAGCAAGGCCAATAGACGTGAGGGCTAGTCTTTGAAACTTGTCCTCAACAACTCGTTTGGTACGAGATTTTATGAAAATCTCGTCCTCTACAAGACGAGTTTTCACATCAGTTTAGGCGCTCTAAAATCGATAGGAAACGTCTATGTAGGAATTGCAGACACTATAACAAGATCATTTGCGGCGCTATTTCCTTTTGGTACCCCCCTCCAATTTTTCGTGAAATCGATTAAGCAATGTTTGTATGATATTATAACGCGCCAGCACCACGGTCAACACCACGATTGGCACCTCGATCGGCACCACGATCGGCACCACGATCGGCACCACGATCAGCACCACGATCAGCACCACGATCAGCACCACGATCACTACCACGACCACGACCACGATCACTACCACGACCACGATCAATACCGTGATCTCTGCGGAGAAGCACATAACACTAACTACTACCACTAATACAATCAATACCGTGATCTCTGCACTTCTGGCATTACGTCAAACGCTTTGTTGTCGATTCAGCTATTTCACCAAAGCCTAATTTTACTTCCGCTCAATGCTTTGATCATTTCAAAAGAGTATTTTCACGCCATCTTCCGACTGTGATGTAAAAGATCCTATCGTGGATTCCGTTTTTACCTACTCCCGAATTTGATTTTAATATGAATCCACCTTCGTATGAAGAAATAACTAAATCAATAAGAGCTATGAAACACTTTCCAGAGAGCTGCACGGTTTAGTGTGTCAAAGGCCTTTGTAAGGTCAATGAAGACCATATACAGCTCCTCGTTTTTCTCGCAAACTTTCTCGGCGACCTGACAGAGGGAAAATATCATGTCGATCGTACCCCGACCACCGCGGAGGAAACATGGACTTCTAAATAATAGCATCTATGCTATTATTTAGAAATCCATGCGCGGAAACTGCACTGAGATTCGGTTTCTTGCTTCGGTGAAACCTTTCACATAAGTTGTAACTTGGGGGTACAACAAAGAATTAAGCAGCACAAATCGCTACCGTTCCCACGATAGTTGCCGGTACATTAAAACAGTCGTGACTGCAAAAACCTCAGGAATCGGCCATCATTTACTTGAATACTCAGTATGTTCTGTTAGCTTCCAAAACAATTAGTTAAGGCATTATGTAAGCACCCTGCATTTTGGGAGGTCACAGGAAGCCGTCTGGAGTGAAGTAGGGAACCATTTCCGAATAGAAATTTATAGGATAGGTGGAGATTTTAACACGCCTTTAAAAGAAACCCAGGTTTTTGGCATTTCTTTTTTCATAAATGTAGCTTTCAGAGCAGCATTTGAAAAGAAGAATACAATTTTTGGTAATCATCACCGGAGCTGGCTTTGAATTATAGTTTTGGGGTACAATGCTGGACGAAGCGAGAATCTAAACGTTAAGTAAGCTGGTAGCCTGGTACTTCATGCCTTATCATTGAAAGTTGCCACAGTTGCTGATATGGACCCATTGGGTCTATTGCATGTGCTTATTTGAGTTTAAAATATGATCGTAAGGGTGCCAAGTGCATCAATATAACGTTGATGGTGACATTTTTTCGTTAAAATATAAACGTTAAGTAAGCTGGTAGCCTAGTACTTTATGCCTTATCATTGAAAAACCTTTTTTTGGCCGGTTTATGAAACTAGAAAAGGACGAGAAAGGCATGAAGGGCAGAAATATTCCTCCGCTGTTGAGAAAGCTGTCACGGAGGTAGACTTGCGGTGGCGGGCCTGACTGAAATTGGAATGGTTTAATCGCATTTGAAGATCGAGGTGTGTCCTATGCTTTGGAAATAAAAGGGTAGGACAGAATAAGCGGGTAGGACGGAAAAAAGCCTGATATCCTTCTATTCATGTCAATGGCCATCCCCTTTTCTGCAGCATTTTTGCTTTCAGTACCGTCAAAGAATTGAAAAAATCTGCTAGCTTCACTAGCATTTTGCTTCCTTTCAGGCTTTTCACCGAAACCATCTATATTCCGATCAATTATATAAATATAAATAATACTACAATTCAGGTGACCACATTCTGACTTGGTGTCTCCTACTCACGTATAACCCTTGTTAAATCAAAACATTACAAAAATTATTTGTACAATTTGCTAACTCTTGCCTCTTTGATTGCAACAATTGCTCATATAACCAAAACCTTACAAAAATTACTTGTACAATTTGCTAACTCTTGCCTCTTTGATTGCAACAATTGCTCATATAACCAAAACCTTACAAAAATTATTTGTACAATTTGCTAACTCTTGCCTCTTTGATTGCAACAATTGCTCATATAACCAAAACATTACCTGGCATGGTACATGGGACAGCAGGATTGATATACAGGAGTGTTTAATTACGAATACAATAGCAGCAATAAAAAAATGAAACAAACAAAAAAAACCAATCCAAAAACAAAAACAAAAACAAAAAACAAAAAACCAAAGGAAAAAAGGGAAAGAGAGAATAAAAGTTAATTACATGAAAAGTAATAGTTCCGGGGAAGTCCAGTCTTTGTTGCGCCTATTAAAGATGTAAAATCAAGGAATTCAGACATAGCTTCAGTAAAATAGCCTGAGTTTGAGACCACTGGGCGACCCGGAACGTCATACAGACTCTTGTGGATTTTGGGTAATAAATAGAACCTTCCTAGTTTAGGCTCCTTGACTCTTAGAAAATTTATAGTGGCTACTGATATTTCTTTTTTCTGTTCAACCATGGAGATAATCTGCTCAGTTCTTGAACCCAAGTCCATAGTGGGATCAGGACCTAGTTGCCAAATTAAACAATCTACATATTTACAAAGAATAAATAAATGAGCCTTATAAAACAAAAACTAGAAGAGCGAAAGTGATATATATATACAATGTAAATTGTATTACATTTTAGAATTATGATAACTACAAATGTAAACACTTTTGTGGCAATAAGAGTATGGCACTTCAGTAATGCAGTAGACCTTTACGGTTCTTGAACACCCCCGTTATACGAAACATGTATGAACAAGAAAAGCATCTAATGCATCAAATCCTTGACGTAAATATCCTTCAACATGATCAACAGTATGAATTAATTTGGAATATTTTTCAATTTGACGTCTTCCAATAACTTTCACAGAACCAGGTTCACAAATACGTGATTTATCATTTCGATCAACATCAGTACACATGGTTAATTCAGATTCTTCTTTTTTATTGACTAAAATTTCTTTAATTCTTTCAATTGGTAATGACAGGATTCATCAAGTAGACAAATTCAACTACTTAGGTAGTTACATCACAGAGAATGGAAAATGCAACACAGAAATAAAAGGGAGAATTAGTATTGCAAGAGAGACCTTCGATCGCTTGGGGAAGATTCTGAGAAAACAAAAATTGTCAATGTCCACGAGAATGAGAGTCCTGCAGAGCTACGTATTATCAACCTTGTTGTATGGGTCAGAATGCTGGGACTATATCGGGACCGGCAATCGAGGCAAGGACTGGGGCCCGACTATATCGGGACCGGCACTGAAAGGGTTAAAGAGTTTTATGACCTTTCTAAGAACAAGGGAATGAAGTGGTTTTGTTTGATACTCTTCAGCTTTTTTCCTCCTTCTGACAGTAAATTGACTTCTTAAGTAAGTTCAGATAAAGAATGTCTAGAAATAAATCAAAGAAAAAAGTTCTAATGGCAGCGAACACAACCCTAGTCTGACTGCTCCCAAAACAACGACCAACAGCTTTACTTATCTGGGACTCGAACTTGCTAGACATTTGCCCTATATACGGCAACCTTAAATAGACTGGGCACTTCTTAGGTCCATAGGGCTTGTTGGCTGTTACGCTGTTCTATATTGTAGGTAGACAGTAGACGTACTTCAGAGGCGATGGCCCTGTAGGTGTTACACTTATTACACTCAATGAATCGGAAGTTGCAATGGTTAATTTAATGAGGCATGTCTTTAGAAGTTTCTTATGACGTCAATGTCTGTCACTACAAGATCATCTGACCCTTTCAAAACTGTTTTCGAAAAAATGTTCAGTGCTGGTTTGATCAAAGTCTCGCCTATAATATGGGCCTGTCCACACTTTGCAACTAATAGTGACAGTTCGTAACTGGCCGTCAAACCCACCTGCTGTCGAGATATCTGAATATTTGACATAGTTGGCATACACTAGATGCGTACATTCCATGGTGCACAGAGCGTTCTAAATAGGCTAATAAGGCACATTTGACATAGTTTGCATACACTAGATGCGTACATTCATGGTGCACAAAGCGTTCAAAATAGGCTATTAAGGGATATTTGACATAGTTTGCATACACTAGATGTGTACATTCCATGGTGCACAAAGCGTTCAAAATAGGCAAACAAGGCAAGGTAACAAAACTGTGACTTGCAAAATACCTAAAAAGTAAACACACGTAGTAATTTTGTTGATTGTGTTAGAGGGAAAATAATATACAAGCCATAGTCAAGGCATAATGCTGCTGTATTGGACTATGAAGAAACATGGGTGCTTTCAGATAACAGTTTTTGCTTAATGTTAGACATGGTGTTCAATGGACTAAGATGCCCCATGGAAGGACTGTTGTACTCTACAAATTTGACACTGTTGACGATGGCATGATTCCTATTTCCAGGAATTTCCCACCAAACCATTGAAGCATTTGTTGATCCCTAAATAATTGTGAATGCTATACGCTACTAAATCACGAATTAGAACGCCCTTGATTACGTGATGGCAACCACATGCTCAGATGCTTGTAATATTCCTACCGGTTAATGGTTCTCATCGATAAAAGGATTCTTTCTATCAACTATCTTCGAAAGTGTATACTCCTTTTCGAAAAAAAACTGTTCTCGTTTTCAATCGGTTTCAGAACGAGACTGGGTTTGCACATTTATTCAGCTACCAGCAGTTTAATATTTCTGTCCATTCATTTTCTCACAAACACGTCAATCATGACAGATTTATACTAGATATCATTCTACACAAACTGTACCATAAAGAGAACGTACTGATTGCCATATCACGTCTTGACGTTATCTTTTTATCAAGTATCAGTCGACATGGAAGAATCACTATCACCTGGCAAATCGTGATTTAAGGCGTCTTATTTAATGGCAAAGTTACCGATCGGCCTTTTGAACAAGGACTAGTTGACTCTATCTACATAATACCGAATACCGAATGATGATTGGATCTTTGGTCTCTTTGCTTGACACATTGTCAACAGTGTGTTATGTTTGTGATCAATTATTACTCAAAAACGTTACTTGATTTGTTATGAACGAAACAAAATCAATGTCTTTTATGCTTCAAAAACGTATTTTATTGTGTAATTACCCTTCTGTATGGTTTTTTCCCTTTTTCTAATTAGCGCCACTTTTTCTAGGTGCGGCGCTAATTAGAGGGCGGCGCTAATAAAATAATTTAATTCAAGGTGCGGCGCTAATTTGAGGCCCGGCGCTAGTAAGAGGAAGTACGGTAAGTGACTGGTAATTCAAACTGGAGAGTGGATAATCTAGGATTTATATGTTCCCACCAAACATATTTAATTTATGTTTCTTTGGATTTTCCATTACTATTGCCACCGATGATTCTTTATTTACAGGTCGTTACCAAATATAAAAATGCCGAAAAAACAGCGAAGTGTTCTCGAACTTTGGAGCAAAAAAGACGAATTAGTGATGTTGAATCAGAAAGACATGGCAATAGCGAAGTGAATACTGCCGTCGGTAATTCTCAATGTTTATTCTGGCTGGCCGGGAAGTGTGCACGATGCCCGGGTATTCAAAAATTCCTCCTTATATAGACAGTAACGCAACTTCATGCTGCAACTCTCGCTAGTTCAAGATATTAGTTGGGCGCAGCAACACACGATCCAAGAGTTAGCAGATAAAATTCTCCATCTAATCTCCACGATTTCCAACTTCAACATACAATCACTGCGTCTCCTTGCGTCTAACTGCCATTCAGGCAGTCCAATTTCTGATTGGCTCCTTCAAAATACAGTTGGGTATACTCTTTCACACATTCCATTTGGGCCATTCTGACGTTAGTTCTCTGAGGAGTGTCAGACAAAAAAAGCTTTTAGGTACACAATGTTTTCGCTATTTCAAACAATAGACCACTATCCCCTCTCCAGGTGGACAGTCATATAAATATGTTTGGAGACTAATGTGTCAAAAAGACTCCTCTAGTGGAGCCCTTCCACAGCACACATCAAAGTGAAGGAGATGATAGACAAAGGTGCTGGATGCACTAGTTCTGGTCGCATCAAAGCCAAGAATGGTGAGATCCTGTTGAGAAAAGAGGAAATCCTAGACAGATGGTCCGAATACATTGAAGACCTGTTTCACGATGAGAGGGGTCAAACCTATTATTCGTAAAGAAATGAATGGTCCAGATATCACTTCCGAAGAATTTACCGCTCCCCAAATTATCTCTCATGTCTAAGAACATAGGTTGTTTTGAATCAAGTCTGGAAAAATTTGCGTTACAAGAAAGACATATTTTTAATGGTCGCTGGCCCAGGGCTACCATTACCACCTATAAATGCTTATGTGGTTAAAGACCCCTGCCGGCCTCTCTCTACAAAAAGAAATTCTTTCTCGCTCCGTGGGTCCTTTTGTTTTAAAATATTTTGACCATACAATGATTAAAGCGACCTTCATCTTCTGACATATAAACTAAGTTCCACTATATCAAGTTCAAACGCACCCAATTCTACACTGCTTCTGAAAAGGAACAACTTTGTTTAATCTCAATATAATATTTGTGCTGATACGCAGTCACAACATATACAATGATTAAAGCGACCTTCATCTTCTGACATATAAACTAAGTTCCACTATATCAAGTTCAAACGCACCCAATTCTGACCTTTTCAACGGAGGCGTTCGATGGAATCAGGGGCGGTTTTAGGGTATGGTGGACAGGGCGGTATCCAAGGGCCCAACGCTCAAGAGGGGCCCCGCGCTCAGGAGTATCACAGCCAAAAACATCCATCGGCCATACAGCCAGCTTCTCGTTTCGTACTCTTTGATGTATACACACGCTGGAGTGCATCTAAGAATTATTACACACGATAGGCACTGTGAAAGCCCCAAGTGGTGGGGTACGTCGTATTTTCACATTTCCGTAAAATAGAGGGTCAGTATAAAGTGCTTTGAGGGGTAAGTTTTGTTTAAAAAAAAGCAATATGCCACCCCCCTCCCCCCACACACACAATTAAGCACGAAAGAGTAGCTGCTTTGTGTGATCGTGCTTCTGCCCAATAGCTGATTTTTTCAAATGTACCATGATATGAGTGACAATCTAGATAGCATTTTCGCACCAGGATACTTCACGTGACTTATAATCATAATACTTTTCCGTATTTAGAAAGGGAGTCGGATATGATACGGGTAGATCTGAAACGATTGTCTACTTACTTGTCCTATAAACTGGATGATCTTTACAAATATAGTAAGAGGTACATTCCTTGGCACCACCGCACGGGAACCTTTGGGAAATAAAGTATCCACCACACTGCGAAGACGCCTAAAAGATAAATCAATCATAAAATAACCTAACAAGGCGTTTCTAGCGACAATTGCATGCTTGGAATGCGTACATTCCATGGTGTACAATGTGTTCAAAAGAACCTAACAAGGCGCCTTTAGTGACAATTGCATGCTTGGAATGCGTACATTCCATGGTGCACAATGTACTTAAAATAACCTAACAAGGCGCTTTTAGTGACAGTTGCATGCTTGGAATGCGTACATTCCATGGTGCACAATGTGTTCATAAAGTGGAAAAGAATAAAGTGTTACGAAATGGAATGATATGTAATATAACTAAAAGGAGCGAAGTGTAATAACTGAAACGTATGACAGGGCATTGTGTTATCAATAACCAAGTAATCCATTGGTAGAAAGACCATGGGATCTTCGTGGTGTAGTCTTTACAAAAACGGGATGGAATGAAGTGTAATAAATTGGAAAGGAATGAAGAGTGTAAATGGAATGGAACGAACGACGCTTTTAGACCAAAATAACGATGGCTAGAAAGGAAAAAGGAAAATGTGGCACAGATTACCCCGGTCTCCCCTATTGTTCTTCTATCTCATCCATTCAACTCAACTTTGTTTACATTTCTAATTACCCTCACTCGGCACATTTCCTCCTCGCCTTTCCATAGTCATTACATCATCCATCACCATGACTCCTGCTGACATTCTCGCCACCATCCAATTAAAGGCACAAGGACCTGACGAAGTCTTTAAGAAAAGACGAAACGTTGTCACAATTGTAGTTTCCTTCTTGGCGTTCTCCCTATAGCTGCTGTGTTATACTCGAATTGATAAAAGAGACACCGGAGCTTCAAACAGACAGATTCAAATGCTCCTGCAGATGGAATAAATCAATCACTATTAATTGGCACATCTCCTCGACAAGGATTCGAGTTATCATGCTTGACATATATACCTCGGATTCTATACTGACTCAATATTGATTCGACATCGATTCGATGTTGATTTAAGGTCGTTTCGATGTTGATTCGACGTTAATCTAAAGGCCGGTTTCCACTTCCTCGATCACCCCTCGATTCGATCGACATCGACCGCTTTGGACATGAGCAATCTCATTATCGTGGCATCCCCTCGATCTGCCCTCGATCTCTCGATCGAATTCGTTCAGAAAAAACGATCAAAGTCACGCATTTCTTCAAGCACTAAGGCTTAGAAAAGTGGAAAAATTTGGTCAGGAAAAAAGGTCCGTCAATTCTGATGTTTACATGTTTATAATATAGCTTGATGGCCTATAAGGGTATTTCGCGTGAAATCAGAGTCAAATTCGGTGTAGTTAAGAAGATATGGTAATAAATGTAAGTTGACAAAGTAGGCCGATTTCCGGCATTTCTTCAAGCACTAAGGCTTAGAAAAGTAATTCATTTTCTCCCCACCCAGATTTCTAAGAAAGATATTTTTCAGTTTTTATGGCACTTGCCCGTCGGCCAAGTGCCATAGTGATCGCAATTTCTGTCCGTTGGTCTGTCGGTCTTGGTTTTGCTAGTTCGGGCACTTCCAGATAAGCTAGAACGACGAAAGTTGGCAGGCGTATCAGGGAACGGACCAGATTAAATTAAAAATAGTCGCTTACCCGATTTGACCATCTTTTACCTACTCTATAAGACACCTACAAGCGTAGAGACATAAGAAAAGGCGTGCAGGAGGCCAATTTCTAACGTTAGTCCTTACTAGTGAGAAAGTAATACCTAAGTAGGAAAAGGCAGTAAAGTAAATGATGTTTTATCAAAACTTAATATAAAAAACTCAGATCAACACTATTCGAAACCTTTCGAGGTGTCAGCTCATGAAAGAAAATTGTTTCGATCTACGAAATCTGGGGGCCCATAGTGATAAACGAAGGTGATACGGGGCTCCCTTTTGAAACAAAACTGCATGTACTGACCTCTTGCGAATTGTTGAACTAAAAGACCCTTCGCAAAAAATAAAAGTTACCTGTAGATAACTTGTAAACAACGGCCTCTGGTGTAAGTACCGATAGGACCCCTTGCTTGTGCCTCCATTTGTATCTGTATCCGTTTGTGTATCTTTGATTGTATCGACCCGATTCTTTAATCATTTTTTTTGTTAAATGGCTGTTTCATAAAAGATAGAAGAAACAAATTTGAAAGACTAAAAAAAAGAACCCATGTCTTTAGATCTAGGACATTATCCTAGATCTTGGGACCTAGAGCACCGTCTCACGACTCAGACATAAGTATATGGTACCATATGACCAAAACATCAGCCATATTGCGTCAACACTTTAATAAAGAGACTTTTGCTTTATGATAAGGCATATTTGACATTGTTTGCATACACTAGATGCGTACATTCCATGGTGCACAAAGCGTTCAAAGTAGGCTAAAAAGGCATAATTGACATAGTTGGCATACACTAGATGGGTACATTCCATGGTGCACAAAGCTTTCAAAATAAGCCAATAAGGCATATTTGACATTGTTTGCATACACTAGATACGTACATTCCATGGTGCACAAAGCGTTCAAAATAGGCTATCAGTCCAGGACAGCAAAGCTCTGGCTACAATATATCCACTACATTGAAATTCTGAAGCTCTTTATCCGTGCGGAGCGAACTGGAAACTGGAATTTACACTTCGTAACAGTCAGCAAAATGATTAATATTTTAGCTGCTGCAGGACGCGTTAACTATGCTAAGAGCGCTCGTCTGTACCTCCAACTCATGCTTGAATTAGATACCCAGTATCCTTGGGTGTATGCAAACCATGCTTACCCCGTTCTGTTGTCGGTACATTTCATTATTGAAGCTGAATTCAACACCACGTGTCGCAACTTCCATAGTTCGATAAAAACTATGAGCAACGTATCCAAAAACGATTACTTAATCTAGTTAGTTCTAGTTCGATAAAAACTATGAGCAACGTATCCAAAAACGATTACTTAATCTAGTTAAGCAAGGTCGTCTGCCTCGCAATGTTTACGATAGGATCAACGCATCTAGTGTATGCAAACTATGTCAAATATGCCTTATTAGCCTATTTTGAACGCTTTCTGCACTATGGAATGTAAGCATCTAGTGTATGCAAACTATGTCAAATATGCCTAATTAGCCTATTTTGGACGCTTTGTGCGCTAAGGACTGTACGCATCTAGTGTATGCAAACTATGTCAATTATGCCTTATTAGCCTACTTTGAACACTTTGTGCACAATGGAATGTAAACTAAAACTTTTGAAATAGGAAAAGAGCCTTTAATCACATTCTTTACCATGTACAATCATAAAATAGTCTAACATTTTCATTTTTTCCACAGACATAGCTCTTACCCCCGAAAACTAAAACTTTTAAAATAGGAAAAGAGCATTCAATAACATTCTTTACCATGTGCAATCATAAAATAGTCTAATATCTTCATTTTTTCCACAGACGTAGCTATTACCCCCGAAAGGTCACTATCTTCAAAGACCTATAATTTGCTGAAAATGCTCTAAAATCTCTGGCAGTAAGCTGGAAACATGTTAACAAGACTTGGAAAGCATGTTGTAACTAGTTTTGATGGTTGTCAAAATTTGACCAATTTTTGCAAAATTGGCCAAGTCGCGCGCCTTGGACAAAATCTGATTTTAGGGTCACTATCTTCAAAGACCTATAATTTGCTTAAAATGCTCTAAAATCTTTTCCAAATATGGTAAGTTGTCGCCAACTTTCAGGACAACTTTGGACCGATTTGGTGATTCCTTGCCAGCAACTTTAAAGGGGTTACACACGGACAACTTCGTCGACAACCGAGTTGGCCAACCAAGTTGTCGACAAAGTTGTCCTGAAAGTTGTTCGTGTGTGCCTAACTTTAGAGTTTTGGAGGCTTTGATAAAGTGGGAAGCAGATGTCCATGCTTTGGATAAGAAGGTGAAAGTCGGAAATTGAATGCAACTTGATTTTTCTTTTTCCTCGTTGTTAATAGATCCCGGTTACTACGGAAAAGCCCAAGGTAAGATATCACTTTGAAGAGAACTGTTATCGTTACCCATTACATGACAGTATTTTGTATGTAACCAGGAAGTCGTCATATCAGAATGAAATAAGTGGAACGCCCGGACGTTTCTGAAGAACTTTCTTGAAGGCCGTTGAATATTTTTTTTATTAGGGGAGTTCATAATAAGATGAAATGGGTAGTGACCCTTTCCAGAAAATGGAATTTACTGTCGCCCTCTACAATTAGGCACCCGAGAGTACTGAAATGCTGGAATGGTAACTTTAAGGTATTTTGACGGAACCTAAAAAGTTATCCCGAGCTAGTTAATGGCGGCTCGATCTTTAACATAAATCACCAATAAGCTGATATGATATATTTCCAGCCCATATCACTAAGAAAATAATGTCTGAAGTGTAGGAATTCAATCACCTGGCGACCAACAACATCAGTTTTTGAGACATAAGTTGATGCCATCCACGGCAGCGCACAAGAATTTCTTTTTCTGGCTAGAATAGAACCACATTCATTGGTTATTGTATCAATCCAGCGATCCCTTTCCTCTGAGTCCGACGGGATTGGCCGTCTTGACGTAAGGTTCACCTTTATAATTGCCCAAATGAAGAAAGACTGATTGCAGCTGTAGGATGTTTTACTACTACAGCAGCAGAACACAGTATATCATCATCATCATCAATATTCAGGGAGATTGACGAAGTTGCTATGGGCTCTCCCCTAGGACCAACTTTAGCCAATATTTTCGTCGGATTCCATGAAAACAAACTTTTTGATAAAACTAGTCGTCCACTTGTCTATTTTCGTTACGTCGATGATACCTTTTCTGTGATCATTGACGCAATTGTAGAGGGAAATGCAATCAAAAGTTTGGTTCTCGTTGCAAAATGGGCTCCTTAATGTGATCAGCCAATAGAGATCTGTGGAAATGTATAATTTGCACACCTAGCACACCCGGAATATACGCCCCTGGACCTTATTGTTAGATTCAGAAACTCTCATCACCTAGATATGATTTTGAAAGTATCGACCCTTTTCTGCTCTCGATTGCTTCATAACATGCAACTTTGATGAAAAATTTCGTTCGCATCCGGCTTATGCAACAAGTTGCAGGAAGTTACATATGAAAAGTTGCATGTGTAAACCGTGCTTTAAAGAGGTTTAGATCCACGACGAGTACGAGTACGAGATTACCACAGCGAACACCTGCTGCGCACTTCCTGTAGGGAATCATCTTTGAAACTTGTCCTCAACAACTCGTTCAGGACGACTTTTTATGAAAATCTTTATCCGTTATATTCGCATCTTTTTCGTTTTGCTATTTCAACACGTGCCAGCTCCCCTGCTTTTTGGTGGGTATTTTTTAAATGTTTTTTTTTGTTGGCTTCCCGCTAGTCCATTTTCACGAGCACAAAGCATCGTCCTCATCTTTCCTCCTAATAGGTTCATCATCGAATCAATTTTCTGGTCCAATAATCTTTAATTTCGGTCATGATCTTTTGTCCTAAATTTTAAGATGTGTGAATGCCATGGCGCTCAAGGCATTCAAAATAGGCTAATATGGCATATTTGGCATAGTTCGCATACACTATATGCGTACATTCCATGGTACACAAAGAGTTCAAAATAGGCTGATATGGCATATTTGACATAGTTTGCATACATTCGATGCGTACATTCTATAGTGCACAAAGCGTTCAAAATAGGCCGATAATGCATATTTTACTTAGCTTCCATACACTGTTATTTTGAACACATTGAGCACCATAGAATGTACGCATTCCAAGCATGCAATTGTCAATAAAAACGCCTTGTTAGGATATTTAACACATTGTGCACCATGGAATGTACGCATTACAAGCATGCAATTGTCACTAAAACCGCCTTGTTACATTATTTTGAACACATTGTGCACCATGGAATGTACGCATTCCAAGCATGAAATTGTAACTCAAAACGCCTTGTTAGGACTCGTGGACATTGACAATTGTTGGTTTCTCAGAATCTTCCCCAAGCGATCGAAGGTCTCTCTTGCAATACTAATTCTAATCAATGATCATTTATGCGTAATCAATTTGTAATTAATGTTTTGAACATTGTGAAATTACTTTACTTCGCTGGATATTAAATTAAAGGAATGATCAGCTGGTAGTGATTTGGGCTAGAAAGGTAGTAGCCACTCCATAAGCAAACGGTGATGATTTCACTCGGGCAAAGTCCCCTCCTATTTCCTACCAATACTGTTACTCGTATTCTTTCCTCTCCATAGGTTAATTAGACTTTTTGTGTTATGTACTGAATCTGAGTAGATGGTAAAAATGGCTACCTTCACTATTTGGGAATGTTTCTAGATCCAATAACTAATTTGGAAAGTATTTATCAATCCATACTTGATTTTAAATATTCTTGCGGCTTTCCAAATCGATCTGCGCCATGTGACTTGACCAAGGAAGAACTGCCCTCCGGCCCGTCATCAATCCAAAGCCCATTAAAGTTAGAGAGTCTCATCGAGAAGAGAGGATTTGAAATGTTAGTTTTGAAAAGAACACTAAAGAAATAGAAAATGTCACCACCGCAGATCGAACCTGTGACCCACGCTTTCAGCTATACAGCTTACAGCTACAACCTACAGTCGATGTTATAGTAGGATTCGTTGCGAACCATAAAAGCAATTCCTGTTGTAGAGTCTGAATGTCTCCTTGCATATAGGGATACTTAACACAAAATTTCTCTTTTACTTCAGTTGTAGCTCCGTCGCTGATCTTATAGCACATTGCCAGCGAATTCATGTGTAACGCGTGGCGTTGGTGTTCGACGCTGGGTGCGAGGGCGGCTGAGACTTGAAGTCAGCAACACAACATGATCTTTCTGTCACTTAAGCTCCCGGCTTAGGAGGCCGATGCCTTATCCGTTAGGCCACAGGGGCATTGACATAAGGTTCAAAGCTACTCTAAGCAGAGTTCAAGAGAAAAAGGGATCAGATTTAAAATATTCCATATCACAATGGTTGAGTTAAATCAGCTACTGGCAAATTCTTACTTTCGATCAACTAGTAACCGATCTGCTTTACTTAATATCTTGTAGTCACTTTACAAACAAAAATTATTGACTTCACGCGGAATCATTATCTAGGCCGTCAATTAACATAATAAACACATATAGATCATAATTGAAGGACATTTTTTGCAGACCAATTTTTTCCACTATTGGAAGCCTTTGTGCCCTATAAAATGCCAGAAATCAGCGTCTCTTTGTAAACTTACATTTCTTACTCTTTTTTCTAAACTATACGTAATCAGGCACTACTTTCACGGGGAATCATTATCTAGGCCGTCAATAGTCTTCTTCAGCTTTTGTGGCGATTGCGGCAATCGGGATGCAGTGGAGGTGAAAGAACAGCTGCTTGGGAATTCGAGAGAATTCGAAAGAATTCGAATTGACGTAAAAAATGGAAAAGTGACTTGATGGAAGAGTTACTTGGCATTGAGGTGACTATCACAGACATTATTCGCCAGAAACGAATGAAATGGTTTGGTCACGTCATCCGTTTGCCAAAGTCTAGCCATAAAAAAAGGATCTAAAGAAAATAAAAAGAAAATGAGAACAATATTAATAGACATCTCAGGAAACTTTAACATGAAGAAAGTGAAATATAATTTTTAACCTTTGAAAGTGCATCCACTGACTTCTATTCCTTCTAAACAAAGTTTGCACGAAGGCTGTAACTTTTATTAACACCAATCTCAGCTTTCTCTGGCCTTACCAATGCATTTAACGAGCATTGGAGTAAATGTATTTGAGGCCTCGAGTTGCTTAGTTTGTTGCTTAGATTTTGGACCAAATCGAGGCCTCACACCTAAGCAACTGAGTTTCTTATATAAAAACATGTAGTGACAAAGATCCAAAGGTTAATTTACCATTGACAAGGCCGGAGGAGTGGACAGGTTTAACTCTTAGGTCTGATGGCCTGCAAGTATAAAGGCCTAGATGTGAAGGGGAATAGGAAGTGAAGAAGAGAGATAAGTCTAATATCTTCATTTTTCAACATACGTAGCTATTACCCTCGAAAACTAAAACTTTTGAAATAGGAAAAGAGCCCCTAATCACATTTTTTACCATGTGCAATCATAAAATAGTCTAATATCTTCATTTTTCAACATAAGTAGCTATTAGCCTCGAAAACTAAAACTTTTGAAATAGGAAAAGAGCCATTAATCACATTTTTTACCATGTGCAATCATAAAATAGTCTTGAAACCAGTTTCATGAAATGTATTTTTTCTACACTTTTGCCTAAAATAAAACAGTACCTAAGTGCTTTACCGTCACAAATAAATGACAAAACAAAGGAAGGGGCATTGAAACTAGTCCAGTGAAATGTATTTTTTCTACACTTGTGCCTAAATAAAACAGTACCTAAGTGCTTTACCGTCAAAATTGAATGACAAAACAAAGGAAGGGGTATTGAAACCAGTCTAGTATCCTAATATTCGTTCAAGTTATCCTGCACTGCATATTACCGATGCTGATTTTCCTGATGACATTGCGCTGTTGTCAGACAACCTCCTTAGTGCTCAGGCACTACAATCTTTTCTTGAGTCAGCAGCGAACTGTAAAGGGCTCCACCTGAATGAAAGTAAAGCTGAGTGTATGCCAATTAAAATTCGCAGCAATCACGAAATTAAAACTCTCTCGAATAACATACTTACCCATGGGGGGACCTAAAATTATGGGGGGACCTAGAATTTATGGGGGGACCTGAAAAGCTGGATGAAACCATGATTCCATAATGTTCACAATGCCTATTTTCTACATAAACTATATTGAAAATGGTTGTACAACACTTGCAATTTACAACACAGCATTGGATACTTCACTTATACTTTGAAAATGGCTTGCAATCATAACACCATGTCAACTCTACATTTATTCTAGAAAGAGAGGAAGTGCAGGGTGATTGGTTAGTAAAGAGGAGAAGTTGCCAGAGTTCGGTCGTGTTAGAATTTCATTGGCTGATAGATTTTAGGGAGTGTTAGATGAAGGAAGAGCATAGCCTCGTTTCCAATACAATACTATATTTATCTACTTGCCACACGAGCTTTCGATCGTAAGCAGGTTACAAACAACAGCAAATTAACATCTAGCTTTACACCAGCCTCGCTGTTAACTCAACTCTAGAGGACCTTGAACTTACACCTTTGAAGGTCCATGGTGTTCCATCTCATGTTCGAGTTAGTCACGGCAAGCGTAAAATTCACCAAGTTGAATGTGTTGTAAAGAAGAAAGTAGCCACAGCCTTGGAGCTTGATCTGCAACAATTGAGCAGTGAAAGTGACGATGATGCTGATAATGCTTTAAGTCAGTTAAGATTAAAGGCTTCTGATCTGGATTAAGAATAACTTCTGACTGTTTCAGAGAACCGAATGCAATTGCCAGTCAAGGAAGAGATGATCATCAAAATAAAAAAACCCGGTACTCTGACTACAAAAGAATTTGTTTAAGTTTTTCAGTAACACGAGTGGCAGAAAATAAGTCGCTCGCATGCCTGTTATTTTCTACGACGTATTTTGGCTTTCATGTTTGTTATAAATTCATAGCTAAAAGCTCACTGTTTCGTTAGAAACGGTAAAAGTTTAAAGAACACTTTAATACGAGCTAAATTACCGCAAGCAGGCGGGAATACGGGATGTTCGAAATAGTGCGGACAAAGATCTAACTGCGCGGTTTCCCCAATGATTAAGGAAACGAGGACTTTCAACAACAAAAACAGCACTCGTTCTTACGAAATTTGCAAGGGTCCTCTACACTGTAACTCAAAGTTAGTAGTATATTTGTTAGAATGTAAAAGCATGTGCAAAGACAAGGCCAAATATTTCAAACAAAAGAGTGCCAATTAGTCACACTGCTGTTAGTAAATTCACACTGCATTAAGGGTAACCTATGTTCCAGGTTAGCCTATTCATGAACTAACCCGTTATCAAACTATCTAAACTGCTTTCAGAAATTTTTTAGGCTTCTTAGAGCAGCCCCACCTAGCCCTCGAGTTTCTTAAATTTGGGGGAGATTGAGCCCTGCGTGATAAGGGGTCGAGAAATTGACACCTGTAACTCTGCTCTCGCGTGGTGGTTATCAATTTTCAACAAGTAATTTTTTTTGGTAAGTTTGTACGCAGTTCGCAATACCGTTAACTCGCGTTTTATAGCGAGTTGTATGATCTACGGAAGTGTGACAAATCATGAGAAGAGATGGTAAAAGAAAGTACTGGATCATTCACGGACCTATCTGTAGTAATCTGGGTATAAATAAAGGTCATTCCCCTATCCGCCACCTGGGGACCCGTTGGATGGGAGTGTACTCTCCACACCAAATTATTATTATTACTATTGTTATTATTATTACTACTATTATTATTATTACCCTTACGACAGCAAAGCAAAACCCATCAAATGGCTCTAGTTTGCCGATGACACCGCAATTATTACTACAGTTCCTCAAGACAACCAACTATTACTGAACATCTTTTATAAATGGACGAGCTTCTTTTTGCTGATTCTACTTTGTTTTTATTGCAGCTGTCGCACGTGGGTCCCCTCTACTGGGCATCATTCTATTGTCCTTTCCGGAGGTACTGTTTAACCACATTTTGTTGCACCCGGAACTTTAACTTTCATGCGAGACGAAGGTCACGTTTCTTGGATTGCATTGTTGTCCATATTTATGTCTATCAGCCCCCTATGATAAATTGAGCTAACGAGAGAAAACGCAATTGCTTTCCTGTTAACCCAGAGTAAACGTTGTCGCAATAATCGATACGGGATAGTATAAGTGAAGCAGCAGAAGCATTCATTCTTGTTTAATACTCGTAAGATGGCGTAGCAAGATGATAATACCTGATTGATGTGATTGGTCAAGGAAAGATGTTCGTCAAAGTGAACACCGAGTAGTTTTGTAGTTGCAGACCTTTGAATTGAATGATCATCTATTCTGGCGTATTTTGAACGCTTTGTGCACCATGGAATGTACGCATCTAGTGTATGCAAGCAATGTCAAATATGCCTTATTAGTGTATTTTGAACCCTTTGTGCACCATGGAATCTACGCATCTAGTGTAAGTAAACTCTGTCAAATATGCCTTATTAGCTATTTTGAACGCTTTGTGCACCATGGAATGTACGCATCTAGTGTATGCAAACTATGTCAAATATGCCTTATTAGACTTGCCTTTTTGTCGTTTAAAGCTTTAAGACAATTTCTAAACTTATTTTTTGTTCATTTTTTTCTAGTGACGAACTAGGAAGTTGCCAATACGCAATGTGTAGTTAGAATAGTTAGCAAGGTTGGATAGATAGAGTTCGGTAGGCACGTAGGGCGGACCTTAAAGGAACGGGGTACACTCGATTTCTGTTAAATTACACAAACCAAGAAAATGGCTATAAAAATGAACATCACTTGAAAGGTTACACAATGCCACTTCATTTCATCACTTGAAAGGTTTCACAATGCCACTTCCTTAAAGAAAAACACCCAAACGTCCACCTTCTTGAGAGAAAAACTTAAGTTGAACGAGATTTGCTAATACAAATATTAATTTGATGTGGATAACACCGTGTACAAAATTTAATTTAGACTGGTTTACAACCCCCACCTGCAAATATCAACCCCACCTTAGAGAGATCCTTGCACACTCCTGAGCTAAAAGAATGTCATGCATGTCACTGTAAGTGATACACGGGTGACGCTTGCACAACAATGAGGGGGATTAGGGACATGAAAGATAGTAAAGGTTTCAAGGGAAAGATCCTTGTACACTCCTGAGCAAAATGAATGTCATGCATGTCACTGTAAATGAGACACGGGTGACGCTTGCACAACCATGAGGGGGATTAGGGACATGAAAGAGCAATGACTTCCAGAACAATCACCTAAAGGTAATTTCCTTTTCGTCTTGGGAAGGTAGAGGGAAGGAAAGATAGTAGCCATAAGAAAAAAGGATAGGAGGGACCGTGTGAAATACAGATAGCACAAACAAAAATAAGAAACCAAGGAAGAGAATAATCGAAAAGAAAAAGAAGGAAGAGCAAAAGGAAGAAAGAAAACCCCTAATAAACAAATATAAAACTGACTGATTTCAACTATTTATTCTACGGCCTTTCTGATTCAGGGGTCATTCTTAAAGAATTGGGACAAAACTTACGATTTAGTGTTAAGAGCGAGGTATTAACGAGGGTACATATCCCCTCGTATACATAATAAAAATATAAGGTTATGAAAGTTTGTCACGTAAGTTAATTCTTAAGTTACGTATATTTTTTACTAATAAAAACGTTCGTTAAAAATTAAAAGTTCTAGTTGCCTTTTAGTATCATTGTTAAATTTTCTACTTAGATGATGAAAACCTTAGATACTTTATAATCAGGACGTCTCTCAAATTAAGCATTTTTTCCTGGGTTTTTATATTCCTTGGGTTTTATATTACTTTTTACTTTTTTATCAATTATTGATCCATCCTGTGCTAAAAGACCAGACAGCTCTTCGTCTTGGACGTGTCGCACTTAGTGAATGCGGAAGACATAAACTTGTAGTTATAAAGATATGTGCCCAGCACAAGGTGTGTAGGTGAAACATAGTATGATGAGCTTTCCAAAGGTATCATGGTTGTATCATGGTGTAGACCCATTTTACAGTTTTAGTTTTGGATCAGCTTCTAATTAAATCAGATTTTTTAAACTGTCTCCACCATTACCTCAAACCTTTGAAGAAATCCAGGTACAGCCCAGAAACTGTACCACAGGAAAAGGATATTAAAGTAAAACGTTTTCGCCATACACTGATCACAGCAATCGTATGGAGTGAAATGAGAAAGCTATTACGATGAATTATAGGAAACGGGAAGATCCTAGAAAATAAATGTTACAAGAGCGACATGTTTTCTTGCACTCGTGTTATTGAAAAAGGCGTAAATTGTAAAGAAATTCCTTGTCTTCTTTGTTTTGATAAATGCGGCTTCTAAAGCGGCAAGATGAAAAGGAGATTTGGCTCGGTATTAAAAAAGGATAAAAAACAAGGATAAAAAGGATAAAGATCCCTCAGAGCCATTTCGGGCGCACAGGGTGTCGCAGCAACGTTTCAGTTGCTGGGTCTTTTTTAAAGGGGAAAAGTAGCAAGCTTGCAATCCAACCCTACTGCTACAGGTATTAAAAAAGGATAAAAAACAAGGATAAAAAGGATAAAGATCCCTCAGAGCCATTTCGGGCGCACAGGGTGTCGTACTACAGTGTCTCTGCGAAAAAACAAAACAGGTAAAAAAACCGTTGATGATTCTCCAAAACCACTGGTGGCACATATTGTGAAAAAAATAGGTAAAAAAAAACATTGAAGATTCTCCATTGTATTCAGACATCACAAGTCCACTGGATACTACTACAGTGTCTCTGCGAAAAAACAAAACAGGTAAAAAAACCGTTGATGATTCTCCAAAACCACTGGTGGCACATATAAAACATGAAGAGTATTAATCAACGTGTGCACTACGCATGTGCGTAATTAGACAGTAATTAAAGTTCGCGTCTATTCTTCATAAAGTAGCGTAAAGAAAAGCGTAAACAATGGGCTTAGATTGTCCACTTAACATAAAATTCTAACCTTGGTGTGTCAAGTTAGTATTGTGTGTTTCAATATTTTGACTTATTTATCACGGTTTAAATCTTGAGAGGAAAACTTTCTAAGTAATCGCAATGTACGGAATCCATAACCAATGCTGACCTAATTCCTGAAAAACCCTATTCGTAAATCAAACAGAAGCAGTTAACTAGTTTTAAAACATCTTACATGGCGTTACCATGCAGTTAGTTTGCAGTACTGCCAGAAGAAAATCGCAAAGTATCACCTAGAAACTATAGGCAAAGGGCAACGGGGACACATCTTCTCCGATAGATCTATCTTAAAGCTAACAGGTAAGGTATTTAATGTAATGAGTTCTGCGTGGTCCGTTTTCCATAATTCTTTGCCGTAGTTTCCATAAATCTGTTTGAAAAAAATTTGCTTGTTTTGTTGTCATAATTTTGTTTGTTTCCAAGGTTTGAAAAAAAAATGTCTTCTTTTCACAAATTGTAATGTTCATTACTTTTTAAATAATGCACTAGTTTACGGTTTTGTAATTTTAAGTTTTCTGGAAGGGTGAACCTGTTCCTGCTAACGTACTAGTCATATTATTTGACAAAATACTCGCAAAAGAATTGATATACTTTACAAGGATATCGGTAATAGCTTGCTATACTTTACAAGGATACCGGTAATAGCTTGCTATACTTTACAAGGATACCGGTAATAGCTATCAGGCCTTTAAGAGCATAGAACAACTAAGAGAAATGAAAACTTTAAAGTGAAAGGAACGAAAACATGCTACTACACCATGATTGTCCGGCAAGAAGTGCTGCGCGGACTCGTCCTTGAGCAAGGTGTTGTTGGACGGAGCCAAGTCAGCGGAGCCACCGATGAGCCAAGGAATACGATTGGCCACGGCATTTAGCACCTGACCCGAGGAAGCTCGACTGGCCAACCCCTTATCGTTGGCTTCGAAAACCGGAATCTCACTGTCCCAATCGGCCGGCAGATCACCACTCCAAATGGCCTTCATTAAAAGTTGGTAGCTTAACAAAACTTAAGCAGAGCTTTCATGTCAAAATGTAACCAGTTAAAAGTTGGTAGCTTAACAAAACTTAAGCAGAGCTCTCATGTCAAAATGTAAACAGCCTAGTTCGAGTGCTGTCCCTCTTCTGTAATAGTACGTTCCGAACAAGAAATCCTAGCCAATCAATGACAAGATACAAACAATACAGGAGTTCAATGCAACAACAACGGTTAATCTATAAGGCTCGGACAGGTCTTGTCCTGTTACCATTATAAGTCCTCATATGTGCATTTACACTTTCCCTCTTAAATAAAAGGATTCTTTCAGATATTAGATCTATAAGGCTCGGAAAGGTCTTGTCCTGTTACCATTATAAGTCCTCAAATGTGCATTTACACTTTCCCTCTTAAACAAAAGGATTCTTTCAGATATTAGATCTATAAGGCTCGGAAAGGTCTTGTAGAATTTTCGTCGAGACATCGAATTCACAGAACAATAGACTAACAGTGGCGATTCCTGACAATACTTTACAAAGACCGTGCTCAAACCGATAATTTAAGGCCAACTCTGACGCTGCTACTTCTTTTATTGTAGAATACACAATTTGCCTCTGCTCGTTATCCTTATCTTCTAATGACTTAATGGATAATATGCTGCTTGTTAGAAAGTAGAACCCCCTGTGAATTACACAGTGACCAGTGACCAGTGACCAGTGACCAGTGACCAGTGACCAGTGACCAGTGACCGATGACCAGTGACCAGTGACCGATGACCGATGACCAGTGACCAGTGACAATGGTCACCACGATTAGTTATCGTCACCAGTGATGATAGGTGTTTTCATCCTAGACCAAGTAGTAGAAAAGAGGAGTAAATTGTTACAGCATCGCACCAGACTAAAACCTACAACTCTTGACGCACCAAATGGAACGTTAATTGGAGCACGAAATGGAGCAGTAACTGGAAGGTTACCTGGAGCACCAAGTGGAGCAGTCACTGGAGAGCTAACTGGAGCACTCGCTGCACCGCTAACTGGAGCTCTGGCTGGAGTACTAGCTGGAGCGCTACCTGGAGCTCTTGCTGGAGCACTTACTGGTGCTCTAACTGGAGTATTTGCTGGAGAGCTTACTGGTGTGCTTGACCTTCTTATCGTCTCTACCAAGATAATAACTCACTTTCTAGTCAAACAGTAAAATAAACATCCAACCGTTCACGAGCAAATCTCACTTTTGATGTCCCATTGACAGACAGCTCTTTCGTTTGCTTTCGCTTTGCAACAACAGTTGATGTATTCAAATATAATAAAAGGTCGTCTGACGGAGATCTTTCATTTTTGTGCAAAATCTGTCACTTTTTGAAAATTTGCGTTGCAAAAACCGCTCTCTATGAATTTGTGTCATGGGCGGATTCAAATTATTTAACACTAGACAAATTATATTGTAACACTATACTGTAACACTCAGTTACAGTAAAACAAATTATAGTAAACCAAAAATGATTTATCATTATGTCTTTCATCCTCTTTGTTTATGAGTGTTCCGTAATTAAAATTTAGTAATTTTATTTCTTGATATAAAAGAGTTCAAATCATCTAAAATAAAATGCGTACATTTCATGGTGCACAAAGCGTTCAAAATAGGCTAATGACGCATATTTAACATCGTTTGGATACAATAGATGCGTACATTCCATGGTGCACAAAGCGTTCAAAATAGGTTAATTACGCATGTTTGACATAGTTTGGATAAATTGGATGCGTACATTCCATGCTGCACAAAGCGTTCAAAATAGGCTAATGACGCATATTTGACATAGTTTGGATACACTAGTACCAAAATGAATAAAATAGTAGGGGTTAAGGGAAACGTTTTTGAGTAGCAAATTGTTGAAATGGCTTACACGAGTGATATGCAGTGATCAGGAGAGTAAACCAGCGTAGTACCAGATACTTTTTTGGTCAAAGATTCGCAGTCGTTTCCTGCTTTACAGTTTTCGGAGTAAATACGAAAGAGCAGCATATTGCTGATGGACTTGGAATATTAGATCCCAACAAGGTAACTTACTTCTGCTTAATCACTACTTAATTATCCCCTCGTAATGGCAAGCCTAACGTGCAACTAACCCACGGCGCGAACTTTCTACCGTGCATCCAACATACCGTATAACCAGCACAGTTGGCCACAGGGCAATTGGGCCACAGGGCAACTGGGCCACAGGGCAACTGGGCCACCGGGTGCTCAACTACTTCATTTCAACACAACGTGCACTTCAGGAATTACATTGGGCGCCAGGTAGGTGATTGAATTAGAAATGCTGCTTTAATTCTTGGATGCCAACCGTTGGTCTGATATGAAGTTTACCATTGATATTGTAACACTAACTTTCTTATGTAAAAGTGAATGATCGAAAGTTAATAAGAAAGATAATGTCTGTTTTTGGTTCTGTATTTGCAATTTGTGTACCTAGCTTCCGTCTAGTTCTGCTTTACACGCACTTGAAACAATTCAACGTCTCATACTTGAACTTTCTCATTTGGTAAAATTAGATCCAGCTGGTCCCACATGTTGTCCACATGTTGGTTCAGAGGAGCGTCTCCAAGTTCTACCGGAACGACCGAAAAATCTGGTTCATCTACATGCACCTCAGATAAATTGGTTAACTGAGCGTCTGACTGATTAGCTCCTCCTTCATTTTGTCCGTGACCTAGAAGATAAGGAAAATTAATATTAAACTCTGTTTCCGGATAGGCGTTATCTTCCGACTACTGAGGACTGGGCGCGGATCCTCAAGACGGCTGTTCAGCGGATTTGGGGGAGTGTACGATCGCCGCTTGTCATGCGGGGTGACCCTTGCAGCGTCGGATGCCAACTTTTATGTAGGTGTACCTTGATGGCGCTATCACCCTCCCCACAGGGGCGGGGTCCTCATGACGGCGCTCCCACATTCTTCTGAATGGCCTGACGTTGCTCTATGAGGAAGAAGTAAGAGGAATGACTTTGAAATTACAAGCCAAATTCAATGAGTCAAGAAATGATTTTCCGCAGTTCTTACCCTTGTCACGTCTATCTACTAAAATATGTATCATACGATCTAACTTTAAGGCCACTTTTTCATTAATTTATTTCTACTGTCTTTCTTCTGAAATGTATTCAACTACAACATTTGACTACTGTACACCTATGAGGAAGAAGTAAGAGCACGGCACAGCTTACCAGCAAAACTATCAAAATCTTTTTCCTTTGACTGGAAGTTCTTAAATTCCTTTAACAATCGAAAAGTATTCATACTGGTGATCAGTATGCAAATTTCTTGACGACACAAAGCACTGCCTACGGTATCTTATGATGTTCACTGATGTTGAAAGGGAACTTGGTAGTATACCTTGAAATCCAGACGGAAGATGTTAAAGCTGTCTCTTGCCATTGATATACTACAGTGAAAAATATATATGCCGATCAGAATGTCAGGGGGGCGGAGTACGCTAGTGAATTCTCTCAGGGGGTGGCGCCCGCCCTTGCCCGCCTCACCTTCGTGAATGTAAACTTGATGTAAAGATACCTTGAGAGTTAGCTTCCACAAAATTAAGTGTTAAACTTGCTTTTATCAACACAGCCAACATCCTCCTATAATTCAACAAATGAGATCATCTCATAGACCGCTTTTGAAGATTGGAAGAAGAGAACATATCCTGTAGGATTCTAAAGAAGACCTATACCAACTGACTCTTTACACTAGGGTCTTCTTACAGCAGCCATCTGAAGTATAGTTCACATTTTAAGATGACTTCTGATCAACCGTGAAGGCGGGAAGAAGGGAACATATCCTGTAAGATTCAAAGAAAGAACTATATGAACTTATCCTCTACCAATAGGGTCTATAACCTGAGGAACATGATTCCTTTTTCACTGCATGGACTGTCACAATCAAATACAGTCCAAAGTTAGCATGCACTGAGGAGGAATTGATCTCTTAATTTGACAGGCTGTGGTCTGTCTTCAATTGACGTTGGGGGCAATTCATATGCCTGCCTGATGTGATGCATAACATTCTGCAGTGACATAATCAGCATTATAAACTTTCCAAACATATCTGAAATGTTGCTCATTCTAGGCAGGTGGGAGCAGCAGTGGTCTGATTTGTTGGGCCGGTCTGGGGGATGATCTGGGGTGGGTGTCTCGCCCCACATACTAAGTCGTGAAAATTTCAGAGAGGCTAAGTTTTCGTTACCATTATTAAACATATTTTGAAGGTTGAGTTAAGATATTTTGAAGGTTATACAATACATTATACCAAAAGTACCATAAATATATTTATGGTTACAGAGAATCAGAAATCGCGTGATGTGCCATGGCCTCCAGGTGTACGCAGATCGCTCTGTTGTATCCAACTATTGAAGCTGCAGGGGTATCCTTTCTACTTCACAAGCACGTAGATCTGACCTTTTCCGAAAACTTTTCTTTTTATAACCTTTTCTATGCGAAACAGATCAGTAGTGGGTAAAGTGGGAGTTGACCATCCATGCGTGACGAAATTAAGTGGCGCAGCCAATCAGCGTCAAGCTCTATAGTGACAATTGCATGCTTGGAATGCGTACATTCCATGGTGCACAATGTGTTAAAAATAACCTAACAAGGTGTTTTTAGTGACAATTGCATGCATGGAATGCGTACATTCCATGGTGCACTATGTGTTCAAAATAACCTAACAAGGCACTTCTAGTGACAATTGCATGCTTGGAATGCGTACATTCCATGTTGCACAATGTGTTCAAAATAACCTAACAAGGCGTTTTTGCGTGGTCGCTTTAAAATGAGGGGTCAGGGCGTGGTCCCTTTAAGATGAGGGGGGATAAGGGATACCCCACGGGATGAGATGTTAAAAGGAAGTAGTAGTGATAAACCAGAGAGTTCTGGAACAATAGAACTCTACAAATTTTCAGGGATGGTCAAAATACAAAGGGATGGACGTCATTTCAATTTGGCGCGCGTTTGTTTTTCATGTTACTTTTATCATAATGATTGGCTACTCACCACAATAAGTAATGGTGTGCACGACTTGTTAAAATGGATAAATATCAGTAAATCCGTTTAAAATTGTGGCAAAATCGGCGAGACTGCACAAGCATCTTGGTCAACTGCTATAAATAGCTGACTTTACTGACTCAACCTGGAAGCTACTCACCACAATAAGTAATGGTGTGCACGACTTGTTAAAATGGATAAATATCAGTAAATCCGTTTAAAATTGTGTGAGCATTTCAATAGTGTCATTGAGAGTTGTTGCACTATCTGAACATATCAGAAATGTGTTCTGCAGGCTGGAATGTCAGCATTTCAATAGTGACATTGAGCGTAGTTACACTATCTGAACATATTGACAAGGCGTTCTGCACGCTGCAAGGTGAGCATTTCAATAGTGCCATTGAGCGTAGTTACACTATTTGAACATATTGGCAATGCGTTCTGCACGCTGGAATGATAAATTGGGTCTACCACATAAGTAGATTGACATAAATTTAGGGTGGGCTAGTAACAAATAAGGTGGACTTAGTCCAATGGTCCCCCCATCCACCCACCCCGCCTCGCTGCCGATAGTTACTGGCCAGGTATGAAGCTAACGTTAATTTTCCTTCTCTTGTAAGCCCACAAAACCTAGGTACTTTGAACGCGTGACCCAATAAGACTTCTACACTTTAACACTTCATTATAATAATCCCATGTATGTAGGCCCCGGTCTAACCCCTATCAAAGGAAGTGCAAGGCGTAATACCGCATCACCACAACACACAAGCAAGTACTAAACTCACATTAGTGTTCGCCCTCAAAAATCAGTACTTGGATATATGAGAAAGAAGATTATTTTGATTTAAGTAGTAAGGAGAGAACACGTGCTTCAATCAGTATCCAACTAAACTTGGGTTTCATATAACTAGTACGCATCTAGTGTATGCAAACTATGTCAAATATGCCTTATTAGCCTATTTTGAACACTTTGTGCACCATGGAATGTATGCATCTAGTGTATGCAGACTATGTCAAATATGCCTTTTTAGCCTATTTTGAACGCTTTGTGCACCATGCAATTTACGCATCTAGTGTATGCAAACTATGTCAAATATGCGTTATCAGCCTATTTTGAGCGCTTTGTGCACCATGGAATATGAATTTTCCACAGGGCGTCCCTATTCACCGTGTCAAAAGCTTTCGTCAAGTCAATAAAAACCTGAATCAAGTCAACATGCACATATATATATATATATATATATATATATATATATATATGTATATATAATTCTCAAAGAGTGTAGAGTTACCACCATAGATTTAATAATAGCTTCGCTAGATAAACAGAAGTGTCACGTGATGCAGTGCCAACAAGGAGATTCAAAAGCCAATCAAAGTGGGCTTAGCATTACCATGTTTAGCTTCAGATTGCGATGATATTTTTGAAAAATAAAAGGCACAATCTGGCAAAAGTAAGCCAAGCTGTACAAGATAGTGGGGCTCACGAACACAATAACAACTCTTGCATGCTATAGCTATAGCCTTGTCTATAGACTTACGGCTGACATAACCTAGGCCTAGTGGTAAAGTGTTGCTACATAATTGTTCAAATTCAGCATCTGCTCATTCTCAACTGGTTTTGAGCACAAAATTCCAACCATTCAAAAACCAACAGGAACTCAAATCAGAGATGAGTCTGGTTCGGTGTCCACTTCACTATTTTGGACTTCAGCTTGCAACAAAGCTATAAACTGCAAGGCTGTACCTTTAAAATTTTTCTCTGAGATTGTCTTGTGCTGATTTAGTATTGTTCTTGCCCTTGGACTCTTTTCTGATCAAACATAGAGCCCCGGCCACCAAAATTTCGTAAGCACCCGACGATGTGTCTTGAACACACCAAAATGACCTGCACACCACGCGTTATGACACCAATCTAAAATCTCTAATCGTATATTGTCTGGTGGAACAATACACAACGTGCTGTGGTGGCGGTAATACAGGAGGTCATTTTCTAATACTAATCGACTCTTATATTTCCGGTATTCTGCCGGCAACTGGGCATTAATTTGCATACATCAATAGGGGTTTTACCTTATTCCTTTCAAATTTCGCCTCCCTATAATTCCCCCCTTTAATTTTTGCCCCCTTTAATTTTCGCCTTCCCCCTGGGTGAAAATTAGAGGCAGACAAATTTCGGGGTACATTGTATTTCTTTGCTTGCTCCGTACGTTTTTGAATTTTCCTTTGGTGAAGAAATATTGCAAAACGGCATACCACTGCAAACCTGCCCATACTGCATCGAGGTCTTAGCCAGCCCTAACTATATACTAGTTTCTGCAGAGAGTACGTGGGTGGTGGAATACCATGAAGGGCCAACCGTGATAACCTACTCACTCAGTGAGCTCACATCTTCTAGGTCTTAGCCAGCCCTAACTATATACTAGTTTCGGCAGAGAGTACGTGGGTGGTGGAATACCATGAAGGGCCAGCCGTGATAACCTACTCACCGTCTTGTTAAGATGGCGAAGGCCTCGACACGCAGTTACGCAGCTTTGACAGTAGCGGTCGCTAAATTGAAAAAAGGAAACGTGGGTGAATTATCCCCCAGAAACTAACTGATTGTCGAAGTTAACTGATTGGTGCAGCTTATTTGTTTTTAAATTCAAACGTGACAACACCGACACAAATATGGCATTGTCTTAAAAAATTCCTATATCTTGTAAGGTCAGTCCAGGGGGTAAAAATATGTTTGTCAATGCTTCCTTTATTTTAAGGTGATAATTGCTTGAAGCATTATCCAGAATCACGAAACACTCTTCGCTGCATAGATACATAGATAGATAGAGGATATCCGAAACATGTCTTGGAAAATTTAATCAATAGTCGCTTTCGTCGAGAAAGTATTTATTTGCACACCTGTTAAGGAACAGACTCGGATTCACCCAGCCAGAAACAAGAACGTTAGTCTCAGAGATCCAAAAGCTGTGAAAATTCTTGGTTGTCACCTTGGATGTAAACTCTATAAAAAGCGATAGGCAGTAGCAAAATTGAAGGCCAATAGTGAGCAGTGGAACGGATACTAAAACTACCCTGAATAAACATTAAAAGCACCAAACAAGCTTACGTAATCAATAAATGGTTGTTGGAACACCAAAAAGCGACATACCTTAACGGATAAAAGATTGTTCCTATCGATTTACTTCCAGTTTATTTATTGCGAGCAGACAGAGAATCTGGAAGAAAGTTTTATTGGAAGCAAATCGGGTTCTATCAAAAACGATGTTTTCTTTTAGAAAAAGAGGTGATGGACTCAGGTTTTCTGCAAAGTTCCAAGTACTGTGGAATCGTTAAATCAAATCCAACAGATGAAAGATTCAATGTAAACGAAAAGATGTTGTCGTTAAGAGCTACTGCAACTGTTTCACCTGATTCTAAAAAAGGCTTACACTTTGCAGTGTCTTTAATGCCTATGGAATTCTGTCCCTGTCTTCTTACGCCACAATATGACACGCAGACAAGAGAGTCACGGGTTTCATCCACACTACTGTTGAGCGGATAGCTTTTCTTCATGTTCTAGTACCTGAATATTTGGAAAAAGTCTGATTATACATAGACACTACGATCCTTTAAGGCACATGCCCATCATACTTTCCTAGGAAAGGGACTCTGAGATTGTTTTGGGTGGATTTAGCATTGTTCTCTCCCCTGGACTCTTTCCTGATCAAATTAAACACTACTCCCCAACTTTTTCAGGTTCCTACACATATAAGTTGTAGAAGAATTGAAGTTTCTTTGAACCCATAATTCCAAGCTGACATCAGGTCAAATTAAATTTTTGCCAAAGAAAAACTGGCCAAAACTGATTCAGATGTGACTGCACAAAAATATAATAACTGCACAAAGTTTAATTAGGTATTGTTTGTAAATGAATCAAGTGATTACTTGATTACCTCATATGTTTAGCTCGTGATATTGTCTAATAAATCATGTGGGTTGGTCATCTATTGTTATTCAGGCATTGTGTGCCATCCACAAAGTCATAGGACACAGGCTAATGCAGAAACGGTTTTTATTGGCTACAAACGACATCAGGTCACCTTGAGCCCAACTCATGATCTGGTTCATGGAATGTACGCATCTAGTGTATGCAAACTATGTCAAATACACCATATCAGCCTATTTTGAACGCTTTGTGCACCGTGGAATGTACGCATCTAGTATATGCAAGCTATGTCAAATATGCCTTATTAGCCTATTTAGATCGTTTTGTGCTCCATGGAATGTACGCACCTTGTGTATGCAAACTTTGTCAAATATGCCTTATCAGCCTATTTTGAACGCTTTGTGCACATTTGACAGAGTTTGCATACACAAGATGCGTACATTCCATGGTGCACAAAGGATTCAAAATACGCTAATAAGGCATACTTGACATAGTTTGCATACACTAGATGCGTACTTTCCATCGTGCACAAAGCGTTCAAAATACGCTGATGAGGCTTATTTGACATAGTTTGCATACACTAGATGCGTACATTCCATGGTACACAAAGCGTTCAAAATACGCTAATAAGGCATTCTTTCTTTCTTTCCTTCTTTCTTTCTTTTTGTCCCACCATGGTTCACAACATTTTATAGCTATTATTTATAAAGGTCAGTGGTGGCTCGTGGTCAAAATGTATGTGTGTGCAATCATGGGCGGGACCAAGCGTTCAAGCAGAATTGGGCATGACCACTGGGGTTTTACAGAGCTAAAAGTTGTACATGTTTTTCTGTGTTGAAGTTATCTGTTAGTCGAACCTTACTAGTAAAGAACATCATACCTCCATTTTGTTGATGTCTCAAGCATTTTGCACACCGAGGGGTCGACCGTTTCGTCACTTTCACCTGCTAATGGTTGTGTTGTGCCGTTTGCTAATGATGGGGAGTCGATGCTATCCTTCAGAAGTAAAGATCGGAGTGCATATTTATATTGTAGTGCATTTGGGTTGTTATTTACCCTAAACATCTACGTATCTAACTGAAGAACATTTCCCATGGAATGTACGCATTCCAAGCATGCAAGTGTCACGAAAAACAGCTTTTGGTGCTATTCTAAACGCATTGTGCACATTGCAATGTACGCATTCCAAGCATGCAAGTGTCACTAAAAGCAGCTTTTGGTGCTATTCTAAACCCATTAAGTACCGTGGAATGTACGCATTCCAAGCATGCAAGTGTCACTAAAAGCAGCTTTTGGTGCTATTCTAAACCCATTAAGCAGCTATGTTCCAGAGCCCCATAATACCCCAAGGGAAAGGCCAGGTGCAACCAAATTACAGCAGTAAAAGCGTCTGTTCTGTGGCTATCATTATGATGTATTTTTACTCTTTGACTCCAATTTCAGTCGAAAATTCTCAACGATTTTGACCAAAATTGTAGGTTATCAGAACCCACTAGTTGGTTTACCGTGAAAAGATCTGGCAACTTTAAATGCTCTATTGTAGCTAACCATTGTCATGCATTCTTTTCAAAACTAACATTTCAAATCCTTTCTGCTCGATAAAACCGTTAACCTAAATCTATTAGTGTTTCTACAACTTTAGGCCTTGGTGTAAACACGGTGACATTCCTAATACAAATGCTGGTCTTGCTTTCCCTCGTTAGTTTTGGATAGAACACTAGAGAAATAGAAAAGTATGTCACCACCGGGGATCGAACCCGTGACCCACGCTTTCGTTGCCACTTCGTTCAGTCCTTGTATCCCACTATGAATACGTGGGCGCACCAAAAAGTTCCGTGTTGTTAGCAATCTTGCCACTGACACGAGTTTCGCGTAGGCTTCAACAAATAAACAAAACCCTTACAAATCATCAATCCCCGCAACAGGAACTTGTATATTATCTATAAAACATGGATCACTACCTTGCATTTTTAGAAAGTTCTTGTTATTCGAAAACCTGAAAGTTGCAGCTTTTACAAATATAATTAAGAACAGAGTGTTGATAGTGTGCCATTGTAATAGTTGGCCACTGGCATTGTATAAAATTTTGTGCTCCTATGTCTTTATTCCATGAAAGAGACTGGATTGAAATTTTTCCCAGCACATTTTTGATGGTTTGGCTTATTAAGAAATATAAAGCGGGTTTGATCCTCAGTGGTGGCATATTTTCTATTTCTCTAGTGTTACAAACTAATGAATCAAAGTTTTCAAAATTTGCTTACTGAGAAAGAAATTACAAAATAACAGTGGCTTGCAGCCAAAATGTAATTAATGACACTTCGAATTCTAGTGCTGTAAATAGCACAACAATCTGAAGTGCCTGAGATCAATGTGGTGGCAAAGGCTAATTAAAAATGATTCAGCCTCACAAGAATAGAAACCTCATAAAAAACGTTCTATCAGAGGTAACGCTATAGTGCCTGCAGGAATTTCAGCTCTACCTTACAGCAACGGAGAGTGAAGCCAAACCAGAGAAAGTACAGTCATCAATTTTTCTAACGTGCATGGGGAAGAAAGGCAGAGAAATTTACAACACCTTTCAGTTCAGCAATAAAGGAGAGCGGCTCAAGCTTCCACTTCTTATAAAAAAAATTCGAGGCATACTGTGTTCCCAGAAAGAACACAACCTTTCTACGTCACAGGTTTTTGAGACAGAAAATATAGAAATAGAAACAAACAGCAAAGAATTAACAATGAAACTTTCGAAGAAATAAATGAAATCGCAGAAAAACATTCAATCACAACAAAAGATTTATTAAACAATATAAACAAAAAATACTATCTAATCGAAAAGCGAGAAAAACAATATTTAGATAGTTTGGAAAGCTTAACACATTCTGAGAGAATATTGTTCAAATCGATTTGCAAAAATTTAAGATGGAAGTTGCGACACGTGGTGTTGAATTCAGCTTCAATAATGAAATGTACCGACAACAGAACGGGGTAAGCATTTGAAATCCCTTGGGTCCAGCATTAGCGAATATTTTTGTTGGCTTTCATGAACTTCAACTGTTTGAATCCTGCCAATAGCCCATTGTGTATTTCCGTTATGTCGATGACACATTTGCAATATTTGAAAAGGAGTCCGAATGCGACGAATTCCTCCTCTACATGACTAACAACAACTGACTATTTAAACTAATTACACTTGATTATATATTGTACATAAAGATTACGTCATGACGGAAATAATCACAGGGAACCTTAACAACATAACATATCCCCCCACCAAGCGGTGGTTGGTCCCCAAACACGGTGATTAAAAACCATAACGTTCGGGCGGTGCTACAACACGACCAGATCGGGTGTGTGACCCAGTTGCGTTATGAACGAATAACCTTTAGATTTTGTGCCAAAATCGTAGCGTCAAAGTTAGGGTTAAGCATTTGGCAACCTCTAAATCATGTATATTATCAAAATAAACTGCTGCAATACATGTGATGGATCCCTGTAAGTAACATTTGGAGCTGAGCTCACATTGAAAGGTCACTTAAAACCAGGCCAGCAGCTTCAATAACGTTGAGATTTTGTGCGAAAATCGTAGCGTCAAAGTTAGGGTTTTTTAATGAACATTCCGATTGCTGAAGTTGAAACTAATGATGGTTTAATGCCTTATATATACAACATCACCTACTGATGACATCGTATTCATCTCTTGTAGCCTACTGATTCTGAATGAGATTTATGTACGTCAAACTTTTGCTCTCCTAAGTTTCAGGTACTTTTAAGATATCTCTTTGCAGAATATCCTCCCCAAATTCAACGCTATCAATCGTTCGAAGATCAGCTAATAGGGATATATATATTTCCTTGAGATGTAGGACGAGGGCTGTTTTTTTCATAATGATTATTCCGATTTGCCCAAAATTTTGAACGTCCCTTATAGGTCAGGGTTCCTAATGTGGGGCATGGCTCCGTAGCCTCCCCCTTGGAGGCCACTGGGAAAGAATAGAATTAAGACTTGTGTATATGCTGCTCCTTAAATCGGTAGAAAATTTTGTTAGATTTTGCAATTTTATGTATCTTAGTGAAGATACGAAATATTGAGATAAAAATGATTGCAAAACTTCTTGTAATTCTCTTTAGTATTAAATACTATATGTACCATCAATTATATGAACTGTTTATATCTTCTTACCTTGATTGCCTTGTATTCCAAACAAATAAAAAATTGCCGGATTCTTTCATCATCGAAAGAATATCGACTGAAGTAGGTTTTCCTTTTCTTGATATTCTGTCCAATGATTTTGGTAGTTATACATTTTAGGGCTATTTTCTTGTAGTAGCTTTATCAAACAAATAATAATAATAATAATAATAAATGGGTATGCGGGCCAACGGGGCCTTAGGAAAGTGAACAATCCTACCCAATGATGCATAGTTCCAGGTCACCCTTTAGGCAAGGTGTAGTACCTGTTAGCCTATCCCGAGACCTTGAAGTACCGACATGGTGTCCGGCGGGGTTGAGTCTGCTTCCAGGTGTTGTACTTATTGCATTCTCTTGTTTTGTTCTATTTTGCCAGGTGCAAAATCTTCCACCCCCTCACGACACAAAATGCGGATCAATAGATTTGTCTTTTTTCCCTACATACAAACGTTCCAAGTGCCATTTAGAGCAACTTACAAATATTGTTGCACAAGAATGTCAGTGTAGAGGTCTCTTCATGCCAGGTAAAATTTCTTATTTTAATATATATCTTAACAATAATTATCGCCCAAATATTAGGGGAACGGGTAACCGTTTGTCCAGGGGGACAAACTATAGTGGGTACGCCCCAAGAGGTAATCGAGGAAACACCTTTGTAACAAGAAATAATTATCCCACCCAAAATCAAAATTTCCAACGCAATACATATCAATATCGAGGAGGGTATCGTGGAAGAACAAATCAACCCAGTAATAGTTGGAACAGAAATACAAGAGAAAATCATCACTATCTTCAAAGACCTATAATTTGCTTAAAATGCCCTCAAATCACTGGCAGTAAGCTGGAAACATGTAAAAACGACTTGGCCAGCTATTGGAACTGGTTTTGCTAATTGTCAAAATTTAAACAAGTTTTGCAGAATTGGCCAAGGCGTGCGCCTTGGACAAAATTTCATTTTAGCGTCACTATCTTCAAAGACCTATAATTTGCTTAAAATGCTCTCAAATCAGCGTTCAAAATACGCTAATAAGGCATATTTTACATAGTTTGCATACACTAGATGCGTACATTCCATGGTGCACAAAGTGTCCAGAATAGGCTAATAAGGCATATTTGACACAGTTTGCATACACTAGATGCGTACATTCCATCGTGCACAAACCGTTCAAAAAACGCTAATAAGGCATATTTGACATAGTTTGCATACACTAGATGCGTACATTCCATCGTGCACAAACAAAGGGTTTTGCATGAGGAATAGATAAGACTTCATTCTACTATCAGGCACTGCTTGCGACAACAAACGGCTTCAATTCCAAGAAATGGAAAGGAAGAAGTAAAATGTCAGTACTATCTTGGTATTTCTGGAAGTTTGTAATTTTGGATGCACTGACGAACTGACTAATGAACGTTTCTGCCCTACCAGGAACAGCTCAGGAATGCACTACGTCTTCCATTGGATATGTACAATGATAAGGCATGACGGACTAGGCTACCAGCTTACTTAACGTTTAGATTTTAACGAAATAATGTTACCGTGAACATTATTTTAAAGCACTTGTCACCCTCACGATCATATTTTAAACTCAAACAAACACATGCAAGAGACTCAGTGTATCCATATCAGTAACTGTGGGTACTTACAATGATAAGGCATGAAGAACTAGGCTACCAGCTTACTTAACGTTTAGATTCTAGTGTATGCAAACTATGTCAAATATGCCTTATAAGCCTATTTTTAACGCTTTGTGCACCATGGAATGTACGCATTTAGTGTATGCAAACTATGTCAAATGTGCCTTATTAGCCTATTTAGAAAGCTTTGTGCACCATGGAATGTACCGATCTAGTGTATGCAAACTATGTCAAATATGCCTTATAAGCCTATTTTGAACGCTTTGTGCACCATGGAATGTACGCATAGTATGCTATTGTCTAAATTTGGCTATATGATTACTAAACTTATTGATATCTCGTATCCTTAATTCACGTAGCTTGACCTTTATTTTGAGGTCTGCGATCAAACATCAGAGGAATTAATTGAGTATATTTGGTGAGTATCGTAATGGTGACGTAAAATAAACAAACTACAAGTCTGTAAGCATTCAAGACACGGTACAGTGTATGGCTATCAGACTGTAGTAGTCCTCGTCACAAGGTACAAAATCTACGTCACAAGGGACAAGGAAGCTAGGTGTTGTTGTTGCTGTTGCCCATGATATCTGCGTAAAAAGAACGATTGCGCGGGTCAGAAAAAATAAAATGGCAGATGAAGCAACCACTGGGTGTGTTTACAATGTGAAATAGAAAGTTAGAGGAGCAATTCTTCAAATTTGGGGAGCCTGCCAATGCAACTGTTTTAGTAAAGTTAGTAAAGATATCTAATCGTAAGACTATATTATTACCTATGAGTCAGTATTACCTTAATTTCAAAGTTCCTTGTTTACATCCAATTAAATTACCCGCGAGTTCTCAAAAGGAGATCATACAATAACTAACCGCTGATTGGCTAACTCGACTATCTAAGTATGCTATTGGCTGAATCGATGTAAACCTAAAATGGCGGTCTTACTACGAGCATGTAAATATTACGAACCGATACCTATAAAATCTAAACGTTAAGTAAGCTGGTAGCCTAGTTCTTCATGCCTTATCATTGTAAGTAGCCACAATTACTGACATGGATCCACTGAGTCTATTGCATGTGTTACTTGAGTTTAAAATATGATCGTGAGGGTGACAAGTGCTTTAAAATGACGTTCACGTTAACATTTTTTCGTTAAAATCTAAACGTTAAGTAAGCTGGTAGCCTAGTTCTTCATGCCTTATCATTTTACTAGAATCACTTCTAAAGCGGTCTACGTCTTCCGTCTCTAGATGTCGATTCTCTCCCTCTCTGTCTCTGTCTCTCAGATATACAAGCAAATGTTTGGCATCCTACGCATACCTCCTATCTCATTCAACCTTAATCCATACACTCCACTAACCTGCAAACACCTTGCTCCTAGCCTAACTGTGTTCTCCGAAGTACTTGTTGCTCCTCAAACGACTTAAGGTAAAGGATAACATTATTGATCGTCTGTGGGCGATGATTGAAGCATTGAACAGTATCTTGACGAAATTAAAATCCGTAGATATCTATTGACGGTCCGTTGATAATTTTGAGTTGTTCGCACCATGGAGGTGTTAATAGAATTGGGATTTATGAAAAAATGTCGGTGGTTTGCAGTACGTGATCGATATTTTAGTCTTTCCTTTGAAGTTCCGAGGATAGCTGTTCCGTACACGAAAAGATTGATGAAGTGCTATTTTTGAATGTATCGCATTCTCTCTGAGTAACTTTTGGAGAACAATGTTTGGATTAAAGCCACACTTGCAAAATCCACTAAGTTTTCCTGGGTTTTAAGTTTTAAGCACCATTTCCCCCAAGTTTGCATACAAGACTTTTCAATAGCTTGTTGAAATTCTCTTTTGGAAGGGCACCTTTGTGTTTAAGTCCTTGGGGTTACTTTTCCCCGTTCATAATAGGCTAAAAAGGCATATTTGACATAGCTTGCATAGAATAGATGCGTCCATACCATGGTGTTCAAAGCGACTAAAAAGGTATATTTGACAGAGTTTGCATACAATAGTTGCGTCCATTCCATGGTGTTCAAAGCGTTTATAAAAGGCTAAAAAGGCATATTTGACATAGTTTGCATACACTAGATGCGTCCATTCCATGGTGTTCAAAGCGTTCATAATAGATCATTTATAAAAATAGTGCTACTTTTCGTTCGTCAGGCCAACAGGCGCACTCAACTTGGCATTACAAAACAACTTCTCTGAATTAAACCTTCATTGCTGACAGAAATTAAACTTAATCACACAAGTATCGTCTAACAAAATGTGAGTATGTCTAACAAAAGCCCCTACAAAGTAATACAATCGTACCTTGTCATTTTGCGCTCAGGCCATTTAAACGGCATCGAAGTCAAACATAATCAATAGTAAATCCCGATATCTTCCTTCGAATACATAACTGACTCCAACCGACCTCCATACAACATTAGGCAGTTTCAGCTCTGGTACGATAACGATAACGGTAACGTTAGCCAGAGGTTAGAGCACTAATACGCATGCGGAAAAGAGGATTCCCTTAAGGTTATCGTTCTCTGCTAAGGTTCTAGGACCTTAAGTACCCACAGCTAACGTTCTCTGAAGTGGTAGAAGCAAAGGAAAAACACCATTTGTGTTACCTATTTGAGGAAATACGCTTGTTGCACAATTTGAGAAAATATTGCAAATTTGCGTCTCTGTCACAACTGGACAGACGCAACGGAACGCTAGGGACAAAGAAATAAACACTACTATGCTTTTGGAAGTAAACTGGTACAATAATAACATAAGAATCTTTACATATAAATTTAACAACCAATAAAATATCATTCGTCTGACACTCCTCAGAGTACTAATGTCAGAATGACCGAAATGGAATGTGTGAAAGAGTATACCCAACTGTATTTTTGAAAGAGGCGATCAGAATTTGGAATGCCTGAATGGCTTTTGTTTTTGGACCAATCAGCATCCATTACAACAAGATTCAGGCAGTCCAATTTCTGATTGGCTCCTTCAAAATACAGTTGGGTATACTCTTTCACACATTCCATTTCGGTCACAAAGAGAACCCATTTTCTCTTCTTCTTAACGAGCGATTCACAAAGGCTAACATAAACACAGAGAACCCATTTTCTCTTCTTCTTAACGAGCAATTCACAAAGGCTAACATAAACACAGAGAACTCCATTTTCTCTTCTTCTTAACGAGCAATTCGCAAAGGCTAACATAAACAAAGAGAACCCATTTTCTCTTCTTCTTAACGAGCGATTCACAAAGGCTAACATAACCCGCATTCCATTCCGTATCTGCATCATTTTAGTTGACATTTTTAAACAGCAACATTTCTTTTATCTATTGCTTATGTTTTCAATTCTTGTAGGAATTTTTTTTTATTGTTTTAATCATTTTAAATTAGGGAAGGAACTTTCTGTACAGTGTTAGCCAGAAGAAGGAATTTTATTCCGAAAGCTCGCCTTGAGCAAGAACCTGTTTTTAACGTTTTTATATTTCTCTTTTTTTCTCATGAGAAAATTGTTGTAACTTGGATATTTTCAAAGATCGTATCAAGACAAAAAGTACATTGTGACTAGTATTGAATGATATCTGGTTGAAAATTAAAATATAAACTACACTGAGAATACAGGTTTTCTAAAGACTCGTAAACGAGATAACGTTCATCACCCACCTCATAACTTTCTCCCAATTTCTCATGAAAACAGTTGTTAGGACATTTTCAGTGGAATGTTTAATATCAGTATTACTGAATGAGACCAATGACACTATTCATATGCTCCAAGCAATCAGCTGTGATAGTGACATGGAGGTACCCAGAGTGGTTGCAACCACGGATAGTCCGGTTCCATGGACGTTTATTTAACTCTTTTTTTAAACTATTTCATATCAGTATTACTGAATGAGACCAATGACACTATTTATATGCTCCAAGCAATCAGATGTAATAGTGACATTGCGAAAACAGCAAACAGGGCCAACAAAACAGCCTAACTCGCTTATCACAACCAGTAAGCCAGTCTACGGATTCATATTGTGAGACAGAAAAATGCCTCACCTATTCCCCCTTCCTATCCTTGTGTTGAGATTGTAACTGCAAAAGCGCTTTGCAATTTGCTCTCAAAGCTTCGGCTAGCAAATGGTGTTTCTATTAAATCATTGACAGTGACACTCATGGCCGTGTCTAAATTGAATCTAGCGCAATAACAACAATTTCTCCTTGGGCTTCCTATATATCCCCTCTGTTCATTTTCCTATTGAGTTACACTTTTTGTAAAGAACCTCTTTAATTTGTCCAAAATACTTCAGACGTCTTACGATTTCACACTGTCTTCACATGAATTATTTCCACCTTTGAATTCTAACACATGAAAATATACTTTTTCCGGGTGGAATCACGTTTTACATCTTAGCAACCATTTTTTTCTGAGAATGTTCAGACCAGAATGAAACTTTCAGAAATCGTAAATCTATTTATTTTAAACTACTTTTGACCGGAGACAGATTTTTCGGTCCCTTCAAGGCATACTTTAAGCCACTTGCAAAATTGACATAATTTTCACTAAAGTGGGGTGGATTAACCATTTTTTCTGAGAATGTTCAGACCAGAATGAAACTTTCAGAAATCGTAAATCTATTTATTATGAGTCTCTCAAAACATTTGTTCTTTACATGTTTTGAATAGTTCCAATTACACTTTAACTATTCCAACACTTTTCAAATCTATCATTACCACACATGGTAGAGTTTACCGTGAATGAGTCTCTTAAAACATTTATTCTGTACATGTTCTGAATAGCTCCAGATATAGTTTAACTATTCCAACACTTTTTAGATCTATCATTACCATAGATGGTAGAGTTTACCGTGATCGCCTCCGTTGTCTGTGCGTAATATTTTGATTCTCTAGTTTGTTTGATTAGCAACTTCCGCCTTTGAATTTGTCAAAAACTTCATCTTTGTTACTCATAAAGTAAACCCGGCAAATTGTACTAAAACCATCTATGAAGGTGACAAAATAATTGGCACCACCTATAGAATTTATAGACATAGGCCCACAGACATCACTATAAACCAATTCTAAAATACCTTTTGTCTGGACCAGGTTAATATTTGATGAAGTATGTAGTGTATGAATGCATTGATAATCAAGTACTCGTTCTTTTAAAACCAGATCAAAATTCTTAATGTATTTTAAAAAAATCACTTACAATATTACCACTCTTTCTAGACAATACTTCAACATGTCATTCTTGCGAAAGCTTCTGAAATCCGTCTAGCCAATATATTCCAAATATAAACGCATGTTGCTTTGAAATCATCATGAAGATAGACGGACAGACAGGTCGAGGCAGACGGACAACAGACAGATAAAAATTCGGACAGATGGAAAGACAGACAGACGGAAAGACAGACAGACAACAGACAGATGGAAAGACCGACCGACAGCAGACAGACAGACAGACAGACAGACACACACAGACAAGATTAGTAAAGATCCCTGTTATTATATGATGGTGGAAGGAATATGCCAATTGATACTAGCTTGTGTCTGGCCTTATTAGCCTATTTTGAACGATTTGTGCACCATGGAATGTACGAATCTAGTGTATGCAAACTATGTCAAATATGGCTTATTAGCGTATTTTGAACGCTTTGTGCACCATGGAATGTACTCATCTAGTGTATGCAAACTATGTCAAATGTGCCTTGTTAGCGTATTTTGAACGCTTTGTGCACCATGGAATGTACGCATCTAGTGTATGCAAACTATGTCAAATATCAAACACACAAAAAGTCAAATTTTGTGATTTCCAGTGGGTGTTACCCTGCACTGCGCAAAAAAGGGAACTTTTGGCCACTGACCCCCGTCTGGTTTGGGGTTCAGTGACCTCGGTTTCCACTCAAACTTCACGTGTGTGGTCGCGTCACTAAGGGCTCCCCAACCCCAAAATTTCACTCACCAAGGTGGCCAATAGTTCACAAATGGGCCTACTCAATTTTCAGAATTTTCCGGAATATTATAAAGACAAAGTGTACCAAGATCAGCTCTCTTAATGACGAAATCCTAGATCTTCTTTGGGAAGAAGCCGATATAGACGCAGAAGTTACTTCTTCATGTGAATTTCATCTTTTAGTGGAATCTATCCTTACGAAAATCAATAGACAGTTGCAGATATCTACGCCTTGCATTGCTCCACTCAACCCCGATGACGAGGATGAAGTTTTGTCCATCTCTACAATTCCTGAAAGTTTCATAGTCCAGCGTAGTCCACCATTTAAAATGTACAGCCTTTACAGGTCTAGGAGTACTAATAACGGGTAAAAGTAGAATATGATCACATATTTAAAACTCGACCACTGCACCAACCGGTTTGTATTTTGGCAATTAATTTTGTTTGATCTAGGGAGCGTGTGATAAATCTCAGAGCTATTTGACTAGTTCCTAAGATATAAAAGAGGGGAGCGTCACCTATCATCCTGCATCCGTCATTTCTGCAGCCATAGCTGCCACGTCATTTCCTAGATCTGACTCACTTTGAAGCTAAATCAGCCAGATTTTGCAATACTGTTGATTGGGACGAGAGACGATTGCAATTTTGTTGTTGCCGAGGCTGTTTCCGAAGTGTAAACTAGCCATAGAAATATGGTTAAAGATTTATAAATCCTAGTAGAATTCACAAAAAATAGGGAAAAAACGAAGAAAGCATCTCACACAAATCATAAAATATCAAACAGATCAAGCTGCCACCTCATCACATAAAAAACGAACAACCTCATCTCAAAGATTCCATTAATAGTTTTCAAACTTTTCACTTTCAGATTTAAAGTCAAGTAGTAGCAATTCGTCATCATTCCATCAAATCATATTTCTCGCCTTGAGGTTTGAAATCCATCGACGACCGTTACTATCAATGCAAAGCAAAAACCTATTTAAACAAACGCAATTTTCATAAAAAGGGTCAAATAAGCATAATGGCGAAAAATTTGAGGTTGAATTTTTTTCCCGGTGCGCTGCAGTCGAAAAAATACTGAAGTTCGCATCGCCATTTGATCACTTTTGGGCTTTTAAATTACTTTAAAAATATAAAGCGCGATCGTTAATCCTGCCTTAGGTAACGAAAAGCGTGCAAGATAACACTTACGCAAGAAACTCCCTCCCGAAAACTGCCACCCAAACGATTTGCTACAGAATATTACAAGTGCATGTTGTTATGATATTAGTAAGTGTGGAAGCCACGTGGCTGTCTAGAAGCTTCTGTATTCTAGACATTAAAGTATATACTTTATTCAATCAGTTGGTAATTAACAATTGATTTTCAAAGCACGCGTGGCCGAACAAACGAAAGTAGTTCTAAGTATTATGATAAATGATCTATTCAAGTAAGCTCGCTTGGCATCCAGGATACCAGAAGACCTTACACACAGCCCGCGAACAGTTTTACTGAGTTGGAATGACAGCTGATGTTCGTTCTTATGTCAGAACTTGCACCATATGTGCACATATAAATCAATATAAAAAAAGCGCAGAGCACCTCTAACGACAAAATTTGCAACAAATCCATTAGAAATGTGCTACATGGATATTGCTGGACCATTTCCGTTGCACGTATAGAAATGCCCCATCTGTTTCTGTAGGGGATGTTGTTATTTTAAAAGATGAACAAACCAATCGTTCCTTTTAGAAATTATGTAAAATAATTGAGTTGATTGTAGGTGCTGACGGACAAACAAGAGCCGCAACCGTTCAATTAGCTGGTGACAAAGGTAAAGTATTCAAAAGACCTTTAAAATTACTTATCCCATTAGAAGTTTCCAGTATGGAAATTGATTCGCTATTCAACCAAGGACATTGAATTCCTTGATGTGAAGTTGGCATGTAACTAGGGGAAGCTTACAAGTGACTTGTTTGTTAAACCCACTGATACTCATCAGTACCTCCATCTTAAATCCTGCCACCCATTTCACACTAAAAAGGTGTTAATTGTATCTTAGTTACGATTGCGTCAAAAAGAAAGCTTGTTAGTTAATGATTCTAAGAACATACTTATGCATTATTTCTGACGTATTGTCAGTCGATTCACTCAATTTACAAGAACCCAAATCTTACAGACAGGCATGTGAGAGTGAAGAGAGCGAGAAGTGGAAGATTGCCATGGAGAGTGAATATCAATCTTTAGTGAACAATAATACGTGGGATCTAGTAAAAATATCCAGGGGCCGCACAGCTGTGGGCAGTAAGTGGGTTTTTAGAATCAAATATGATCAGGATGGTTCAGTAAGCCGTTATAAGGCTTTTCAGTGAAGCTGAATTCTATTCACTCAACATATGAAGAGTTCATTTGCGAAAACCGATAAATCCATATTTTGGATTTTGAGTTATTTAACATTTTCTATTTGTTGCCTTTTTGTAAATGGACTTAAAGTATGATGTGGCGCTTTACCTTCCTAAGTATGTCTGTTAGAAAATACCTGTTTATTTTGAAATCTATCTCTTGCCAAATTTTTATTTTTTAAAGGATGACGCGAATCAAAGGAAAAGAATTTCAGATATCGTATTTCCCTAATAGTACGTAAGTTCGTCACTTTCACCGAGCAGGTATAGCTTTAGGGAGTTTTTGAATTTCGTAATATACAAAGAAATTCATTTAAAAACATAGCTGCTATAAATTCTTACATTTGTCTGTGGTCATGTTAATATGCCCATGAGTCCAGGGGTTAACAGTTGTATACTTGCGTCTTACCCCCAATTGTTGCCAGAACAGATGATACTGTTGACAGCGCACCTAATGGTCATGGAAAGTCAACGGATCACTCAAGCTCGATTGTTCAATTGACTTCTTCCGTACCAAAACGCATTGCCAACAATACAACTGAATTCTTTCAGGAAAATCACACAGCCGACAGTGAGCGAGAAAAAGAAAGTAGTAACGCACAAGATAATGAATTGGCATGTTTGCCAATTGCTGCAACAGATGGACGGTACCATATAGCTTTTGATTTCAGCTAAGAAGTGGTGGCTAACCTGCGGCCCACGACGTCTTTTCGTGTTGCCCACTTAAAGATTTAAAATTCATTCTGTTTCAGCTCATATACAAAAAGCAGATAGTCCTTCCGGCAATTTTATGGTTTTAACCCCCTTGATTAGGAAGGCCTACCGACAGACATGAGTATGTATTGTAAAGTTGGCTTGTGGCACAAATAGGCCATTTACAAATTAAATTTATCTAGCAGTTTCAACCTACTGTTAATGTCTTTTGGTTGATCTAGTGCTTAGGGGATGTGGTTACAAGAGAAACACACGCCATCTATTTGTTTTCTACCATCGTAGCCACGTCTAGAGTTAAGTTAGGAGTTAGAGTTAGAAGCTATTATGTTTACCCTGTCTTCGTCAGGCATATTTAAGAGGCAATTTGCAAATGAAATTTATCGTTCTAAATAGGCCAATAAGGCATATTTGACATAGTTTGCATACACTAGATGCGTACATTCCATGGTGCACAAAGCTTTCCAAATATTCTTATAAGGCATATTTGACATAGTTTGCATGCACTACATGCGTACATTCCATGGTGCCCAAAGGTTTAAAATTGGCTAATAAGGCATATTTGACATAGTTTGCATACACTACATGCGTACATTCCATCGTGCACAAAGCTTTGGATCACAAGCGAACAAAAGATGTCATGCTAAATGAAACCGTGGCATTATAAAAGACAACGTTGATGTGTGTGTATATATATACAATATAAGATATATATATATATACACACATCAACGTTGTCTTTTATATTAACTTATAATATAAGATATATATTCTCAGCAGACACATTGCAATTATATATAATTCTCAAAGAGTGGAGCATTACCACAATAGCTTGCAAATCGATTACAATGAGGATCCGTTAAAAATGTGAGCAAGAGATCTATTTTCATTTTCAAACCTTTGATTTGAAAGCTACGTTTATCGTAAGAAAAGCCCATCCACTATGCATAAAAAATCTGCTATCATCTTTCGCGTTTTTAAAATACACGAAGAACACATATTGAGTCGCCTTTATACCCTGTTATTTCCAACAAAGTACTGAAATCCTCAACCATCCTGTCCATCCGAAGCACTAAGGAACTGAAAACCCTGCCCGTCTTCCATAAGTTCTGGTTTCAGATACTCAGACAAACTAGGTGGTGTCGAAGGAGCTTCTCGAAAAAATTGAAGAACGAGAAAGAAAGTCAATAGCAAAATAACTGTTTGTATGATTAACATGTTTCTAATACCATATCCAGTTTCTGTCATATTATTCGTACTAGGAACCATGCAGGTTGACATTAGAAACCCTGAAGCAGGAGTTCTCGTATATAGAACTCATTGAAAGGAACTTGTATACTTGATGTAGTTACTTCTTCGGCGCATACACTACAATTGTAGGAACATTACAAAGTATCATAGAAACCAGTAACATGCATTATAGGTACAGGAGTGCAACTAGAGGGGGGAGGGGAGGGAGGCCTCCCCTGCCCTAATTTTTCTATCGAAAATTGTGCCCTCATCTTAAGCACAACTAGAAGGGAGAAGTCGTTCAGTCATCCCCATGTTGACATACCAACATAATATGCCTTAACGACATCTTGGTTCTCAGACCAACAAAAATTATACCCTTTTCACATGGGGGACTTGACGTCCGTCACGTCTGCGTGAAGTTGAAATTTTTGTTTTCACATGCGTCAAAACGCTGACGACGTCAGACGTCAACCACGTCTACTGAAGATTTTAAATTTCACACGTCAGTCCAGAATTCTTAGCCTTATCTTAGCCGAGGCAATAATGTTTGTTCTTATCCTTTTTCCGAAATATCCTTCTCTTCATCTTTGTTGTGAACAGCTATAATGTTGTTATGTGTTGTGTTTTCATTGTTATCATCTTTACTAGCTACTTGCAATGTGTTAAAGCGGTTTTGACATCCACTGGATACTCCATTTTGATATTTGTACCAGACAGTCATTGATTCCAGTTGTAATTTACCTCTTGAGTTTGCATGGGTTTGGTGTAGAAAGGCCGTATGTACCAGTTAACTTTGGTAGAGTTGAAAGAGTTGAGTTGCATCATTTCAAGCTAGAGTCAAACCATTGCGAGCAGGGATCACTGTTCCCAAGTTAGAATTAACAGCAGGCACAGTTTGGGTCTCTGTTAATAAGTTATTGTTAAAAGAGTTGAGCCGATCGTTGAATATCTCTGAAGTTAATTATTGGACAGATTATGCTGTTAGTACATTAATAGTTCCGACTTTCCAGTACGAGTGTTTCTTTGATGTACTTTTCTTTGTGGAATCATTTATTTTCTTCTTGCTGTTATAATAAATAAATAAGTTAGGAATGAAGTGGGTGCAGTATAATCAGCATCAGGCTGCGGAAAGAAAGTATGTGCAATGCCCATTCCCCCAGGGTGGATGTTATGACTTTTATCAACTCCTTGGGAAAGGCTAGAAGGCAACTCTGCTAGAGACCTTGACCTTCCTTACAGAGTTTCCTTACTCTGGTGTTGGATATAGTGTATTAATAAAGCAAGCAGTACTTTATCGGCAATTTTACCAAGCCTTCAGTTAGGCATAACTAAATCACAAGAAACTCGTAAGAGGTGTGTTTGATAGACGGCCTAGCCTTCTGAAGCTTTTTAGTATTTGGGATGTAAAACGCGTATTCGATCTCTTTAGATAATCCTTTTGCTTACAAAGAGAAGGCTTACGCAAAGCTATATGTACAGCCTCCAAAACAGACAGGTGAAGCTTCGATGGTGCTCTCCCCAGTATTTTAAACTGTTCGTCACTGTACTCGGACAGACAATGTTCATTCCCCAATAAATATTCTAAAATGGCGGACTTTGCTCCCTTAAAATTCGTTCCGCTATAGTGGCGGAAATTATTAAGCACGCTGCATAACTCTCGTTTTTTCATGATGGAAGGAGTCCGAATTAGAGGTCAACGAGGAAAACAAAAACTTCTAGCACCCCCGGATTATGGGGGAATGAAGGGTTTCTCGGGGTAGATCCAGACCACCCCAGCTGCCTTGGGAGCTATTTTATCCCAATAGATCTTCCAATTGACTTCAAGCGAGTTCAGCCTTATTTTGTTCTTCTTCTGAAAATGTTTCTATGTTCCTTATTAAATCAGTATATTCCCAATTATTTAAACGATATACATTTTATGTAGATATGACATATGATACCAATCTGATTTAATTATACAGCTTCATTCCAGAAACATCTTCTTTAATTCAAGGTGCATTCGAACTTGTAATGGTGGTAAAGAAATTTTCTGCCATGTGATGTTGAATAGTATTTAATTTTACTCCTTGTCAACTTAATTGCAAAGAGACTGACTTGAAGTGTTCCCTTGTTTGTCCAAAAACTCTACGTGATACAATCATCTCGTGATACATGCGAAAGTTAATATATAACAAGTCTCTATTAAGTGTAAAACGAAAGATGTTGCCGACATACAGATATCAGTGTCTCGTCACTCCCACTTCGCCAACAACTGATGTTCAATCGTTAACTTATAAAATAAAACAGTTCCTCAAAGTTCTTGCTTAATGTTCATCATGTCTCGAAATTTTTCAAAGCTTATCTCTATTTAATTGCGTGCTGAAAGCCCTATCGAGAGCAGACAACTGTTTTCGAAGCAGGTGAAATCCCAGAGGTGTTTTTGCATGGAAATATCAGGGCTTGAACTTTACATAGAACAATCTTGCGTTGCGTTACGTTGCGTTGTGTTACGTTGCGTTGCGTTGCGTGGCGTTCTGTATTATCGATTTCGACGTGTGGTTTGGTTTGGTTTAAATCAGATGAGTATGGTTGGAATTTACTACCAATGGTAAAAATTGAAAGGAAATATGAGCTCCCCTCAGGATGTTCCCACGGTGACATCAGCTTAACTAATTCTAGTGAAAAATTTACTGTGGCCCCGTTTGACTCCACTGACCATAATTTGGCCCACGGGTCCAAATTGTTTAGTCCCCTGGCTGAAGAAAAGCCTATAGATTTTGAATCTTGATGGGAGAATTGGGAGGCTGCAGTAAATATATGCTCCCGATCTGCACGAGATAAAAGACTTTTCCTTTCCTTTGGATGGCATCTAGCTATGATCTGTAGGTTGTTTAATTGGTGAACTATGCCTCGGATGTCGAAGAAGCGGTAGCAAGGAAGACAAAAAGCACTAAAAACAGCTCCCAAGTCACAAGTCACAAAGGACGAAGTAAGTGTTCAAACTGAAGTAGGGGGGAAACGAAAGTGGTCTTTTCCTCAACATGAGAAGATTGTTATCTATGTACAATATAAAGATTACAATTAAGACTAGTTCCATGATAAATTCTATGATAAATACGACTAAAGGATAAATTCGAGAAAAGTAGTAAAATCTTACCGATCGGGCCTTTCCGCCAACCACCTGGCTGGGACTATAGTGTCAGCTACTTAGCTGGGCGACTTCGCCTATACTAATTTAGTTTTCCGAGTTTTCACCTATTTAAATGTCGGTCCGCTTAAACATACCAAGCATCCCCCTGGCTACGGTACTGATAAAAACACTACCTTCTCCAGCCTCTAAAAGAAACAACATCAATATCATTAATAGGAATTATCAGTGATAACGCCACTGGAGCTTTAGTCCCTCCAGTTTGTTGTCAAGGGATGTATAAATTATCAATGCATAAGAAGGTATAAAATAGACTGCTTCGTAAGATTGGGCGAACTTCAGAAAGGATATGTGGATAAGTCTCTTTCAACACTCCTCCTCAAAGTCTTTTTGGAACAGTTCAATAGTGTGCGAGGCACTCCAAACTAGATCAGTAAGCTTAACAACGTAATGGGAACATACCCAAAAAAGTATGACAAAAGGAAAGTAAAACAAATGAAAGAACACAAGCAAAACAGCAAATTATTTGTTAGAGAGGAGAGGTTGCTAGCACTTCACTCTCAAACCTCATCTTTACCATGAGGTGACCCCATACTGACTCCATCAACCTGATCATAATACTGGTTATCGTACATAAAATGAGCCTGTGAAGTTGCAAACACGAATAATTTCTTAAGTTGTATCTTGCTCATTTTTAGTTTGTCTTGATGGTAGTCGAACATCAAATCTATTATTAAAAGTTATTTGGTCAGCAGATCTGAGCAAAACAACGACAGCTCAGACGAACCTGTCAACAGCAGTTCAGATATCAGAGTGAGTGAGCAAAAGTTCTTCTGTTTTCACAGACCATAAGTAAAGTTTAACGCCGAAACCCGCGCAGGTTGCTTAACGAGCAATTCGCAGAGTAAGGTCTGCGAAGAAAATCGGCATGCGAGGTCAACAAGTTCGGCCCATAGTAACACTGATCCAATATGTGAATGCCTGTGGGTTTCATCCTACCGGACGCGCCAACACGCGTCAATCTACAAAGACTTGGCATCCTTTGTCGATTAAATTCATAAATAAAAGGCTCACATCCATCCTTCGATTGCCTGAACCGGGTGATTTAAAGCAAACTGTGGCTATATTAACTGTTAATAACCAACCGGGAAGCTTTAAGAAAATAGGAGTGTTGCTACGACTTCCCAGGAGGGGGGTCCTTTCACTCACAAAAAGGACACAATTAAGTAAGAAACATTAGTTAATTTTTCATCTCGTCTGACTTAAAAGACTGAACCAAATGACATCAGGGAGAGATGGATAATCTATATTAAACAGCTTTATGCGAAAAGTGAGAAACCAGAAAAGATTGAGCTTGAAGAGGAAACAGAGGTTGATATAGCAACCTTGGACCTGACGTTCTGATAACGGAAGTTGAAACAGCTATCCATAATCTAAAGAGTAGAAAAACAGAAGGAATAGATGATATACCTGCAGAACTCATAAAAGGACTGGGCTTTTTATGAATCTCAGGATCGCAAATAAGAATTGCAGCAGTAGCGCAGATAGATTTTTAATGAAGCTCCGGGCCGCAAATTAGAGTTGCAGCAGTAGCACAGATAGCTTTTTATGAAGCTCCGGGTCACAAATTAGAGTTGCAGCAGTAGGGTAGATAGATTTTTGTGAAGCTCCGGGTCACAAATTAGAGTTGCAGCAGTAGCGCAGATAACTTTTTATGAAGCTCCAATAAATTCTCACCCATCACAAGTATTTACCCCCCAAATTTCTTGTATGTGATTAGCAGCTAGCCCAGATGGACTTTCTTGGGGGATAATATTTGTATTTGGATTAGAAAATAGATGAGGATCACCATCACAGGGGGCAATAATGGTTAGTTGAAATTAGAGGTCTACAATTGTAGACATTGGGAGGATATGGTGTCATAAGTTGAAAATATGTTATTGTTGTATCTGGTGTTCTTCTACCACCGCTGCACATCAAGTTGGGACTCATAAAACAATTTATCAAAGCTATGGATAGAACGGAACCACCCTTTGAGTATTTAAAGAAAAATGTTCCAGCAGTGAGTGATGCGAAGATTAAAGAGGGAGTTTTCGTCGGGCCGCAAATTCTACAGTTATTGTTGGATCCAGAATTTGCTTTTCTGATGAATCCAGTGGAGCTGGCAGCGTAGAGTTCCTGGCTGCGATAGTGCCGTGGCCCCTCTAAAGGCCCTGAATCAACAATTAACTTTCTTAAGCTGTAATGAATAATTTACAGTACATAAACCTATCCGTCTTGCACTCTTGCTATCTTAAAAATCGATGAATGTAAACGTATTTGTTCACATATTGCAGTCAAAAGTTAAATGTTTAAACAACTATTATTTCATTTTGAACCTTACCTTTACATCGTCGCAGTTTGTAGGCGGCCTAATAGGTCAACACCCCCCATTCTTCTGTTATATTTCTTCACAATTTCGGGACACATGACTGGTACTTTCGACCCAGAACCTTTCTGTCGTCTCTGCACGCTTGACTCATTGTCAATCCCTTCGATGTTGGCACCACATAGGAAGACTCCCCCGTTGTCAAACCATTTACAAACATCACTTTGTCCAAATATTGAAAAGAAATGTCACAACGTTTCATTTCACGTATGTATGTATGTATGTATGTATGTATGTATGTATGTATGTATGTATATATGTATGTATGTATGTATGTATGTATGTATATATGTATGTATGTATGTATGTATGTATGTATGTATGTGTGGTGTGGAGAGTGAACTCCCATCTACGGGGTCACAGGTGGCGAATAGTGAACGGCCTTCAGATATGGAGGTTAGCTGCGAATAACCAATAAGCAGTCCCCGACCAAAACATATTAGAAAGAATACCTTGATTATCCTTTAAACTCAGGGGTAAAGATTATTGATTTTGTTTTTGTTTCTATAAACTTACCAAATAAGAAGCAAATGGGAATGTTCAAACGATCAATACTCTTTCTATATTCTTGATATTGTAGCCTGTTTTTCTTATCCATATTCGGAAGATAAAGGTCTTTTCCCAATGCAGTTACAAGTTTATTCTTCCTGAAAAGCTTTGCCATTTTACATTGGTCGGCAAAACTGTTTGCAAAGATTTTTGAAGCCTTTGAGCCAACCTACTTCCTATTTCGCCACAGTATATTAGGAAATGTAATAAACTGTTAGACTCTGAGAAATTTAAAATACTAACAGACGATCCGACTGCAAGATTTAAAGGAAAAGTAAAACGCGCACTTCGTAAGATAAAAGGTCAGCTTGGTAAGGATTACGACACACTTTATCCTACTGGCACAGGAGACCCACGCTGGAACTACAAAACCTGCTGGGCATCCCAAGCATTGCAGAAGTCTGCAGAGCAAGCAGACTTTGCTGGTATTGCCATACCCAACGGATGGAACCTGACTGCTGGCCACGAACATTCCTGGACTACAAGATTGATGCCAGAAACCCCCGTGGACGCCCCAAAAAACGATGGAGGGATAGCATCCAGGAGGACATGAGAGCCCTAGGACTACGGCTGAGTAAAGAACGGCACGGGCAGGATTCAAAGTAATTGTGTAAAGGAAACATGTTCAACTCTGAGTAAAGAACGGCATGGGCAGGATTCAATGTAATTGTGTAAAGGAAACATGTTCAACTCTGAGTAAAGAGCGGCATGAGCAGGATTCAAAGTAATTGTGTAAAGGAAACATGTTCAACTCTGAGTAAAAAGCGGCATGGGCAGGATTCGAAGTAATTGTGTAAAGGGGGTGAGTAGTTCTGGGTTCCAAGGGAACTCCACATTGAGTAGCCTCTCGTAGTGTTGTTTCCATGCTGTCTTCTTGGACTCGTCGTCCAGTGACATGACACCTTGGTTATTCCTGACACACTTCTCACCGATGACGTCAGCATTCTGTTTCCTCATCTGCTTCGCAATCCTGTTTGTGTTGTCAAGGCTATCCTTTGCATCTTGGAATTGCTGTTCTTCTGCTCTCATGGTTTTATATTTGGTGCTCACCTTTTAAACTTTTCTAACTAAAGTTTTGGTAATATTGCCCTTTAAGTCACGTTTATGCAAGCATCATGTACATTTTAGAGAAAAAACTTCGGTGAAATATAATTTTGTATGGTACTTGATTTTTTTCGTTTATTAACACACGCATTAACTAACGATGGTACTAAATAACGTTTGATCGTTTGAAAACGTTAATTAATGTCGTTCAAGCCAATAAAGTGAATTTTATGAGCTCGTTTATTACTTCTGTTGCATTGTATGGCTGTGAAACATGGACTTTTAGCCGAAAGATTGAAAAAAAATAATTTCATTTGAAGTGCGATGTTTCCATAGAATACTCGGTATTACCTGGAAACAGTGAATCAATGAAACAGTAGCAAAGAAAATTAAGGACCTCATTGAAAACTACGAGCTCCTAATTGAAATAGCCAGAAGGTTTCTATTGTTCAATAGTTAATACTTATCATTACTATTATAAAATTAAGCTAGTCATAACTATTACTAATGAAATATGTATTATTTCTTACCAGTATTTGTGAATAAATTCACTACATTTAAGAACACTACTCTTTTTAAGGAGGGGAGAGTGTCAGCCCCCTGAACTGAACTAGCATTGTATTCTAAAGAGGAAGTGGCACATTTTCTATGATCAACAATCATTAGTGGGTCATGCAAAATGCCGTCTTCGAAGTTGCAGGAAATCGTCACGGAACCCCTACACGGCCACATGTACATTATGTTGTAAAATGAGACGTCCGTAATTCAGGTCACTGCGCCGCTTTTTCTGAAGAAAACGTCAAAGGAAATATGACGAGATTATATAAACTGTGACGTTAATTTTCTGTTATATCATAGCAACATCTACTGTGTAGAACTAATATGACGATTTATTGATTTGTTTAGTGATTTGGTGAGAATATCTGCTAGATTATCACTTGTGTTTACATATTCGAATATAACTTCTCGTTGATTTTCCATTTTGAAATGGAGAATACGGTGCCGTGGAAGTTTGTTTTATGCCGTTGTCCTGTAGGATACTTTGGAATGCTTGATTCATGTACTCAGTCCCGTTATCGCTATGGATTTCCTTCACTCTACCGATCGGTGCGATGTCGGCTAACCAAGGAAAGATTGAGAAAATTTTGACAGTCTGATTTGCTGGTTGGAAAATACTTCTAGGAAGTTGCTGATCGTAAAAAATTACGATGTATTTTCTGGATGATTTTGTCTTTTATTCTTAAGTGTTGCTATTATATGGCCTTTATTCACCCTAATAAACTATCAATATGGCCATATTTTCACCATTAGAAGGGGATTAATGTCTCGTAGACGTGACCAGCTATCGTCACATCTACGACTGAAAAACTCTGCCAACACCTTGTATCCCATACCATCTGCGACTGGAAAACTGCTACCAACAACTCCCATCCGATATCATCTGCGATTGGAAAACTGCTACCAACATCTTGTATGAGATATCATCTGCGCCTTAAAAACTGCTACCAACAAATCGTATCCGATATCATCTGCTACTGAATAACTGCAACCAACAAATCGTATACGATATCATCTGCGAGAAGAAACTGCCGCGGGAAGAAACTGTCGCGGGAGGAAACTGTCGCGGGTAGAAACTGTCGTGGGAAGAAACTGTCGCGGGAAGAAACTGTCGTGGGAAGAAACTGTCGCGGGAAGAAACTGTTGCGGGAAGAACCTTTTGCGGGAAGAAGCTGTCGCGAGAGAAATCTCGCGACTTTCGCGACAGTTTCTTCCCGCGACAGTTTGTTTTTGGCCCGTTGGCGACAGTCTTCTCATAAGTGTTTTGCATATTTTGTCATTTAAGTTTCTCTAACCTTATTACACAACATATTATGCGAAAAATGATTAGTTTGTACAATTTCAAGAAAGAATATCGGTGCTTAAAGATATAAAGACCATACTCCCCCCCACCCCGCCTCAAAAAAAAAGACAAAATAGAAAGGCTGAAAAATCAGGATGCAACAAAACTTCAGTATCGAAAAGTTTAACAAAAAACCTTTTAAACTTTTCTAACTAAAGTTTTGGTAATATTGCCCTTTAAGCCACGTTTATGCAAGCATCACGTACATTTTAAGGAAAGAGAAAAAACTTCGGCGGAATATAATTATGTATGGTACTTGATTTTTTCATTTGTTAACACACGCATTAACTAACGATGGTACTAAATAACGATTGATCGTTTGAAAACGTTAATTAATTTCGTTCAAACATTAAATTGTTGATATAATGTAACATCAATATAATCAAACCAAGAATAAGGTAATTTAACATCAACATAACCTGACTTAAGAACAATGTAATTTAACATCAACATAACCTAACTTAAGAATAATGTAATGTAGCATCAACATAACAAAACCAAGAATAATGTAATGTAACATCAACATAACCTAACTTAAAAACAATGTAATGTAACATCAACATAACCTACTTAAAAATAATGTAATGTAACGACTATCCTGGCGATGACTGGTAGAAGAATATCTAAGCATTTTTGTAGTAAATTTCCTGGTATTGGATCAAGGATGGATGACTTCTATACTGACGCAGCGATCAAATGCCTCTGTCCATTCTTTCTGTTGTATGTTGTCCATACGTTCGGTAAAAGGCCATAGAACTCATTAAAATTGCAGTACTAGGTGCCAACATAATTGCCTTTTTTGACTTTTGCCTCTGGCATGATTTCTGGCATTTCTTCAAGGACTAAGGCTTAGAAAAGTGGAAAAATTTGGTCACGAAAAAAGGTCCGTCAATTCTCATCTTTATGTGTTTATAGTGTAAAATGATGGCCTACAAGAGTATTCCGCGTGAAATCAGAGTCAAATTCCGTTTACTTAATAAGATATGCTAATAAATGTGAAATGACAAGAGAGGCTGATTTCTGGCATTTCTTCAAGCACTAAGGCTTTGACAAGTGGAGTCCCTGAAACTTTAAATTCCACTTACAGAGATAATATACACTTCACATAATATTAAGAGTTTGATAACAAGAAATAAAAATTAAGCAAATAATACGGTACAACTTCAGTCTTTATTGAAAAATGAGCAACATTTTTGATATAGTGAACAGCAAAATTAAATTTGGGAAGCAGTACAAGCAACCCTTACATCCCGAGAATATTCGCGATGCTGGGCCCATTGCATGAGATGTTGAGAACGGCTTACAACAGTAATATATGAGCCGTGGAACCCATTTGACTTGAACATTGAAGCGACTCTTGCCCTGATGAATAGTCATTGCATAAGATGTTGAGAACGGCTTGCAATAGTAATATATGAGCCGTTGTACCCATTTGACTTGAACATTGAAGCTGCTGTTGCCCTGATGAATAGTCATTGCATAAGATGTTGAGAACGGCTTGCACATGTTCATGTTCATGGCCTTGAACAGCCATATGGTATCACAGATTTACAAGATTTGGAGAAAGAACATACCTGTCTATCTGGTATAGTATAGCCTACCCAAAGTTTATAAAGCACTTGTCATATCGCATATGGTTCAAAGCAAGGGAGCGTGGAAGTATACCTATTAAATCTTAAATCTCTCTGAGAAACTTTATTGACAGTTTTAAGTTGTTTGCTGCAACAAATTCCTACTGAGCATAAAGAGTACTATAACACGGGCAACGTTTGAGTAATAGGTCCGATATTTACATATTTAGATTGCTTTGGTCACAAGCTTTCAAACAATATATAATATATGTGCATCCCAACAAGTAAACAAATTTCTGAAATTTTGTGTATGTGACTAATGAAGTCGATGAGGGTCATGTGATCAATTGATTTTTGATTTTCTTGGAAAAAAGTTTCCTTTGTAAATTGGTGCACAATGCGTTTAGAATAGCACCAAAAGCTGTTTTTAGTGACACTTGCATGCTCGGATTGCGTACATTCCATAGTGCACAATGCGTTTAGACTAGCACCAAAAGCTGTTTTTAGTGACACTTGCATGCTTGGAATGCGTACATTCAATAGTACACAATGCGTTTAGATTACCAACAAAATCTGTTTTTAGTGACACTTGCATGCTTGGAATGCGTACATTCCATTTGATTTCTTCCTCTACAACAATTTTTCGCGATGTGTCCAGGCAAGCCACAGTTAAAGCATTTCATCTTGTTTCGATTTCTTGGGGTCTGCCCACTCGATTTCTAAACACCACGTCCTGAAAAGTTGTCACGACCAAACTTTACTTTCGGACTAACACGTAACGCCTCGTTGTTTTCGGTATTCGTCATCATTCTAGAACGTTCTTTCCGTTTCTGGTCTTCCATTATATTTGACATAGTTTGCATGCACTAGATGCTTACATTACATTGTGTACAAAGCCTTTAAAATAGGCTGATAAGTCAAATTTGACATAGTTTGCATACGCTAGAAGCGTACATTCCATGCTGCTCAAAGCGTTCAAAATAGGCTAATAAGGCATATTTGACATAGTTTTGCATACACTAGATGCGTACATTCCATTGCACCAAAGCCTTTAAAATAGGCTAATAAGGCACAGAAAAAGGATGCGAGTGTTGAAGAGAGTGAGAGCGAATGTTAGAAAAGGGTGGAGTTGAGAGAGGATTACCAGTAGCGACCGAGGTTCCCAAGTGATCAGCTAGGCGTCTTTGAAATTGCCGAGTCGTCTGACCCTAATACGTTGCGTTGCAACGACACTGAAATTTATAAACGACGCCAGACCGCAATAACTTAGGAATCCTGTCCTTTACTTGGAAAAATGTCGAAAAACCCACCAAAACAAACCATCACTCACAACGAAATCAGCACAAACTCTACATCAACAAAACATTGCTCTAAAAAATAAACACACAAACAACATCAAGCAACAAGCAACAATTGTCATACAAACATTCCTTTCATAACAAGCGCCTAAGTTTAACACAATCAAACAACTTGGATTCTCAATCAACAAACACAAAAATACACACACACCTTCAAACCAAACTTACTCTTTTTACTAAAGTTTTTTGATCTGCTTTTATCGCTAGTTTAAGTAGAATTTGTTTGCCTGTTCCGACCTATTTCAAAGTATCTTAATTAACGACTGTACTATACTGAATTGTGCAATACCTTACATTCCTACTGTGCCAGGGTGACACGTAAACTCTCGGACTGGTTTGTTATAGAGAACAATTTACTTTCTCACCGGTAAATCCGTGTTCAATTTTCTCATTCTTTTGCTATGCACCTTCCTAGTTTACCACATACTCTGATTTCATATAAATTTAGCCTTTTTGTGTTTGCTTTCCGAACAGCAGAGGAAATCTTAAAATTAATTCCATGCTAGGGACAAAATGTCAAAACAACAAATACATGTTGTTTTTTTGGGAATACCTCACCCCACACCCACACAGTATTTTTAATCGGCCAAAATATGGTGCATACCTACTGCCCTCGCACTTAGTCCCAACATCGGTGGTCGGAACTGTTTTACATGTGACGCTTTTCAAATCGATTTAACTACAACCGTTTCAAGATTAGTTCATACTTACTAATGCATAATAATATTGCTTCATAGTGGCGGATGAAGGCTGCAACAGGAAATTGCTCTTCATTGTTGTGATCATAGAGTAGGGAAAGTGTTTATCGAGACAACATCATCATTTACTGTTTATTATAAAGGTAACAATTAACTTAGCTAGTCTATCTACTATTGATTCTAGCTGGTCTAGAATCAATAGTAAGTTCTTAAAATCAATTAGAATACAAGAATGTTTGATTCTAGCTAGTCTATCTACTATTTTTATGAGTCATATGCAAGACGTCATTTTAGAAAAGACGCGCATTGGCCGATATTATTGTCTATATAATAGACAATAATATCTTGTATATCGGAATAGTAGATAGTTTGATTCTAGCTAGTCTTACTACTGGACCGATTCTATGGCTACTTTGTGTTGGATTAAAAATAACAAGGTGTGGAAACAATTTGTTAAACACTGGGTTGATCAGATTCGTGCTTTGTCTGATCCTAATGATTGGCGATTTTGCCCAGGGCTAATTAACCAAGCTGCCCTTCCCTCAAGAGGTAAGTATGGTAATTGTTTAGCAGAGAATCTATTTTGGTTAGAGGGACCGCATTTCTTGAAATAAGTCAGCAAAAGTTCCCGCGCTTTACATCTAAAGAACAGAGAGGCTGACCAAAACCAGAAAGTACTCGACGAGTCGGTAACCATAGGTGCAACCATGGGCACAGTGTCAGTTTTAAATATAATTACACAGCATTGTCTCCCTCTGCTTGCAATTGCAGTTGTGATAATAATAAAAAACAATATGATTAGTACAATATAACTCTTGCAATAAAAAATGCTTTCAAATGATTCAACATATTTAATTTCTATATTCATTATTTGTATTTAATATGGATCGTTTTAATTTCATCTATACCCGCTTTACATTTTAAATAGGAAAATTTACAATAGCTTACGTGGTGCGGATACATAAAAAGCGTCCAAAAAAACCACTGGTCTACATTCATTATAGCAATCGGGTAGCAGACAATAACAGCTAGTCGTAAAGCATGAACTTTTCATCTTTGGGGTGACCAAAAACTATGATTACATGAGTCTATGCACGGACGTCCTTTAAGAGAGCAATTTTGTTGGTATTGAAGACATGCATTGCGATTGAAAGATAGAGAGTGCTCTGCCACGCCGTATGTCTTTTATGTGTTTGAATAAAAGTATGTTTCATTGAACCTATGCGCGGACGTCTCGTAAGAGAGCAAACTTCTCGCTATTGAAGAAATGCGTTGCACTTCGAACATGGAGAACCTTTGACAGGCAAGGCCCACAGATCACAGCAAAGAGTAAGTCAGGTCACATCATCACGAGAAACGTTTCACATTTCAAACGTATGAACAAACCAGAATATTGGAACCAGGATGATGAAGACGATGACGACACAAACATCCAACAACCACATCTACAACCACAACGACGACAACAACAGCAACAACAACAACAACGAGGACAACAACAACAATCGACACACAGACCAAGTATGCATTATCAGCCTATTTTGAACGCTTTTTGCACCATGGAATGTAAGCATCTAGTGTATGCAAACTATGTCAAATATACATTATTAGCCTATTTTGAACGCTTTGTGCACCATGGAATGTTTGCATCTAATGTATGCAAACTATGTCAAAGATGCATTATTAGCCTATTTGGAACGCTTTGTGCACCATGGAATGTACGCATCTAGTGTATGCAAACTGTGTCAAATAATCTAGTGTATGCAAACTATGTCAAATATGCCTTATTAGCCTATTTTGAAGGCTTTGTGCACCATGGAATGTACACACCTAGTGTATGCAAACTATGTCAAATATGCCTTTTTAGCCTATTTTGAACGCTTTGTGCACCACGGAATGTACTCATCTAGTGTATGGAAACTATGTCAAATATGCCTTATTAGCCTATTTTGAACGCTTTGTGCACCATGGAATGTACTCAACCTCATTAACGTGTATATAATTCAACACAGCAGTTGACTTTTGCTGTGTTGCACTGGTCCCATCAGTAGTGGTGTGTTCTTATTGGTCAGCACATATTGCTTTGATATTTTTATCGCTTCAGATACTAAACTATTAGGGAAGCTGGATTCGTGCAGATTACATAACTTATTGACACTAGTATATCTTGAGCTTCGAAGGCGGGAGTTATAAAAAGTTTATCAATAGATGATATCGTTAGTAACAGTCATGATATAGTAAGTAATAGTCATGATATCGTAAGTAATTGTCATGGTATCGTAAGTGATAGTCATGATATCATAAGCAACAGTCATGATATCGTAAGTAATAGTCATGATATCGTTAGTAACAGTCATGGTATAGTAAGTAATAGTCATGATATCGTAAGTAATTGTCATGGTATCGTAAGTAATAGTCATGATATCATAAGCAACATGTCTATCTGTCTTCGGAGATTCTCATCAATAACCCGGTCCTTCGTTACAATGTTGATCAAATCACTTCTCCATTTCGTATTAAACTCATTATTTGGAGCAGGTACGTTGAAGATATTCAAATCTTTATTTCTTCTAGAGGTTGGGCAATCATAGATTGAGCAATTTGCTCCCGGCATTTGGGAAACGTTTCAAGTAACAGTAGCAGCACACAATGTGACAGTAGTCAATAGAGAAATAATCCACAACTTCATGTGGTATGTGCAGTACTAGGTCAACTGGAATATTTTCAAAATCTAATGACAAGTTTGCAAATTACATGATGGACAAGCCCTTTTCAGCATTCTTCTTCTTCTTCTTCTTCTTCTTAGCCGTTCACACCACTGCTGGCGGATGGCCTCCATAACTTGCTCCACGCCCTTCGATCCTGTGCTCTTCTCATCCATGCGCTGCCTGCTTCTCTGTCTCATTCTCTGTCTCATTTCTCTGTCTCATTCTCTGTCTCATTCTCTCTGTCTCATTCTCTGTCTCATTCTCTGTCTCATTCTCTGTCTCATTTCTCTGTCTCATTCTCTGTCTCATTCTCTCTGTCTCATTCTCTGTCTCATTTCTCTGTCTCATTCTCTGTCTCATTTCTCTGTCTCATTCTCTGTCTCATTCTCTCTGTCTCATTCTCTGTCTCATTTTCTGCAAGAGGTGCAGCGGCAACACCCTTTGCTGATCGATGCTTACGGGAGTCGGTTAAAATAACGAGGGAAGCTTCTAGTGTCATACATCTGAAGGCAACAATTAATATTACAATGAAGCTCACGGAAAGGATAAACTTAATGTTGTACAGTTGACTGCTCTTTCTCTAAAGGTTCGATCTTTTCTAAGACCTTTGAAAATTGAATGTTTGCTTTCACCCATTCTGATAGACAACGTTACCAGCAAATGGCTAGTTGACGAAAGAAACAGGTTGTATCATCCATACTTTTAAATAAAGGGGAGAAAAAAACAACGGATATCAAACAGATAGACAACGTTACCAGCAAATGACCAGTTGACGAAAGAATCAGGTTGTTTCATCCATACTTTTAAATGAAGGAGAGAAAAGACAACAGATAAGATAAGTATAGACAACGTTACCAGCAAATGACCAGGAAACACTGTTAATTTTGCTCAGTTCATAAAATTATGAACTGGGTTCATTTAACAAGGTTTTGATAGGCATAATTTTAAAGTTTGAAAGGGTATATCTCATCAATTACTCAAGGTATGGTTCTCAGATTTGGACAGGTTGTCTTTCTCAGCAAGAGGAAAGCAACGAGTCCAAATAATTATCAAATTTCTGATATTCATTAAATTGTGACGTCACACTTTAGTACTCTTTAAACTCAAATAAACACATGCAATAGACTCAGTGGATCCATATCAGTAACTGTGGCTACTTACAATGATAAGGTACGAAGAACTAGGCTACCTGCTTACTTAACGTTAAGATTTTAACCAAAAAATGTTACCGTTAACGTTATATTAAAGCACTAGTCACCCTCACGATCATATTTTAAACTCAAGTAAACACATGCAATAGACTCAGTGGATCCATATCAGTAACGATTCGTTAATTCCATGGTGCACAAAGCGTTCAAAGTAGGCTTAACAGGCATATTTGACATAGTTTGCATACACTAGCTGCGTACACTCCATGGTGCACAAAGTGTTCAAAATAGTCTAATAACGCCTACTTGACATAGTTTGCATATACGAGATTCGTAAATTCCATGGTGCACAAAGCGTTCAAAATAGCCTTATCAGGCATATTTGACATAGTTTGCATACACTACGCTGTCAACCAGATACCCTTGTCCACTGTCATCCAGGTACCCTTGTCCACTGTCAGCCAAATACCCTTTTCCACTGTCAGACAGATATCCATGTCCGCTGTCAGCCAGATACCCTTGTCCGCTGTCAGCCAGATACCCTTGTCCACTGTTAGCCAAATACCCTTGTCCACTGTCATCCAGATACCCTTGTCCACTGTCAGCCAGATACCCTTGTCCGCTGTCAGCCACCCCTGAATCAGAAAGGCCGTAGAATAAGTAGTTGAAATTACTAAAAATACTTTAGCATAAAGAGCGATGTATTTATTTCCTCCTAAATATATTGCTCTTTATGCTAAAGTATTTTTAGAACCCCTCATATGCTTAATTATCTCTGTTCTGAAAACTTTTTCATGTTTATTTTTTCATTGTTTTTTTTTATAGTAATGCTAGAAAATCCTGCGCCCTTTTCATTGAGTATCTTGGATTTCCAAGTTTAACTGCACAACTAACTCTTTAAATTTACCTGGGTCCTTATTCAAATCTCTTTGTGCCACCTCAATCCATCTCAGTTCAGCATTATTAATCTCATCAGCTTCAAGTGGTCCTGTAAATAACACCTCCTTGCCCATCTTCCTCTTACAATTTAACACAAATCTTAAAACAAATGCTGAAACTCTTAACAGTTTATTAAGTGAGCTAAATCTCTTTAAGCCTGATGTTATACCAAATTCAACAGTTGACATTTAAAGACGGAGTTCACTCGACCATTTTTGCAGGAAATTGAAAGAGAACGCTGTTATCACATTCGTTTAAGTAGAATATGTTGATCGAACGGCATTCGAATAATCCTCCACCGCATAGCCTCTGCCATGAAAGCCAGGTTTTTATATTTAAATTTTGCTTTTATATCCAATTCCTGTGCATTTACAAAAATTAACAGCTTAATTTCTAACAAAAAATACAATAGATTCATAGCATAAAAATTTAAGAATCGACTTGAGAATTATTTAAGGCTCAAAACGCTAATTTTTTAAGAATGGCTCATAAAAATGAAGACCAACTGTTAGCGTCTTGCGCTCAAGGGGAAGGCCTCCCTTCCAGTTGTGCTGAAGATGAGGGCACAATTTTCGGTAGAAAAAGCAGGGCAGGGGAGGCCTCCCTCTCAGTGTCCAAGTTTCAGCTTCATATTTCATACCTCACAGCTCTATATTCATGGCGTATTAGAACGAAAATAAACAGAGGAAATCAGAGAGTTCTTTTCCTCCTTTAAGATTATTAAGGTTGTCTTCACTCTTTAACCGTTTCAAAAATCTGAAATTTGTTACATTCAATGGAATATGTTAATTTTGTTGACAATTGGTTATAGATATAAAGGTTTACTTACTTTGAGCAGATTGCAACTCTATGGCATGGGAATCATCCTGAGCTTCAAACACCACTTCCACGGCTATTTGGTCAATAAGTTCCTCTATGACATTAAAGATGGAAAGTCATAATCTTCTGTAGGAAATCGTCACCAGACTTTCTAACTGGCACACCTAAATAATAAATCGTCATATTAGTTCTACACAGTAGATGTTGCTATGATATAACAGAAAATTAACGTCACAGTTTATTGCCGACAAAAGGAGTTTGTGTTTTCTCTGAAATTGTTCTAACAATTTTGGCGCCTCCAAATTGTTGGTAGACTTAATGATTGTCCAATCAGCGGTCGACAAATTTTTGCTTCGATTCCTTTCTTTGTTGGCGAGTTATAAATGATGCTTGAATGTTTGAACAACTCGTTCTTTGCACGAGCCATTCTGATGAGGGTGCAACGAGACCGGTCAATGGCATTTCACTAAGCAGGAAATTGGAACATTTTTGGTCTCGCTGGAGACATGAATATTTGACAGACCTGCGTGAATTTCACAAGGGTACGGAATGTCAACAACAAAAGGTAAGTATAGGTCGTTTGCAGTCTGAGCCATTTCCGGTGCTTAGGCCACGTGCACAGCTCAAGTGGAGGGCACACAAATCGACTGCACGGTCTAAACCCTGTTAAAGTCTAGCATATTATTCGCTTGATATTTTTCATGCCTTATCATTGTAAGTACCCACACTTACTGATATGGACCCACTGAGTCTATTGCATGTGTTTATTTGAGTTTAAAATATGATCGTGTGGCTGACAAGTGCTTTAAATTAACGTTCACAGTAAAATTTTTTGGTTAAAATCTAAACGTTAAGTAAGCTGGTAGCCTAGTTGTTCGTGTCTTATCATTGTAAGTACCCACAGTTACTGATATGGATCCACTGAGCCTTTCTAACCTCGACTTATGGCGTTACATATATTTTGAGATGGGATCAAACTCGACCCTGAATTAGCTTGATGTAGTCTCACTTTTTCCAACTTAATAACAGCCTTAATCTGCTTCACTTAAAGTCACAAATTCTCCTATACTTGTTTCTCCTGCCACGCACGGAGATATATGTGTTCCAGATTTTCTCCCCCATGTTACAGTAACTGCTTTAGTACAAATATCGAATATAAAAATAAGTTGTCTGTCTGTGGATCTGTGGATCAGGTGACGTCATGTTTCTGTGTCGGCTGACGTCATGAAATGACGACCGAGACAGAGGGAATATAAGTGACGACCGGGAACCTCAAAGAGAAATTACAGACTGGGACACCCGGATACAAATCACGACCGGGACACAGGGAATATAAATGACGACCGGGACACAGGGACACAACTACAACGGGGACGCCGGGGGCGTTCAAAATAGGCTAATGACGCATATTTGACCTAGTTTGGATACACTAGATGCGTACATTCCATGGTGCACAAAGTGTTCAAAATAGGCTTATTACGCATATTTGACATAGTTTGGATACACTAGATGCGTACATTCCATGGTGCGCAAAGCGCTCAAAATAGGCTAAAGACGCATATTTGACATAGTTTGGATACACTAGATGCGTACATTCCATAGGGCACAAACACGAAGAAATATCTGCTGCAATGAGTCTTTGCACACAAAAGATATGCTCAGCAAATTTAATAACGAAATGTACGCCAGCACTTCAAATGTGGACAAACATGTTTCAGAGGACTTCTAACTCTACGAACAGTTTGTGATTTTGTATAATATACTAGATAATTTAAGGCCGATTTCGTGGACTTTCCATGATTTCTAGGATAGACATATTATGTCAAGTTACAAATTCCTCAGAAAGGGTTTAGTTTAGGAAAATGAAACTTTCAGGGATGAATCTACAGACTAAAGTATGTCCCAGAAGGTATTTTGAAGCAACTACCTCCACTCCTGCTCCCTCTAGAGGGCCCTGACCTTTGATGACCTTTAAAATATGTGTTATATAAGTGAAACCTTGCAAAATAGATTTTCTGCTTAATTGAAGTACAACAAAATTGTTTTCAGCTTCATAACTTTGCTCAAGGGAGAACTCATTGCGCGCTTTGTTATCAGGCAAATGAACTTCGTATACTTTGTATCTACTAACAAGAGGGTAGTTAAGAGAGTAAGAACGAAGGGAGAACTCATTGCGCGCTTTGTTATCAGGCAAATGAACTTCGTATACTTTGTATGTACTAACAAGAGGGTAGTTAAGAGAGTAAGAACGAAGGGAGAACTCATTGCGCGCTTTGTTATCAGGCAAATGAACTGCCTTGGCCAATTTTGCAAAAATTGGTCAAATTTTGACAATCACCAAAACCACTTCCAACATGCTTCACAAGTCCTGATAACATGTTTCCAGCTTGCTGCCAGTAATTTGGGAGCATTTGAAGCAATTTATAGGTCTTTGAAGATAGTGATCCTAAAACCCGATTTTGTCCAAGATGCGCACCCGCTTTGGCCAATTTTTTCAAAAACTGGTCAAATTTTGACATTCACGAAAATGTATTCCATGTTGTTTCAAGGGAAAGAGAAGAAAACGGCTAAAGGGGTCAAAAAAGTCGTCGTGAAAAGGAAATATGTCACGACGATTATAAACAATGTCTATTCACTGGAACCAAACAGATCAACGCTATGACACAGATTCGTTCTTCGTTTTATCAACTTTTTACCATGAACATCCGTAAAATTTCATTGTCCGCTTACGATGATAAACGGTACATATTTTCGTACATGCTATGAATCAGTCTGAAAATAATATCAAAATAATATCAAAAGTCACAGAAATGATCTTCTAATCTTTCAATAATATTTTAATTTCCAAATATAAAATCTCAAATAATCTTGAATAATTTTCTTTAATCACAAATGATCTTTAATAATTTTCTTTAATCACAAATGATCTTTAATAATCCCATTAAATCACAAATAATCTTGATAATTTCGTACATGCTTGGTACCTTCACAGTTAAGTGAAGTCAATACTTGTCCAATTTAGTGGTAGATGAAGTAGTTTCATCTGCTGAGCAAAATTAACGGGAAATGTCAACTGTCTTGTGCGATGGTGATTTCTAGTGTACGATATAATACTGCTTTAAAATCGTCCCAAGCCTGCTTTATTATGAGAACCTTGGCGTTTTATTTTCCAAAATTTAAAAACTTATTAGCGTAGTAACTTCTTTCACGGGAAAAACAATTCGCAATCATCATTCATATCTTTGTCCCAGAAATACGTTGCTTTGATACAAACGGAAAGAGAAGAGACCAAACTGTATGATGAAGGCTTTGCAACGTTTACAAATCATAAAGATAAGAAGCATGCTGTAAATTGTGATCTCCCGTGTGGTCTAGTGGTTAGGATTCGGCGCTCTCACCGCCGCGGCCGGGGTTCGATTCCCCGCACGGGAAAAGTCAACCAACACGCTTCAACAAAGAGCAATCGGTTCCTTAAAAATTTTCAATTCACGCTCACCATTCCTTTAAATAGAGGAGCATTCCTCGGAGTTGAAAGATCGAATGGGGATTACACGATATCCAAATAAAGTGTCTGGGAATCACCACAAAATTACTAAGTACGATTATGCTCGGGGATTAAAAAAGCATGACAGAGAACAAGCACGAAAAAGGCATGCCATGAAGTGAATGCGAGTGTCACTACTCTGGAACTCCAAATTCAAGCAATTGATCTTGTTGACCTTTTTCATCATTTTTAAGTGAAACAAGGTAAGGTTAGAATGAAGTAATCTTGTTTGAAAATAGAAGTATGTTCAGTTAGAAATTTTGAAGCTATGTTTATTTACTCAATATGTAAGCCATTCAACTAGCTTCAATCTAGTATTTTTGTCATATTTGTTGGTGCCTTTTTACACCATGGAATGTACGCATCTAGTGTAAGCAAACTATGTCAAATATGCGTTATAAGCCTATTTTGAACGCTTTGTGCACCATGGAATGTAGGCATCTAGTGTATGCAAACTATGTCAAATATGCCTTATTACCCTATTTTGATCGCCTTGTGCACCATGGAATGTACACATCTAGTGTATGCAAACTATGTCAAATATGCGTTCTAAGCCTATTTTGAACGCTTTGTGTAGTATAAAAGAGAACAGGTTACGTGAATTCGTGATAAATATTGAAACAGCAGCCACAACAAGTATTAAAAATTACGTAAAATAGTTGTTAGAAATTACATCATGTTTGCCAGCCCCTGTATTGCAAGCGTTTCCTTCTGGCAGATTTTCGGGTTGTTCATACTCTTGTGGAATTATTTCTTCCTCATCAGGTACCGGTAACGAAAAATCTAAAGCGAGATTGTGTAAACTTGTACTGCATAGGAGCCTTGTGACGCATCAACCAGAGTAGGTCCAACTTGCAGTTGACCTGGTAGTGGATATGGACGTGGCTCAGCAACAGCATAACATCCAAAACAAGGTCCGGTGACAGGTACCATAGCAACAGAGTGGGCAGCAATCAGTACATCTTTCTTACCAGGGACTTTAGCAACGCCTATTGGTCTTGAAGAGACAGGATCCGGTTGGTCTTGTCCATGAGGCATATTTGACAGAGTTTGCATACATTAGATGCGTACATTCCATGGCGCACAAAGCGTTCATAATAGGCTAATAAGGCATAATTGACATGGTTTGCATATACCGGACGCGTACATTCCATGGCGCACAAAGCGTTCATATTAGGCTAACTAGGCATATTTGACATAGTTTGCATACACTAGATGCGTACATTCCATGGTGCACAAAGCGTTCAAAATAGGCTAAGGGAGTGACTCACAAAGTTTTAAAACCACATATTCCCCAGTACACTTTGGTCCTCCACTACCAGAGCCAGTATATAAGAAAAAGTCATATATAAGACCACTCTGTCCAGCTCTTACAAAATTTTTAAAGCCCCACTTTGTTGGCTTTTTGGGGTTATATTGTCTAATCCCACTGAATCGTGTTTTGGCTGGAATTATTTGTTCATCAATGGAATGGCACTCCTCGGGCGCATATTGAAACTGGTGACAGAACCATCCGGATGGCAATCACTAGGGACATCCCTTCGTTTATAAACATTTGTGGAGTAATTGTACGGATATCCTATCCAAATCAAGTGGAGACTTGCAAAAAGTGCATGAAACAAGGCCACCTGGACAAAGAATGCCCAAATAAAGAGTGTCTTGTTTGCCATTCCCCATCGCATGCTACCATCAACTGCAACCAAGTGCAAGTTGATGCACCATGCAATGTACGCATTCCAAGCATGCAAGTGTCACTAAAAACAGCTTTTGATACTTTTCCAAACGCATTTTTACCATGGAATGTACTCATTCGAAGCATGCAACTGTCACTAAAAACAGCTTTTAGTGCTACTCTAATTGCATTTTGCACCATGGAATGTACGCATTCCAAGCATGCAAGTGTCAATAAAATTAGCTCTTGGTGCTATTCTAAACGCATTGTGTGTATGTATGCAGAATGGCACTATTGAAATACTCAGAATCATTCGTGCGCAACGCAATCTCATTATATTCAAATAGCGTATGTATGCGGAATGGCACTATTGAAATACTTACATTCCATCGTGCGCAATGCATTCTCTCTCTATTCAAATAGTGTATGTATGCAGAATGGCACTATTGAAATCCTCACATTCCATCGTGCATAACGCATTCTCATTATATTCAAATAGCGTTCAAAATAGGCTAATAATGCATATTTGACATACTTTGCATACACTGGATGCGTACATTCCATGGTGCACAAAGCGTTCAAAATAGGGTAATAAGGCATATTTGACATAGTTTTTATACACTAAATGTGTGCATTCCATGGCGAACAAAGCATTCAAAATAAGCTAATATGGCATATTTGGCATAGTTTGCATAAACTAGCTGCGTACATTCCATATTGCACAAATCTAACTGGTACATTTGGTGCTTCAAATTATCCAGCTAATTAGAATCTCGTAAAAGTGTCACAGTAAGAAATTACTTGATTTAAAAAAATCCTGCTCCATAAGCAAAGTACACCATCCGCATTTAAATGGCAAGGAGCTGGTCAACTCCCATTCCGTATAGTTATACGATTAAAAATGAGATCTACCTGGTACGTGGTGCTTCGAATTATCCAGCTAATTAGAATCTCAGTATGCAAGTGTCACTAAAAACAGCTTTTGGTGCTATCCTAATCGCATTGTGCACCATGGAATGTACGCATTCCAAATATGCAAGTGTCACTAAAAAAAGCTTTTGGTGCTATTCTAAACGCATTGTGCACCATGGAATTAACGCATTCCAAGTATGCAAGTGTCACTGAAAACAGCTTTTGGTGCTATTCTAAACGCATTGTTCACCATGGAATGTACGCATTTCAAACTTGTCTCACGCAAGTTATTGCAGAACTAGGAGTCATCTACAGACATATTTCACAATTATTTTGAATTATGGCCATGATTAACCGAGTAGCTGAGCTAGGAACGCTATTGTGTCCACTTCAGTTTGATGTTGGTTAAATGTGTCGCCTAAAAGGACTCAACTTTCATGTGCTGACAGCTTCGACTGTTCGCACAGCAGATTTATGTGCGTTACCTTTCTTCTGTGATGATTCGGTTGATGACTTGGTAGACTGAATGAATGGATCTAGTTGTTGGATGGATTAATTTATTGATTCGGTTGATGCATTGGTAGACTGAATGAATGGATCAAGTTGTTGGATGGATCAATTTATTGATTCGGTTGATGCATTGGTAGATTGAATGAATGGATCTAGTTGTTGGATGGATTAATTTATTGATTAAGTTGATGAATTGGTAGACTGAATGAATGGATCGTACATTCTATCTAACACACACTGTCGGCCTTCACTTTACTACATTTCTATCCTACATAGACTGTCTGCCGTCGACGTTAGTACATTTCTATCAAACGCAAATTGCCGGCCTTGACGTTGTTACATTCTATCCAACACAGACTGTTGGCATTGACGTTAATGCATTTTTATCCAACATAGACTGTCGGCATTGACTTTAATGCATTTCTTTCCAGCACAGACTGTAAGCTTCACATAGAAAGCCGTACCTGTGTAGACATGCCTACCTTAGGCTTTACCAGACCTTCACATAAAAAGCCGTACCTCTGAAGACAGGCCGATTTTGGGCTTTACCTGACCTTCTTATAGAAGGTGTACCTGTGTAGACATGCCGATTCTAGTCTTTACCTGACCTTCACATAGAAAGGCGTACCTGTGTAGACATGCCGACTTTAGGCTTTACCTGACCTTCACATACTGTAAATGCTGTACATTTTAAATGGTGGACAACGCTGGACTATGAAACTTTCAGGAATTGTCCAAACATGAACTTTATATCTTTATTCAACCAGGTTATGAGTAGTTGAATATTAGGAAAGGTAGGGTTACAGAACTTTGCAAAGTTTGTTACAGATACAGCATACACCGGTCAAATTATCATTTATTCGGACCACCCTAAATGTTATTATTAGACTGCCCATATTTTATCTTCATTTTTTCAACATACGTAGCTATTACCCTCGAAAACTACAACTTTTGAAATTGGAAAAGAGCCTTTAAGCCCTTTCTTTACCATTTGCAATCATAAAATAGTCTAATATCAACATTTTTTCAACATACGTAGCTAATACCCTCAAAAACTAAGACTTTTGACATGGGAAAAGAGCCTTTAATCACATTCGTTACCATTTGCAATTATAAAATAGTCTAATACACAGATAGTTTTTCTAGTCCAAGAAGTTCACAGTTAGTTTTTTCTAGTCTCGGGAGCACACAATTAGGTTTTTCTCGGGTTCTGTGCTGACCTGCGAAAGAACACCTCATTTGTAAATCATATGTATTATGGAAGTCACTGGAGTCGCTGGAATTATACCTATACTCATTATACTTATGCATAAATAATACGGTGTCCTTTTTGAGTCTACGCGCAGTCAGTACAACTGGATCCTCTTAGGTACTCCATAGATCAGCATCCAATTGTGAATAAGGTGCTTTACCACTGTGGCAGATGTTTGGTCCCTTGTAGATACTGCGACTGAAAACTTTGTAAATACATCAGTCATCACCAAAACGTTTTCTAAGCCATTGCTTGCCTGATCCAGAAGAGTAAAGTCTATTGCTAGGACTTCAAGTGGACGACTTGCCATCAGGTGTCCCAGTGGTGTCTTGCATATAACAGCCAAATCAAGACAGCAATCTCAGTCCGACTCCTTAGTCGTCAAGCTTATCAGTACAAAATGAATTGTAGTCAAGTAGCCTTTACACAGCTTGGGGGATGCAATGTGGTAGAGAATGGCATTTTCCCTTTCCAATAGAAATAATGGGATCAGATGACAGAGCATCGGCTCGAACCATCAACTTTGAGTTTCTAGACCAGCGCTTTACCGATTGTGCTAATCTAGTGTATGCAAACTATGTCAAATATGCCTTAGTAGCCTATTTTGGAAGCTTTGTGCACCATGGAATGAACGCATTTTATGTATGCAAACTATATCAAATACGCCTTATCAGCCTATTTTGAACGCTTTGTACAGCATGGAATGTATGAATCTAGTGTATGCAAACTATGTCAAATATGCCTTATCAGCCTATTTTGAATGCTTTGTGCACCATGGAATGTACGCAATACACTACATGCGTACATTCCATGGTGCACAAAGCGTTCAAATCAGGCTAATCAGGCATATTTGACATAGTTTGCATACACTAGATGCGTACATTCCATGGTGCACAAAGCGTTTATAATAGGCTTATAACGCATATTTGACATAGTTTTCATACACTAGATGCGTACATTCCATGGTGCACTAAGCGTTCAAAATAGGCTAATAAGGCATATTTGACATAGTTTGCAAACTTGTAAGAAATTTCGGGCAAATAACTTCCGTAAATAAATACACTTTTTCATAAGAACCAGTGAATTTCTTTTCTTTGCTCAATGTGCTGATTTCAACTTAATTTTCACTTCATGATAAAATGTAACTCCCGCCCAAAAGTACCACCACGCAAAGAGAAAATACTAAATATACAATATCGTCAGAAATCTTTCTATTCTCACGCACGCGTTCTCACATGTCAATAGTAGAACAGCTTAGGTAGTAGTTTAGATAGATAAGTAGAGTAGCTTAGGTAGAGTAGTGTAAGTAGGTAGGTAGAGGAGTTCAGATAGGTGGAGTAGTTTAGGTAGAGTAGTGTAAGTAAATAGGTAGAGTAGCTTAGGTAGATAGAGTCATTTAGGCAGATAGAGTAGTTTAGATAGGTAGAGTAGTTTAGGTAGATAGGTAGAGTAGTATAGGTAGTAGTTTAGGTAGATTCGACAAGACTCGATGGACAGGGGCACTTCCCGGCTTGGATAGAGAGCAAACAGAGATGCAGAGTATGTGTACGAGCTCATTCCAAAGTGAAATGCGTAAAATGTGAAGTGTCCTTGTGTTTCACACCCAACAGGAATTGTTTTTGACTTACCACATTATGTAGCCGATCAGAGTGTTTTTGTGCCATGATCGCCGGATGGTTCCTGTGGGAACCATTTTTTTACCCCCCCCTTCAGATCCCGTTAAAATTATAGCATATTATGTATCAACCTTGTACCTTGGAGTGAACAAGAATGATACATTAAGCTTTTTGAGACAAGACAGTGCTCTTACATTAACTTACTGTTTCGTGCTAAGAGAAACATTTTATTATGTAATCAACCCGCAGGTATAATTGTTTGACCGTGTAAACATGTTTCTCAGTAAAGTTCACAGTTAGTAAGTTTAAGATGGTGATGATCAAGAAACTCTGCATATCAAAAGAAAATTTTTCATTTTATTCTCATAATTTTCATAGAAAGTGCTTCATCTGTGAGTTACCTTATTTGCAAATCCTTAGCCTATACTACCTGATGCTTCCTTTTTTTTTCCACAGATGATCATTCAAGCGACCCACGTCCTCGATTTAACTTGTGCCGAATTTACTGCGCTGTTTGTCACAGATGCATTCGCTGCAAAATTAGTAGGCAACTATTCATTTTTATTACGGCCAATGATGTGGTTGTGGTTTATTAATAAAATAGTTTATTTGAAATGACGTAAAATGGGGTGATTTTGAGTATTTCCATTTTTTTGGTGTTCTAAACCCCTATATGGGTGGACGTGTTTGAATCTCATGGGATTATTGCAAGTCCAACCCCAAACAAGGGACAAAGGGACTCCAATGATGATGATGATGATGATGATGAGAATTCGGAACAAGATTCAAAACACTAATCCCATCAATATCCAAAGATTTTGATTTTAAACCCTTAATACCTTTAACAATAGCCCACTTTTCAACTGGAATCACATGTCTCTGACATAAACGTGACGGCAAATTTTTTTCAAGCAAACACGAGAAACGCTTATGCACTGCATAATTAACTTTCGAAAATATTTTTGAATAATGTTCGATCCAAGATGGACGAGATATAGGCTGGCATTTGAATTGTCCCACTTCCATTGAAGACCGGCCACAACCTGTCCAATCCAGAGAAGAGTTCCCCTTCGGTGCATGCTAACTTTGGACTGTATTTGATTGTGACAGTCCATCCCGTGAAAAAGGAATCATGTTCCTCAGTCACCCAATCAGTCACAAAAGTGTGCTTGCATTGTTGGTTGTGCAACATTGAAAAATGTGTTGATATTCCGTTTGGTGCAGGCCCAATGGAGACACGACAAAGGAACCCGAAAAGTATTGCATGCTGACACATATCTTTGGGGCAACATCTTCCCCCAGTGTTTGTGGGTTCGCCCTTAGACAGGCAGCAGAAGACAATTCTGAGGATTTTTCTCACTGTACTATGGACCTTTATCACACAGAAATCCAGAACGAGGCCGGACCCGCAAAGAGCTGGTCAGGCCGTAGGTTTACTTTAAAATCAAGGCAAGCTGGTAATTTATTTCCTAACATTTACACTCGCACAGCTTTCAATTTCATCAATTTTCTTGTGGTCGTGTACTGTACGGCACCAAGTGACAGGCCCACTTGTTTCGAAGTGATTATCGAACTACAACATTTGAGTCTATTTTATCGATATTGATGAGGGTACCGAAATAAAAACTCCCTTTGGCAGCTACTTGTCAGTAATTTTACAGTTCGGCATATGTCAGCAAGAACCCCAGAAAGGGAGACCAACGCCGCAAGGGTCAACCCTCATGATTAAGGTGGTCGGACACCAAAAAATCCCTTTTTAATGGCCGTCTTGAGATTCTACAAAGGGAATCGTTAACGATTTCTTAAGATTTCTTGTCTCCTGATGGCCTTATCTCAATAAAATTTGTCTTGAGAAGGCTTGAAGTATCACTCTTTCAGAATCAACCGTTTTTATTGGCTAGTTTTCTATGTAAGGAAATCATAATCGAAAAAGATATAGATGCCATCATCACACAGCAATATGAAGTAAGAGTAGAATAATAAAATATCTTTTTTCCATCACGAAAGTAAGAGATTAAGGTTTTCTTTACGAGAAGCATCTGTTGTTACATTGGCATCCTCAGAACTTGCACGTGAGTTTACTTCCGTGTTTTTACTACCATCTCTCACTAAATGCGTGTCTTTATAGTAATGATTAGCTTTTGGTGCTATTCTAAACGCAATGTGCACCATGGAATGTACGCATTCCAAGCATGCAAGTGTCACTAAAGACAGCTTTTGGCGCTACTCTAAACGCATTGTGCACCATGGAATGCATGCATTCCAAGCATGCAAGTTTCAATACAAGCAGCTTTTGGAGCTATTCTAAACGCATTGTGCACCATGGAATGTACGCATTCCAAGCATGCAAGTGTCAATAAAAACAAGAACGGGCTGGCTATCGTTGCTGTTCGCCATCTTTGTTTGTTGACAACAGCATGTCTGACTTCTGATTCGGTCTTGGAAATCACGTGACCAAGACAAGTGACTCATCAATGGACTTTTCTGATTTTTCGCCTGTCCCAGTGGGACTTATCTGCTTTTTTCATTGTAAGGGGTTTCTTTAGAGAGCTTTTGCAGCGGACTTAACTGGTTTATCCACAGGGTAACTACTATAAGTCAAGACTTATCATAAGTTAAGGCGGGGTATAAGTCAAGACTTATCATTAGTCAAGGCGGGGTATAAGTCATTACTTATCATAAGTCAAGGCGGGGTATAAGTCAAGACTTACCGTAAGTCAAGGCGGGGTATAAGGCAAGACTTATCATAAGTCAAGGCGGGGTATACGTCAAGACTTATCATAAGTTAAGGCGGGGTATAAGTCAAGACTTATCATAAGTATTAACCGTTCTACCTTACCAATTTTCCATTGTCCTCTTTTCACATGATCTTCTTTAACTAAAACAATATCTCCCTCCATGATTGAGTTTTCTTTGTTTCCTCTGCACCTGTGAAATTCTCGAAGGTCAGTTAGATATTCATTTCTCCACGGATACCAAAAGTGATCTAACTTCTTTAATAAATACACAAATCGCTTAGAAACTGAGTTTCTATCTGTCTCTACTTCTATCTTTTGGTGCTATTCTTAACGCATTGTGCACCATGGAATGTACGCATTCCAAGTATGCAAGTGTGACTAAAAACAACTTTTGGTGCTATTCTTACCGCATTGTGCACCATGGAATGTACGCATTCCAGGTATGCAAGTGTCACTAATAACAGCTTTTGGTGCTATTCTAAACGCATTGTGCACCATGGAATGTACGCATTCTAAGTATGCAAGTGTCACTAAAAACTGCTACTTCATTTCATCTTACCTACCAAAGAAAAGCCCAAGACGGGCGCTGTAAATAGTTGATTGGAATAGTTTGATTTGCCAAATATCAAGGAAATGCAAAGAAACAAGAGACAGAAACACAAAAGACACACACAAAAAAAAAACAACAACAAAATATAATAAAACACACAAAATATCAACAAAAAACAACAAAAAGAGTGTCAAATGAGAGTGTGAGTGTGTGAGTATCACGACGGCTTAGGTCATCGTCACAGCACCTCTTAAATGTTCCCGAAGGAAAATTTAAGACTTACGGGTCAAGAGCCTTTTCAGTAGCTGCTCCATTACTGTGGAATAGCCTTCTGTTAGAACTGCGTTCTTGTAGATCAATAGAAACTTTTAAGAGTAAACTTAAAACATATTTATTTTGCCAGGCATACGGCACGTAGAAAGTTCATTATACCAAACGAATGTACGCCGGCTGGTCTAGTAAAGTTTGGTTTAGCTATCAATCTCTACAAGCGTGAGTTTAGTATTGTTATACCGATCATAGCTGCAGATATTCGGTCAGGATTTGGCAATACCAACATTCGCTTGATGCGTTTTAGTCTAAGACTGACGATGGGTCTTAGGTTTAAGTGAGTAGGTGAGATTTAGTCTAAGACTGCCGATGGATCTTAGGTTTAAGTGAGTAGGTGAGATTAAGGTCAGCTTATCGGATATACCGACTCGGACTGGGCAAACGATGTTAATGACCGACGTTCTACTTCGGGATTTATTATTACTCTCGGTAGTGGACCGATTTCATGGAAATCAGGCAAACAATCAACAGTAGCTTTATCTTCCTGCGAGGCGGAATACATGGCTTTGACAGAGGTCACAAAGGAAATGTTATATTTGCGATCTCTTTGTTTAAATATGGGCATTAAACTGAAATGTTTTAAAAGATTAAGGGAGCGTTGAAAATGGAATAAAGTCATCAATCTTTTAGTGCTTCAGAGTTTTCATATCAAAATATCACTGTTCCTTCAAAAAGTATAGCAGACCATATATTTCTTGTAACTGAATCTGGAGCAGAGTTCAAAAGTAGAAAAGTAAATGTGATAAAACTGTTAGCAACACTGATTTATAGTGCCTTAAATAGGCAAAAATGAAAAAACGCCCACCTTAATAATCTCCAAAAAAATGACAAGCTAGGCAGGGAGTAGCACATGATTTCACCAACTCAATTAAATACCCAACTCAATCCAGAGACATCAACTCCAAGGGAAACCGGAATAAAAAATAAAGACAAAAAAAAACAAAAAAAAAAACAAACAAAATTATTTACTAGCTAGAAAATCTCTAACATAATTTTTGAACATACCAAACGAGTGGCAGCTTCGTAATTGTGCACCATGGAATGTACGCATTCCAAGCATGCAAGTGTCACTAAAAACAGCTTTTGGTGCTACTCTAATCGCATTGTGCACCATGGAGTGTACGCATTCCAAGCATGCAAGTGTCAGTAAAAACAGCTTTTGGTGCTACTCTAAAACCATTGTGCACCATGGAATGTACGCATTCCAAGCATGCAAGTGTCACTAAAAACAGCTTTTGGTGCTACTCTAATCGCACTTTGCGCAAAACATATTATTAAAGGTAGTCTATAACATGCCTTCAGTAGGATGCATCACCTTCCTCTCTACTTTTTTATACCAAGTCTTTCTTGTATGTCTTCCCGAAAATCAAATAATAACAAGGAGAAGGGCAATAACATTAAAACTAGATACTTAGCGCAAAACATATTATTAAAGGTAGTCTATAACCGGGCTTCAGTAGGATGCATCACCTTTCTCTCTACAACGTTATATTAAGGCACTTCACACCCTCAGGATCATATTTTAAAATCAAATAAACACACGCAATAGACTCAGTGGATCCATATCAGCAACTGTGGCAACTTTCAATAATAAGGCATAAAGTACTAGGCTAACAGCTTACTTAACGTTTAGATTTTAACGAAAAAATGTCACCATCAACGTTATATTAAGGCACTTGGCACCCTCAGGATCATATTTTAAACTCAAATAACTTTACTGGCAACGTTTCATCTTCTAAAAGACGTCTTCAGGTCACTTGCAAGATTTTTACTGAAAAGATGCTAAAGCAAGCTTCCGGCACGGACACAATATAGTAGATTAAACGGTTGATTAGGAAACTTTATTGGCAACGTTTCATCTTCTGAAAGACGTCTCCAGGTCACTTGCAAGATTTTTCCTGAAAAGTTGCTAAACCAAACTTCCGGCACGGACACAATGTCTGCTCTCTACCACAATGTGCATTAACTTCATGAAAGTGGCGGATTATTGCCTTGCTCACATGATGACCACTTGGAAGGATCATTGGGTGTCTCTGACTATACGATAAAGCAGCTGCTTCTAACCTTCCTCCAACCCTGAGAACACTGCCAACTAGCATTGGTGACAAACTCCTAACTTTGCTTAAGGTACTAACTTGCCTACTAGCTTGTAGGTCTGACATTTCAGTAGAATGCATCCATAACATGTTCAAATATTGTAATTACGCTCAATGGCACTATTGAAATGCTCACATTCCAGCGTGAAGAACGCTTTGCGAATATGTTCAAATAGTGTAACTACGCTCAATGGCACTATTGAAATGCTCACATTCCAGCATGCAGAACGCATTGCCAATATGTTCAAATTGTGAAACTACGCTCAATGGCACTATTGAAATGCTCACATTCCAGCGTAAAAGGTTAAAGACGCTAAAACGTTCGAAGTACTTCATTGAGTGTGCATTTCAAACCTCTCTTCTCGACGGTACTTTCTGACTTTCAATGGTCGTTGGACAGCATGACGGCTAGGAGGGCAGAACTTCCTTGGTCAAGTCACATGGCGCAGAGAGTCTTGTCTCCAGTTGCGTAGAGCTGGATGTTGATGTGAATGATTGGGAGCCAATGTGGCGACTAGAGAAATAGACAAAATATCTAATTTTAAGAGTTGCAGTTTAGGCATATAATGTCAATTCAAAGTCAACCTCTGAGGCTCTGTCGTATTCAGATATTTAAGGAGAAGGGGGCGGGTGGTATTAGGTAATTCAACTCTCTATACTAGCAAACTATAAAGAGTAATTAAGTCCTTAACGTAAGGGGTGGATCCAACGATTCAAAATACGAGCCAGTAAATAGCTTTGTAAGGTTTTGTCACACATACTTCCTGTCCAGATCCCTTCGTTCACAACACTCAAAAGGTGATCCATTTCCTGTAGTAGCCAGTCAGGTTTAATCGTCAGCTATTACTACTCTATTATTTACGATCGGAAAAAACTGTAATATCAAAACATCAAGGATTGATCTATAACTGGATTCTAACAGAAAAGGTTTGGTACTTTATATTAATCCGAGTGTATCACTTGTTAACAGAGTGAATTATTGTGTTGAAGAGGTCTTACGTCCAGCAGTTTCAAACATTACACCAAGATTTGATTTGTTATGCAATAAAAAACAGGCACATCCATCTCATTAAATTTTTAACGTAAACTTTAATTTAATATTTACCACGCAACTACTTGGATATATTCGAGAGAATTAAGACGGTCAGAATCCACTTTTGTTTTTGAAACTATAATAAAAACATTTCTATAACATTTTGTGCAAATTTCAGCGACGTTAGAAAGATTTGCCTTCTGGAAGGAGCAGATAACGAAGCTGAGAATGACGTGAATGGAGAAAGGAGTCAATAGAGGAACTTGCGCAAGAGAGGAACATTACAAAATGAACATTAAGTATATCATAATAAACTTTTTAGTTAAAGAAGTCTTGAAATGAACTCTATATTTCGTATTTGTGGTATCACCCCACTGAAGAGGGCTGATAGGGGTGGGTATGTAAATGTAAGTTGACAAGATAGGCCGATTTCTGGCATTTCTTCAAGCACTAAGGCTTAGAAAAGTGGAAAAATTTGGTCATGAAAAAAGGTCCGTCAATTCTGATGTTTATATGCTTATAATGTAGATTGGTGGCCTACAAGAGTATTCCGCGTGAAATCAGAGTCATATTCCGTGTAGTTTAGAAGATATGGTAACAAATGTAAGTTGACAAGGTAGGCTGATTTCTGGCGAGGCTGGGTTTGCATATCGGGTTGTCCGCCTGTGAAGAAACGTGTGTCAGTCGTTGTTTTTACTGGTCATTACTGGACATATTTCGAGAAAAAGATGTTCGTTACTGGAAAATTTCACAAGAGTCACTTCATTACCATTCCTAAGATATCACGAACGAAGTTAGGCAGTGACAGGCCTTATTATACCGGCTATGGATGCTTCTCGCGAAACTAAAGCTTTTCAGAGTCTGCATACATACACTATTTGAATATAATGAGAATGCGTTGTGCACGATGGAATGTGAGTATTTCAATAGTGCCATTTTCCATACATACACTATTTGAATATAATGAGATGGCATTGTGCACGATGGAATGTGAATATTTCAATAGTGCCATTCTGCATACATACACTATTTGAATATAATGAGAATGCGTTGTGCACGATGGAATGTGACTATTTCAATAGTGCCATTGATAAAAATTTGATAATGAGTTCCGAGGAAGCACGTGGACGTCTTGAAATTCAAGATGGCGGCAAAACAACAGATTTCGCGAAACCTTGTTTTTATTTGATAATTTATCACTTTTCACTGATCGGTATCTATGAAAATTTTTCGTGATTACTTAGAAACATTATCGAATAAGTGTTTGAGCACATTTTTGATTGATATTTAACTTTCATAAAGAAAATATCATCAAAACTGTGTAAGTTTTATAAAGCACTGAAATTAAGCAATCAACTTTGCATCAAAGTCATGTTTTCTTATAAAAACTATGCTATTGTTTCTACTCATCAATGATTTACAGTGATATATCATGCAGAGATTACTACTCAAAAAGAATCCCTTCTATTTTGTATGAGTTTCTATTCTGTGTAAGCTTTATAAAGCACTGAAATTAAGCAATCAACTTTGCATCAAAGTCATGTTTTCACACATTTGTTCAACTGATTTAGTGGGCGCACCTGTGCGTTTCTTTTCGGTGAAGTTTCCAAAACATTGACATTATTAAGCTGTCTCTGCATGGAATGACCCATCTCCTCAACATCATCACAATTCATACCATCTTCATTGGAAGCTGTCGATCCCGATTATACTGAACGTAACTCTGGCTTACTTGGGTCAAGAGGATTGTGATGCGAGATCTAATTATAGACCATGTTACAATATTCATGCCATTATTGTTCTTAAAACATTCATGTCATTGTCATTCCAAAACTTTCATTCCATTGTCATTCTCAAACAATCACTTCATCGTCGCACTAAAACGTTCATGCTAGTGTCGTTCTCAGAAAATCACTACACTGTTATGTTACAATATTCATGCCATTATTGTTCTTAAAACATTCATGTCATTGTCATTCCAAAACTTTCATTCCATTGTCAAAGGCGTTCAAAATACGCTAATAAGGCATATTTGACATAGTTTGCATACACTAGATGCGTACATTCCATGGTGCACACAGCGTTCAAAATACGCTAATAAGGCATATTTGACATAGTTTGCATACACTAGATGCGTACGTTCCATGGTGCGCAAGGCGTTCAAAATACGCTAATAAGGCATATTTGACATAGTTTGCATACACTAGATGCGTACATTCCATGGTGCACTTATCAGGAGTTGTCTACTTTCAAAATTGTGTTCACAAACTAGTGCACACTATACACAGTTGACGGGTCTTGCGAAGTGTACCTTATGTGTTACAAAGAAATATGGTGTCGTAAACAAAAGGTCTTTATCCTTTTCGCCACTGTAACATGAGTTGATTCCAAAATATAGAAATTTCGCAGATTATTAATAATGATGTTTCTTGACAGTAATTATAGTAATAAACTTGATAAGTCTCTTTCAACACTCCTCCTCAAAGTCTTTTTGGAACAGTTCAATAGTGTGCGAGGCACTCCAAACTAGATCAATAAGCTTAATAACATAATGGGAACATACCCAAAAAATGTATGACAAAAGGAAAGTAAAACAAATGAAAAAACGCAAGCAAAACAGCAAATTATTTGTTAGAGAGGAGAGGTTGCTAGCACTTCACTCTCAAACCTCATCTTTACCATGAGTGAAACTATTTATGCGTGCCGAGAAAACTGGAGACTGAAATATGCTTCTTGTGGCATTGGGACGTATGCTGAATCTATTTGCAGCAACAGAGCATTTTAACTATGCCTAAATTGCTCGATTATATTTGCAATGGATCTTTGAATTGCCTGGAAAGTATCTATGGTTGTATCAGCAGTTCTCAGAGCATGTATTTCACTGTGTTAGACGCAGTGATCGGCACTGGGCTGATAACTGGATTTTAGTGCACTCATAACCTACATCCAAGGGCCACACTACTCACTTTACCCTGCCAAGATACTAGCATGCACAACATTTATAGGAATCATACTTACACATATAGCCTACAAAATTCAGAACAGCACCGTGAGTTCAGCATAACCCCTCTAAACCTCAAACCCTGTCTACGGCCCGGTCTGATAAATGTTGATGAAGGCATCAAGATATGCATTTACCGTACCCACAAAATCATCCACATAAAATGATGATAGCAATGTTGAGGCAACTCTTGGGTACTGCACTAAATAACCCTTGAGATGGTGTTGCAGCACCGCATTCAATAGAAATGGGCTAGGAGATAAACCGAAAAGCACTCGGCAAAATCGATACACTACTGGTTCCTGAGCACCAGGGGCGGTCCACAAAAAACGAGTCGCGTCGCGATCGCCTTCGGCGAGGGAGATTTGTCTTTTTTAAATTTTATGCAAATACATGCTAAAGTTAGGCACTTATTACTTTGCGGCAACGTCCACCCTACGAACTAGGCCTACAGTTCTTTACGAAGCAAGTGTGTAACCAAATATGTCGAAGTAAGAAACACAACTAACCGGTGAAAAGAAAGATGTTCTCTTCCTGTAAGCTTTCCCTTTTTACCTCTTTTGTTGGAACAGTTAAATGCTGAACAAGAATCTGGCTATTTTGACGCTTTGTGTACCATGGAATGTACGCATCTAGTGTATGCAAGCTATGTCAAATATCCCTTATTAGCTTATTTTGAACGTTTTGTTCAGCATAGAATGTACGCATCTAGTGTATGCAAACTATGTCAAATATGCCTGATTAGCCTATTTTGACGCTTTGTGTACCATGGAATGTACGCATCTAGTGTATGCAAGCTATGTCAAATATCCCTTATTAGCTTATTTATTTTTTTGTATTTTTATTCATATTTTTTTAGTTTTCTTTTTCTCTTTTATTTTTCAGTCTTTTCCTTTTTTTAGTTTTTTCTTTTTTAGTTTTTAGTTTTTTTTTAGTTTTTTACCTTTTTTTAGTTTTTTTAGTTTTTTTAGTTTTTTAGATTTTTTAGTTTTTTTATTAGTTTTTAGTTTTTTTTGTAGTTTTTGCCTTTTTTTAGTTTTTTCAGTTTTTTTTTGATTTATCATTGCATAGTAGCATTCGTCTTTCATCTAATGTGACAGCTTGTTTCGTTTTCTGTAGTAGTATATGTGAGTTTATTATCTGTTGATCAATACTTGTTCTATCTGTCTACATTCAATATGTATTTGTACTCTTCATTGTCTCTTGTTAACACCCTGTTATCATATTCCATTGTTCTTATTTTGTGCTTTTACTAAATGTTTGTATACTTACTTCTTCAATTAGCTCTGCAGGTTGATTCAAAACTTCTCCATTTGCCCCTTGATGCTCTGTGTAACATTGCCGCGAGTTTTAGCCTTGACCAATCACGATGGCGAGATAAACCGAAAATTACTGTCCTCAAGGCCTTACGTGCCTATATTGATAGTAATGCTGCTGATGAGGCTCACCTTGAATTTCTGTTAAGCATTGATGCTGCCATTGACGCCCTCCCATCATCCGCCCGCCACCAAAACATTGTGAGTAATGGCAAGTAGATAAACAGAGAGAAGTCGACCTACCTTCGTTCAAGTCTTTCTCCCCGTCATATCTTCTCTGAAATAGCTCCTCACACACGCTCTTCCATGCATTTGTGCGTAACATTTCATCTTTATATTCCTTCCGTGATGTATCGTACAGACATGGCAGTTTTCGCACAGCTTCAATTAACATTTCCTTGTCGATACTTCTTGACGCCACAAAATACGCTAATAAGGCATCTTCGACATAGTTTGCATACACTAGATGCGTACATTCCATGGTGCACAAAGCGTTCAAAGTACGCTATTAAGGCATATTTGACATAGTTTGCATACACTAGATGCGTACATTCCATGGTGCACAAAGCGATCAAAATACTCTAATAAGGCATATTTGACATAGTTTGCATACACTAGATGCGTACATTCCATGGTGCACAAAGCGTTAAGTCAGACTGTTCAGTAGTCGGAGGGCTTAGTCGCAGTGATAAAACAGTTAAATCATCAGCAAATTTAAAACGCTCACGTATTGTTGTTAAAATACGGTTAAAAACAATAAGAAAAGAAAGCGGGCCTAATTTAGTCCCTTGTGGCGAACCACAAAAAATATTTACAAATTCAGATGGCTCATGATCAGGAAGTTGGACACACTGAGATCTTTCAAAAAGAAAACTACCACATAAGCCCAAAGACCCAAACAAAGTTGGTCAAACTCATAGGGGACAAATGCAAAGTTAAATGCTTACTTAACACCTTACAAACAGAGTGTTTCTATGATACATGTTCGCAGATCTGTTTGTTGTCAAACAATTGGCTGAGGGAATATCTACCCCAGGTAACCATCCAGCCTGTAGACTCGTTACTTGATGGTCATGAAGTAGCACTTAAAGCTGCAAATGATACTTAGTGAGAAAGAAGACGAAGTATGGCCACAATGGTTAAAACTCTCGTTGTAAAAAGCTGCTTCTGACGGCAAATAGACGGAAAAGGAAGAAAAGACTGAACTTTTTGTACTCTCCCACAAATAACGATTTTTTTCCCCTCCAAGTTGTAGCATGCTAAGTCGTAGGAAAAGCCACTTTGGTATAGCCGTCACTCGGCTGGGGATGCAGTGCATGGGAGGTAATTGATATAAAAATAAACTGAGAGTAAGTGCTATCAAATCAAACCTTGAGGGCAAGCAAAACCCTTTCCAAGTTTAGTCTGATGCTCTAAACTCCAGCAGCCTGCTTTGCTTAACTTGAGTTCAAAACTGAAAATATCGTTGAATCCATAACTGTAGATACAACTTGTGCCAACCAAATACACCCTAACTCTAACGATCTAACATCTCAAGAATTTCTCGTGGAAGACGAAGTCGGGTTTTTCTAAGCTAGAAAATCGGGGGGTTAAGATTTTCCGACGAAACTTTCCAGGAAAATTACTCGGAGAATTCCGCGTCGAATGAGTCTTCGTACACCCAGATCCGATGTCGGCTGTGACCTGTAGGCGTGGCAGAAAAAAAAGGGTTTCTGTCATTTTTCTCAAATAAAAATTTTACGGATTAAGACAGAATTTTTTGAAGCTTTCAGTCAGTCTCACCATGTCCCATACTGAGAAACCATCTGTTTGTTTAATGGTATTTGAAGCATGGTGGAGACCCAGCTTTCCAAATTATGGACCTTGTGAAATAGAAAGGATACATTTTGACCATCCCAACCCTTATCCCATTTTTGTAAAATTTGCCACTCTTTGTCGCTTTTGTTTTGAAAGTGGGTAGTATTCAAGCTACCATATGTCAAAGAGATAACAAGAAACCACTATAGTACCTTAGTACAGGCAAACAACCGATGTAAATCACACGAAAATACCCAATTGTCTTACACGTCAATCAAATTTTGAAAATGTTCAGGGCTCCGTTACATGCTCATTATCAATATGCATCCAACATTTAATCATTTTCTCTTCGAAATCTCACAAAATGTAACAGGACCGTCCGTTGCCTTCACTAAACCGGTTTAATCACACAACACACATGCCAGCTTTGCAAATAGAAAGCAATATGGTCGTTGGCGCGCGGCAGCCCGACCACGTCGAGGTGGCGTTCGAGGCGTCGCGCAATGTTGTCCGCGCCATTGACGCTGTGCGACCCGGCCCTGTTTGCGTCGACGGCTATGTGTGAGTACGCAATACAAGCAACTATTCGCCAACCAGTTTGAAGTGCTCGTCGCACTGCGAGCGATCGAGCGCCTTCCTGTCGGCCTCACCGGCGGCAAAGTGGCGCAGGATTAACAGGAGAACACACCCACCTGCCGCTTTTGCTTCGCATGGGAGAAACGCCCACAAGGATGCAAAATCTTCCTGAAAAACGCAGGTGGTTCCTGGACTCGCCCTGACACCTCAGGCCGACGTATGCGCCGCCTCAAGCGTGCGATTTTTCCAAGATCTCTCCTCACAGCAAAGCTTTTGCTTCGTGTTGCCCAAGAAATGGAAGCCTGCTGGAAATGCTCCTCTGCCAGCTTTCCTTACTACAGTTCGTTAGCACGAACTGTTTGATATAAAAGAAAGATCATTAAATATTAGTAACAATATGCATATACATTGTGAAGATACATAGTTTTAATATTTGTTTAGAAACATACAAAAATCTAAAATTAAAAATTTCACTCTATTTAATATAGCTACAAAAATTATATGCCCTATTTTTCAGCAAAAATTGCATTTTTTTTTTCAATAACATTAATAAAAGGGAGTCATAGCAGCAGAAGTAAACGCAGAAGCATTGGGATTAGCATTAGTGATAGCAGTAGCAGAAGTTTCTTCATGTGTTAATACTTTTATCTTACTACTTCAATTTGTTTTTGAAATATTGATGATACAAGAAACATCTCTTTTCCTTCTTTTCTTAAACCAATTTCCAATACTTTCAATAAAGCTATAAATCTTACCCTAGACGTAAACAAACCGTTGCTTGGTGTCGCCATTGAGCTACGCCCGCATCCTGGTTCGATTCAACCCTGTGGGACCGGGCGCCCCCCGGGGCGCGCGACGCCGCGGCAGGCTGGCCGAAGACCTGTTCGTAATCAGGTCGGGACCGTTCTGCAAGCCCGATTTTCCGCCGGGCCAAGCCGCCTGGCGGACATCCTGATCTCAGGCGGGCGCGCCCTGTCGCGACGGGGCGCCGGCCCGGGCCCGCTGCATCATCACCATTTAGAAGTAATTCTTGTGCAGCTTTGTATCCACCAGCAAAAGTATAACTTTCAAAGTTTTTTGCTAAAGCGGATTCTAATTCTACAATATCATCTCCTTCAATTGTTACATGACCATCAGTCACCAAAGTTCCCATTGGTCTTACAAAACCAGAGGAACCTGTAATGCTTGTGAATGCTACTTTTTTGCCAACGGTATCTTCAATATTTTGAAGAGAGTCATTGTCAGACCTCAGCGATGGCGGATAGCGCATACCACTCGAATTCACCGCCGCATCGGATAGAATGGCCGACTTACGGCCTGGCGGAAATACGATGACTTACCTTCCGCTCAAATGGCTGCACCTGATTGCCAGTACCCTATCGTTTGCGGGCTTTGCGCTGCGTGGCTACTGGATGATGTCACAGTCCGACAGGTTGCAACTCCGCGTCGTCAGAATAACACCACATATCGTCGATGCCGGCCGAATATCAACCGGGCGATGCCAATAAAGATGGCCAGATCGACTTCGCCGAGTGGCGGAAGTGGAAGGGGGGCGAACTGGCGAAGTTCAAGGAACTGGATAAAAACAGTGATTCCCTGCTCTCGCCGAAAGAACTTGGTACGACCGGCACGACGGTCGCGAGCACCGGCACGTCGTAGGCCTCGAGCTGGGAGACGATGGGGTCGTCCGCGGCACTGACCTCTTATTCATTTTTCTACGTGCAACATCATTCACGTGCCCCCCCCCCAAAAAAAAAAAACAACTCTACTCTTATTTTCCTTCTGGTCATCCAATCTATTCTGTAAATAATGAGCTAAATGTTGCTGTCATTATTGACAATGAACCCCAGAGTCTCCTGTGCAGAGGACTAGTTCAGACCACACTATAAGGTGGGTTATCTCCCACCTCTCCATGTTTTAAGTCAGGTATTACGAGCGGCTTAGCTGGGCGCTGCCGGGCGGAGACTACGATATCGCGCTGGTATTGCTTGGGGCGAATGACGCGCTGCGGGGGATCGCACACGAAATCACCCGCGAGAACCTCGCCTCCATACTGACCGAATTCCGCGAGGCCGGGCTGCCCGTGCTGCTGGCGGGGATGCGCGCCCCGCGCAACTGGGGCGACGATTACGTGACCGCGTTCGAGGCGATCTTCCCCGAGCCCGTTTATTAATTTTGAGCTTTTCCCCCCACTCCCGGACCTTATTTGGACCCCTCGCTTATTAAATTTGGAAGAAAAAATTCACTTGTGAAAGGATTAAACTACGTTTATTAAATTTCCCCACCCCCGGACATTATTAGGACCCCCGTTTATTAAATTTTCGAAAAATTTCCCACCTCCCTCCCTATTTATTTGGACTCCCCCCGTTTATTTGGCATTTAAGAGTAACACATTCCAGCGTGTTTAAACAACATGAAATATGCTTATAACTGGTATCTCATGCAAATAACATCTATTGAATATTCACATTCCAACGTGTTTAAACGATATCAAATATGCTTAAAACGCGTATCTCATGCAAATAACATCTATTGAATATTGACATTCCAGCGTGTTTAAACAACATGAAATATGCTTATAACTGGTATCTCATGCAAATAACATCTATTGAATATTCAGGTGATTTGGTGGGTCTAATTGGCGGCCACCTTTGTGGACAGGGGCAATATTAGCATTCTGTATCCTAAGGCACTTTGTATCCAGGTATCCTAGGACTTTTGGAAAAGTGCTGTGACAGGCAAGGCCAATTCTGCATGAGCTTTCTTTAATATTCAAGGGTATGTTTTTTAGGCCCTGCAGATTTGTTCTGGTTCAAATTTTTCAGTCTAGCCTCAATATCATCTCTACGGCTGTTTGATCTTCAAAAAATAAAAATAATTTTACAGTAAGTTTATGACTGAAGCAATGTCAAAGGTCGATATAACCTTATTGTGGCATGGACCATGGGCGCCGACAAGCTGAATTTTAGGGGGGGGGTTGGCTTAGCTGGTCGAATCAGCATTTCCAATTCTGTATAATAAAAATCTCAAAACAAAAATATAATTATATAAGGTAGCGTCATTCAGCCAGGGAGCTAGATGTCGCTTCCGTTGACGCCCCCTTGCTGTGCGAAGGAAGGCCCGGCAGAGACGTCGCCCCAAGCCTTCCGTCGCTCAAGGCGCCCGCGCGTATCAAGGGCCTCGATGGCCGTGGCGATCGCGCGCAGGTCCAAGCGAGAACTGAGCGCTTGTTGCACGAGCGCTTCCGGATCGACCTCGGCCCGATCGCCGAGGGCGTGGCCCTGGGCGACAGCATCGCCGTCTCGGAGGCGCGGGTGTGTTTAGCTTAAATATTCAAAGGGCTCATAGGGTAATACACCAGTTAAATGCAGGGATCTTCTGGATAAACAGCTATGGAAATTCTCCTGCCGAGATGCCAGTTGGTGGCTATAAGGAGTCGGGAATTGGTAGAGAAAATGGTATCGAAACGCTTAACAGCTATACGCAGACAAAATCTGTGTATGTTGGTATGAGCAAGGTAGAAAGCCCATTTTAGAAGGCGCGCAGCGAGACCCGAAACATCCCCGTGATCATGCTGTCGGCCCGGACCGAGGAAGTGGACAAGGTCCGCGGCCTTGAAACCGGCGCCGACGACTATGTGGTGAAACCCTATTCGATGGCCGAGCTGATGGCGCGGGTGCGCACCCAGCTGCGCCGGGTGCGGCCGTACACCGTGGGGGTGCGGCTGGAGTATGAGGACATCGCGCGCGATTCCGAGAGCACCACTTTTTCTGATGATGTATTTTGCATGTAGATGCTGGGAAAATTACATAATTTACAACCCTTGTTAGTGGACTGCACGGGTCTGGCCTTCCTGGAAGTGTTATTCCAAAATGGAATAGTAATTCCAAAATTTTAGTTAGTGTTGAGCAGAGGGGGTACCTAAAAAGGCCAATGGGGTAATTACCTTCTAATCATTTTTCAGAATCTCCTAAATTTACTTTGAAAGCTTCAGTGAATGTCCAAAATAGGAAAATGTCGATATTCACCGGTGATATTCCAAGATTCTTTTTTGTTCTCCATGCATTTAGTGAGCTTTATGACTCAGCCTTGTTAGTTTTATGCAATGTTTGATGGTGACAGGTTAGATTAGGTTTTTAACCCATTTCTGAGATTTAAAACCTAACTTTAACTTTTACCATCAAACCTTGCATTAGATTGAGAAAGCTAGCTGGCAAAGCTGACAGGAATTTAGATTTACGAAGTTTCATCAAACTGACCATAAACGCTGCTCTATTAACATGGACTCAACGCCTTTAGTCTAGCTATATAGTATAGAGATGTATATGTACGAAATGTCACTATACCGGCCACATACGCTGTTCTTTTGATATGGAACAATATATCTGGGCTGAGTACGTAGAGCGTGAAGATAGATGTACGAAGCGTCATATAACTGGACATAAACGCTGACTATGGAACCATGTTTGACTAATTTGCCAGATGCATTGTTGCGAGTAGATATCATTTAATTCATGATATTCTTTTATATTTGGTTTTTACAATAGACAGATAATTGCAATACTATTTAATTTCTAAAATTGGACACGATGCCAGACAGTGCAGGCAGTTATTGTTATGTGGTCACACAGCACAAACAGTTGTTTGGACTGGGTGGCGCCGCCATCGTCTGTTTCGTCAAGCTAAGACGATAAAATTTGGCAGGCGTAGAGGGGACCGAACAAGATTAAATTAGAAATAGTCTTTTTCCGGATTGGACCATCTGGGGGGGGGGGGAGTGGGGAGGCCCGTTAATTCGAAAAAAAAAGAAGTATTTTTAACTTACGAGCCGTTGATCAGGTCTTAATGAAATTTGATTTTTGGAAGGATATTGTGTCTCAGAGCTGTTATTTCAAATCCCGACCGGATCGCAGCGTGGCGATGATTCTGTCCATAGTTTCCACAGATGCCAGGCTAGGCCGGGCGGGAAAAGCATTTTGCAGAGGTCTCGGCCAATACCGGAGAGGCGGCTGTCGAATTGAGCGTGGCCATAAGCGTCTGTCAACCATGCATTGATCCCTGCGTATTGTTTGTTGACTATTTTCTTTCCCAGCAAGGAGCATTGACTGAACAGGCAGCAAGTAAAGTTCTTAGTGAATGACACAGAAAAGAGATACAAAAAGAATTTTGTGCAGGAATTCTTGCAAATTCCCCCAGTGCATAATTTCCCCTGACAAGTTCATCCTGACAACGTCCCTCTCCATAAAAACTTTTCCCGTGGAAAACCCCTAATCAGAAAATTCCCCCCCCCACCCAAAAGTAAATGCATACTTCCAAACAAAAAATATTATACGTAAACAATGGAAAAATTTATAACTCAAAGACCTTGGATGAGGGCAGGACAAAAATCATACACAGGCAAATTATAGAAGAGAAAAAAGTAAAATCATGAACATACAACACTTTATAGGGACTAGTACCAAGCCAAACTCTTCTCACCATGCACAAGTCCCTACTTGTAATATAAAAAAAAAATCGAAAACTTACCTCGTAGTCGTGCTGCATTAAAATATTGTTTTGCTCTTGAAGTTTAAGTTTTTCTTCGTCAAGTTCTGCTGGCTTTACGGAGCCTGGGGCCGGTATTCGAGCTACCTGAACAATATCCAGGTGGTGCGCCACTCCTCGAACAATTCCGTGGATGACGTGGTGGCGCTGGTCGGGGCCGTCTCGGGCGGGCTGGCGGTGTTGCTGGTGCTGGCCGCGCTGCTCGCGGGGCTGTGGATCCTCGTGTGCTTTATCGACGAGGCGCCTGGGTTCGGCAGCCCTTTACAGGCACATCTTGTGCTCCCTGCGGTGGTCAATGTGCAGGCCCTGAACCTGGCGCTGATCGACAATCCGCCCCTCAACGCCCGCTGATGATCCCGCCATGACTGACAGCCTGCGCGCCGAAGCGCTGCTTGCCGACCTCGCAGTGGATCAGGAACGCCTTGAAGCGCGCGCTGGCGGGGTTGGTGCGGTAGAGGTCGGGGAACACCTTGCGTGCGTGGGCGTCGAGGGCCTTCTCGCCCTTGCCCAGCGCTCAAAATTGAGCTTAATAGGGCTTACTAGAGTATCTGAGCTCCAGAGCTGCTACGAATAACGGAAACATCGTTTTCAGAACTTTTCGGATCCACAAGTCTCATTACTTTATTTACAGACCTCACTCCCCCGCCTCTGGCCGTATTTTTACCTTTTCCTTTTGCGGGCTACGACCACAACCTTTGCCTTGCCATCAACCTCAACCATCTGTTTTGGTCTTTTGGTCTGCCCACCTTGTTAGTGCCGCAGTTGTTCTTCGCGACCACGAGCCCTTGGTTCCCGCATGTCCGGGTTCTTTGTGGAGTTGGGACGGTGATCGGGCACATGTTCCCGGTTTACTTAAAGTTCCGGGGTGGTAAAGGCGGCCTGTGCAGGACCGCGACGGCCGAGAATGATGACCTCTCTTACCCGGCACGCGTCCAGCGCTGCCGGCGCATAGTCGGCAATATCGGTGCTGGATGAGGCTTCATGTCGCTGTTATCAAGAAACCATCCCACTTCGCCGACGTCGCTTTCGGTATGATAAGGCCCCTGTGTACCCGCCCGGCAAGCGTACTCCCACTGCGCTTCGGTCGGAAGATCGAGACCTAACTGTCGAACGAGCTCCTGAGCTTCGGTCCAGGTCATATTCTCCACCGGATGATCGAGCTCGATGGACTTTCCGGCGAACGTCCTCGGCGCGTTGACGCGAATCTTAACGAGCGGGCGGTCGCCAGGACCCAGGAAATGGATTGGGGCTACTCGCCCCTGCCGGGCGTGCAGCGCCGCATGCCGGACCGCGACGGCGCGGAAGTCGCGCGCGCCACGTCGATCGGCAGATTCTCGGCGACGCCACCGTCGACCAGCAGGCGCCCGTCCCGCTCCACCGGAGTGAACACGCCCGGAGCGGACATGCTCGCGCGCATGGCACTGGTGGTATAGAAAGTGATTGGAAATCAAGACCTTTCAGGATTTTGTCTTTGTAGAGAATCTGGCCCACATGCATGTGGTAATGGGCCAATTGTCGCTGAATGGCTTCCAAAACAGTCTGCCCTTCATTGCGGATGTTAATGATTTTGGAAAGATCCCCGGCATACAGTGAGTCGAGTGTCTGCTGCAACCAATTCCACCCGTCATGCCACGCCTCCATCATCGCCCTCTTATACCAAACCCGACGACGAGAAACCCAGAAAATAACCTTCTGAAGCCGAAGACAAAATTAAAAGCTCCAACACTAAACCATTATCAGAAAATCCTCATGCACCAATTGCACAATCTCCCAAACGAAGGAGGCCAATCTTGAAATGATGACGGAAATTCTTCTCATATTTTGTATCAATATTGTTATGCAGGGAATTATAATATAAAATTTATCCATTTTCTTCATTGGCAAGGACACCTGGGCGCGGTCGAGGCGTGGCTGGTCGACCTCGACTGGGGCGTGACGAACTTCCTGCTCTCCTGGATCGACGTCGCGGCCGCCGTGTACCTCGGCCTGTTCGCGATCCAGAATGTGCGCGACGGCGCGGCCAACGCGGCCAAAGCCGGCAACGATGACATGGCCTTCCGCATCGCTGAAATCGTCCGGCAAGGGCGGGCTGTCGCTTTTCGGCGTGACCAGGGTCCCATTCGTTGTTCGGAAATGGATTTTTGCGACTCGAGTCGATGCAGTAAATGGTTCATCCGTCGACGAAGATGGTCTCGCAACAACTCGTCATCTTCTCGATCAAGTTTCGCTTGTATCGCGACAAGCCGGTCATAGCCGGCGCCACCATCAATATCATCAACCGACCAGGCTGTTTCGTGATGCCGGTGATACTCGAACGTATCGTCCCCATCGCCCCCATTCAGCCGCTCAAGATAGCGAACGAACCGGATTGCGGCATTGGCGATGGATTTGACGTGATCGGGGGTCGGATCGGGCAAGCCGGAGACAGCGACATAGGAGTTGCCGACGGTCTTGATGCGCTCGCAGCCGAACTGCTCGCCGATGCGATCGAAGGTGGTGTAGATGTCGTTGATCTCGCTGACGACGACCGATGGCCCGATCGCCTCCGCCATGGCGTCGAAGCCGACGAAAAATGAAGCGCATCTCGATTCACGTCAAAGCGACGTGGGATGAAGAGGCGAAAGTCTGGGTAGCTCAGTCTGATGACGTCAAGGGCTTGGCCACCGAGGCGCGAACGGTAGAAGCTCTGCGCGAAAAAGTGCTCCAGATGCTCCAAGAATTGCTTGCTCTGAATGGTCACCCTGACCTTGACACGAGCCTCGCCGAAATTCCTGTACACTTCATGGCCGAGCAATGCGCTGTAGCGGGGTCAGCAACCACATAAATGAAGATACGGGGAATCCATGCACGCATTCAAAATTCTTTAGTGAAATGCACTCGCGTCGATACCTTTTGTGATACAGATATCCCCACACGATAGCATCAAACCAGTTTCGAGTGACAAAGATTTCTCTGTAGTCTATAGAACGATCGAAATATTCCTCCAGAGGCCGGTACACCCGGGCAGGACTAATGTCACCCCCACGATCTGAGTGAGTGAGTGAGTGAGTGAGTGAGTGAGGGTTTTAGGGATTGAGTGAGTGAGTGAGTGAGTGAGTGAGTGAGTGAGTGAGTGAGTGAGTGAGGGAGTTAGGGAGTGCGTGAGTGAGTGAGTGAGTGAGTGAGTGAGTGAGTGAGTGAATGAGTGAGTGAGTGAGTGAGTGAGTGAGTGAGGGTTTTAGGGATTGAGTGAGTGAGTGAGTGAGTGAGTGAGTGAGTGGAAAATACAACAAAAAATCAAACAAGTAAACACGCATTCATGATCTTTCTTCTGGCAAAGAATATAAAATTCCACATTTTTGAAGATGGAAGCTTGAAACTTCTACGGTAGGGCTTTCTGATATGGTCAATCTGAAGGTATAATTTTTAATAAGATTGCTTTATTTTTGGGGAGGGGGCGGGTGTGTTTTACTCTTTTTTGAAAATCAGTTAAATTTTCTCAGGCTCGCGCACTCCCGCAGCCACCCGGCCCAACCCACACATAAACGTACGGCCACGAAAGCGCCGTCAGACTCGAGATGGAGCTCGGGAGGGTGCCGGACAGCGAGTTTAGGGAGAGCACCCTGCACCACACCAATCACCATACCAAAGCACTGAGCCGGTGGCCCTCCCTTCAGCTCTACCAACCACCACAGCAACCCACCCACACACACTCACAGGTGCCGCAAAGTCGGACTGGGAGTTCCTTTTTCTTGTCAATTGCTTCAATCATCTTTTGGATCACTTTCACTCTGTACTTTGCTTTCAAAGAACGGATTACTCCTTGGTCCATTGGCTGAAGGACGGAGGTGGTGTTAGGAGGAAGGAAAAAAATATCAATTGCTTTTAACCTTAACCCCGTATATCCGTGAGGACATGGTGGAAGATTGGCTGGATGTGGCACGACGCTGGGCCAATGACCAGAAAAAGGCCCTCATCGACATTGCCGACAACTGGCTCGGCCTCCGGCGGCTGGAGCTCGACGTGAACACCGACAACCGCGCGGCGATCCATCTCTACCAGCGGCACGGCTTCGAGATCGAGGGCACCCGGCGCGGGGATGCCATGCGGGACGGGGCGCTTATCTCGTCGCATGTCATGGGCCGGCTGCGAAAGGCGTCGGGCTTGTTGACGGACTGATAGGGTCCGGGTCACAAAGGATTTGGAGCTCATTTTGCACAACGCCGCATTTGATGTCGGAATGCTCGAACGTGCGGGAATCGGAGTAGCTTGCCAGATCCGCGATACATTGAAGCCCAAGGCCTGCAGCATCGCCCGGTCATCGACTCCGGCGCGGATGATCATGCCCAAACGTGTTGCCGCAATCAGCCACCAGAGCCCGAGCCCCACCGCAATGGCGACGGCGATCACCAGTAGCCGGATACCGTCGTGCTGCCGACGTAACAGTCTTTCGCGGTGATATCCTCGAAGACGACCCAGATGTCCTCCTTCGGCAGCTGCAGCACGTCGCTCAGCGCATCGTTGACGCGCTTGGCGATCTCGTCCTTCTGCTGCTGCGAACGTCCCTCGAGTTGTTCGGTGTGCATCCCCATGTCATGGGATGCGTGTTCGGTCAGGTTTGCCATACGCGGACCTCTCCTTCGTAGGGATCGAAATAGACCCAGGAAAAGTAGAAAGTCTTCAAAAGTTTGATAGTCAAGCCAATAAGGTGGATTTCTTTTGGACAGTAGACACAAGAAAAGTAGAAGGACTTCAAATATTTGATGGTCAAACCATTAAAGATCAGCGCCAGACTAATCCAGAGGAATGATACCATGAGTTAGTTTCTGCAAAAATTGTGTTAGTTTTACCATTTTCAAACAGTTGTGAATCTCAATCTAGGAGTAACATTTTCTGCAGTTAGGCTTTGGAGCGACTTAATTCGTAAGTTGCTCTAATTATACATAAACAACTGCAAATACTAAATAAAATGCCGCTATCTAGTCCTTCTACTTGGTGATATGACTGGACGAAGCATTCTAACAGTTAAATTACTTACTAAACCAGCTAAAAACACTATACCACATCCACACTACAAAATATCTAAGATTTAAAAGACAAATGTATTTACACCGTCACCACGTCGAGTGGTTCCGAGCGTCAGTTGTTCTCGGCGCTAAACGGCAAAGGGCAGGTCCAATTTCTGGATGGTGCGATCTACGGCATCAATCTGGGGGCGATGATGCGCAATGTCAGCACTGCTTTCCTCAACAAGGATGCAGGCGAAACACAAAAAACAGACTTCGCCGAATTGAAGGGTACCTTCACCATCAAGAACGGGTTGGTGACCAACAACGATCTGTCAATTACCAAGGTTATGTTTTTCTTGAGCACCACTGACCAGAACAGATCCACATTCTCTTTAACCACACTGTGGAGGTCTACATGCGATGGGTACGCATTGATGCCGCCCATTTGCATCCTCGCCCAATCTAAAAGTTCAATACACAATTGCGATGATCCATGTCGATGCAATGTTGCGCCACTACGGCACGATGCATGGCTTACGTATCGCACGTAAACACATCGGCCATCGCCTTGGCCATGATGACCTGCTGATCGTTGGCAGGATACATGTAGCCTTGGCAGCGAAGGATCAGCGCGGCCCCCTTCATCGCGCAATCGCGCCAAATTTCGGGATAGTTGCCATCGTCACAGATGATCAGGCTGACCTTCAGGCCCTTTGGCCCTTCAACGACATAGGTCTGATCGCCGGGATACCAGCCTTCGATGGGATTCCAAGGCAGGATCTTGCGGTAGTCGCCTGTCGCGCACACGGATGCGTAGGTGCCGCCGACAAAACTGTCGGGACGGTCACGCCGAAGGCGAAGGGCTGCTCTGACGACCCAGAACTTGGCGGCGCCGGTGTGATCGAGAACGGGGTGACGACCGGGGCTTGGCCGACCTGAAACCGGACGAGCGAGGCGACCGCGGGTTGGCCGCTGCGGGAGATCGCGCGGTCCGCGACCACGATGAAGTCGCCGTTGGAGTCATCCCGTGTTGAAACTTCACAGCAGCGCACAACTGTGGGGTGCAGAACTCAAGTTGTTCAACGCCGACACAACAACATTTCGTCGACGCGGCCGACTGACAGCATCCATCGGCAGCAACCGGCCCAACTCCGAGCAAGACCAGCAGAGTCACAAGAGCGTATGAGCTAAATCGAATCCCCATCGCTTTCAATCTGCAACCCCCAATCGATGAGGTAGTTCCCTTTCGTTCGGATCGTAGCTGTAACACCACAAGACAAATTGATCGACGATGCCGCCAACCTGGCCCTGGCCAGCCTCGACCAGCGCCAATTTCATCTGGTCCGGCGGAAATGCCACGCCCAACGAATACCGTGTGATCACACCGTCGGGCGAAACGAACGCCAGCATCGCCGGGTGGTTGTATTGTTTGTTGGCCGCGTCGTAGCGGTACTGGAACCCCAACGTGTCGGCGAGACCGCCAGTCACTCGACAAGTGGGACGATTACACTGAGGCAAAAGAAGCGATGTTCTTTTATACCGACACCGCCGACGCGCCTTGGACAATCATCAAATCAAACGACAACCGCTCATGCCTGCTCATTTACTTCAATACAACGACAATTAATGGACCTAATCAACCACATCGATGCTATCAATCAACATGATCCACTTCGATCTTTACTGTTTCGATTCGAACGTAATTATCTTCTAAGAACGGAAAAGGAGTGAAGAACTCACTTTCGTATTTAGAAGACATTTGGAATTCACGTAGGATTTCCCATTTCTGGAATTGTAGCAGAATATTTTCTTTATTGACTAAATCGCCTACTTATCTATAGGCTCGGGCATGGACACCCAAAGAGATCTTTTTTTTGAAATGTTTTCTAGAAAGGGAGGGAAGAGACGGTGAGCCACAATTGGGATGCGGCGTTTGGCGTGATCGTGGCCGTGGCCATGGCCGGGACCGGGATCCTGTTCGTGTGGTGTTTCTCCCGCGGATCCATGGGGTTGTGCCTTGCGAGCGTCTACCGTCCAGATGCGCAACGAGCGTTGGTGCGACTTTCAAGAGGCGGAGCTGACGCCATTGTTCTTCGCGAATTTGATCTGGTCACCAAAACATTTGTCGAAAACGGATTTTCGTTGCCGGAGGCCAAAACCTGGTGCAATACTTCGTTAACCGCGCCTAGGAGAGCACGCCTTCGACCATCATATGCATGGCATTGCAGCAAGAAGTGTTCAGTATCCTCAATTCCATCATTATCGAAGTCGATAGCGGCTTCTCCACCTGCGCCAACAATCACTGTCATGTTCGTTTGAGCAACGATAATTAAAGTTCCTTTTTCATACGCTGTAAGTACAAAGTCGTAGGTGGCGTCTAGATTACCATCGAAAATACCCGGCTATTACAACCCGAACCGTTCTGATGATGACCCGTCCAAGGTGGGCAACCAGGTAATTGGAACACCGGTATTCCGCATCGACCGCGCTCAGGATCCGGAGTCACTTACTAATCTGGACGGAAATTTCGCGGAGAAAGACGCTGGCAAACTGTTATCCCCTGTTGAAAACAACAGTGATTCCCAGGTTATTGCCCTGAACGGCAGAAAAGTCCGCGTTGTGGGGCATCCCAGGAGTAAAAATTTCCTGAAAACTGGCTATGGCCATGAACTAACTGCACAACCAACGCTAATAATGTAAATTAACTTGCATTTTTCCTCGTCGAGCTGCTATTGTAGTCACAATAATATTTATTCGCCGAATCCGGGAATCCTTACCTACTGTTTAACACAGTCGAGTGTACACCTCCTCACATCCTATCTGACAATTTTGTCTCTCTCGAGTTTTTCCCGTCAATATCAGAACTATCATGGTCGCTGAGTAATCGGCCGAGTAGTGCACTTCTGCAAGAAGCAATGAGAAGAAAGGCGAACTTCAGGGTTCGCCTGTTTTGTTTTGCCGTACGCCCGATTCATTAAAGTAGTCGCACAGTAAAGCCCATGTAATTGAAAACAATCAGGCGAAAAAACAGTGCGCAGTCAACTAGGCTGAATAGTTTCGTCCGGGCAAACGGTCTTTTATCGGTTTTGGCCTTACGGAATTTTTGCGCGATTTTGTCCGCATCATCCATTAATGCGATGCACGACATTTCAGATGGATCAGATTTTGACATCTTTTTCGAACCATCACGCAGCGACATCACACGGGTTGCCGGACCAAGGATCAACGGTTCGGGCTGAGGGAAGAAGTCTTCAAGTTCATAATCATTGTTGAACTTCAACGCGATATCGCGGGCCAGCTCAAGATGCGCGGCGGTCGCGCGTTCAAGCGGAGGCGCCTACGCCTGTTGGATGGCGGTAGCCGAGGACGAACCGACGAGTGATCCGGGTGTGTCGACGCCACCGCTCTATATCTGGCCGATAAGCGTAACTCAGGCCGCCGGCCAACGTCCGGTGGTAACGCCGCCGAATGTTGATCTGGCGCTAAAGTTCACTCTTACCGGGACACCTACGCAGGGGTCGAACTATCCGCGCGATCATGGCGAACGGAAATTCCGGTCCGAGAACCGGATCTTCGTCAAGAACTGAGGCACGTACCGTGACGGTCCATCAGCGTGATTGGCAGGCATTCGTGACGCCGGGCGAAGACGGTTTCCTGGTTGATCCGCTCGATGAAGAGGGGCTGGCGGGTTACCTTGTGGCCATTGCCAGCGACGACGCCCGAAGAAACGCGATGGGGAGAGCGGCCCGGTTGCGGGTCGAGCGCGATGTCAGCTCTATTTTCTACACTCCGTGCCTATGCCACCTTCCCCCCTAGACTCCATGCCTATGTTACCTTTACTTCCTAGACTCCATGCCTATGTCACTTCTATTTCCTAAAATCCATGCCAATGTCACCTTTCCCCCTAGACTCCATGCCTATGTCACCGCTATTTCCTACACTCCATGCCTATGTCACCCCTATTTCCTTATACTCAATGCCTATTTCATTTCTATTTGTTGCTCTAACAATCCGAAATGGGTGGAATCACTTTCTTCTTCAGCCGCCATTTCGTTGATTTTCTGTTGGCACAACTGCTCTTCCCTGCTCTTTCATGCTCGTTGATGTTGTTTGTCATGTTTCCATTGAAAAACAAGTGCTCATCATTGCTCGTTTCGTTTTGATTTTAAAGATATACAAGCAAGTGCTTTTTGTTGCTCGTTATTCCTCTTCGTTTTGGGTTTGGTCGGCGGCGCCATGGGATCGGTCGCCATGAAGGCGGCCGGGGGGCGCGTGCTCGGCCAGCCGTTCCACAGCACCGTCAACGCCAGTGAACTCCGCGAGGCGCTTGGCGGGCTCAAGGGACCGTTGATGAAGGTCGCGCAGCTGATGGCGACCATCCCGGATGCGCTGCCGCCGGAATATGCCGAGGAGCTGTCGCAGCTTCAGTCGCAGGCCCCCGCAATGGGCTGGCATAGGTGATAATGCATGCAGATAGCATAAAACCAGACTTATAACACCAAGCTGTGAACGCCTGTGGCTCTAGATCATTTTGGCTCGTGATATGCCTATCAAAAAGGCACATACAGTTGCAAAGATGAAATTACTAGTTGCGGTAAAGAAAATCTAATGAAAACAATCTCCGATGAGGTTTGATTGTTCAGCCCATATGACGAACTTTCAACCATGTTGCGAGCCACAGATTTGTTCATACTAATATGTGGTATTACAGGGTGACCAATAGAAGACTATATTAATTATAATATTTGCTAATTTTTCAGGAAAACTCCTGCAAAACCCAAGAAGATGTCCGAGATCTTGAACATGTTGAAGTTTTGCAGAAAAAGTTTGATTATTTCCAGAAAGAGCTTTCTGCTAACGACCCAAAAATTCTTGAAGCAAATAAAACAGTGACACAACTGGAAATAGATGCGCGGGACATTCCCATTTCACCTTGAATTCGCACGACCCATCTAAGCAGGTTATTAAAATATGCAATGGTTTGCGTTTTGAAGTGGCTTGCTCATCGAAAGCTACCGCAGTCCGTGGCGTTTCACGGTATCGCGATAGTGTCTGCAAAAAGGGACAACTATGTCTATTAAAAAACTCGCATTGGCAACTCTGTTGGTTTCAGCCTCTGCTTCATTCGCAGCAATCGCTGCAGGGTGGCGATGGGGTCGGTGTGGCCGAAATCTCCGCCCCCCAGGACCGGCAGGTCATCGCACCCGGACTCCGCCAATACCCCCTGCACCATGATCATCTGGTCCTTGCGCCATTGCGCCGACTGGTTGCCACCGGGTCGCGCCAGCAGCAATCCCAACAGACGGGCGAGGATGCCCTGGGCGGCGAAGTTCCGCAGCCAGCGGCGGACGAGCACATGGGACGGCGCTGCAGGTCCGTGTCTTCGTCCGTGGTAACGGCGTGGTCGACGGCAACCGGCCCGTCATTGACGCCAGTGATGGTCAAGGTCGCGGTTTGAGCGACGCTTCCGCCAAACCCGTCAACGACATCGTAGATATATGAGATAACCTAGCTGTCACCGACCGCCAGACTGTTATAGGAGGACGGCGTGACCGACAGTGTGTTGCCGGTGACGGAGATGCCGGAGGAATCGCCGCTGAAACCACGCCTATACAGGCGACCAAGACCTTAGAGGCATTCTCCTCGACGGTACCAGCAGATTCGAGGTGTTCTCCCGCGATCGCCGCGATAACTTCGGAATCCACCTGAAGCTGCCTTTCCTTGCCAAGCGTCGGCCAGATATCGGCATGGTTCACAATAATTCCGTTATGAATCACAATGATCCCGTCGCGCACCACTGGCTGGTTATCCGACAGACCATTGGTGAGTCAGTTTACTTCGCTCAGGATACCGCTATCTCGCAGCAGCCGCATTTGTGGAACTGGGTCGGCAAGCGGGTGATTACAGCGTGTACGCCGATGATCCTGGTGCCGGGCAACTCCAATCGGGTTCAAGGCATCGGTAATCGCCAGCAGCACGAGCGCCTGATCGCGATATTGCGTGGTACAGAGCGAAATCTCCTCGTGCCCAGAACCGATCGTTTTCGTGCAATTGTTATGATAATTTGCTACAACGGGCATTCAATCCATCAAGATTAAAGACAGTTTGGAGTACAATTGTGATATTCTGCATTTGGTCATTTTGTTTGCACTTTTTCTTCCATTTGTTTATACGGTGCCCTCACTCCCTTTACGAGTTTGAAGGGAACTACTGTCATCGTCAGATTCTATTCAGACCCTTTATTAAGTAGAACGAAATTCAACTTACCTTGCATCAGAATAAATGGCCAATTCAGTCTTCAAAACCATTGTTCCTGAAGCCTCTTTCAAGAGTTGTGATTGACTACCCACAATATGATGGCTGCTGAATATTGTTGGATGATAGCATTCACAAAACTTTTGCTTCTCCACCATTCACATCTCTCTTGATACCATCCTTCACACTTGATCCAGATGATACTATGTTGGACACATACATGGAGGTGCTTAAAGATGTTTCTCAGGTTGAAGACTTCACCATATAATCAACATCTTTGCGAAAAAAAGAATGCGCGCGCAACCCGGCGTAAACAGGATGTAAGAGCTGAACATTTTGGGCATCGTATAAGCTATCACCTTCCTGGTACATGCCCCTTTTAACTAGCAGCTTCTCAACTTTTAAATGCCCGTCTTCAGTTAAGAATGCTTGTTTGGATTTTTCATCTAAAGAAAAATCGCCTGGACCGTCTTTTTCTTTTTGTAGCTTGTATTGTGGATAAGTGCATCAAGATCGAACATGCACGCTACCGGGGCCGTATGCACTTTTTGGGCTTCAATACTGAACAAATATCAGCGCAACGCCCAAACACGGACTAAACCCAAATACAAAAGTACCTCAACTAACTTTGTAGTCGTCTGCGCAGCCATGCGCGGGTTCTAGGATAGTCCGGCAGAATCACCCCTTTGGAAGACGCTGCAGCAGTTACCTTAGCCTCTCGTCCCGGTACTTGTTGCGCCAGACCTGTCCGTAGCCGAGAAACACGCGCTGTATTCCGGTAAAGCCATCGATCACTGGCGGCTCCTCGCCGTTCAACGACATCTTGTAGGCCAAAAGGCCAATGCTGATGCCGCCAAGATCGTCGATGTTCTCGCCGAGCGTAAGCTCGCTGATGACGCTGAGATCGTCGAATTTTGCAAACGAATCGTATTGCGCCACCAGGCGTAGCAGCATGTTCTGGAGGGCACGTGGCCCGCCTCCCCAGCTCAGCCACTCATGGATCCAGTCCGGTGAGCCGTCTTCGCCCACACGTGTCAGCCGCACAATGGCCAGTGCGTAATTGATCACATGATCCGAAACCGGAGCCTGACGAACGACCTGCTGAATGTGCAGTACCTGTTCGGTCGACAGCACCGATCGCACCTCCGTTGACTGATCGGACGTTGTCTGCCGGGCACACGGGCTCGGCATTCCGCTCGCCCTTCGCCTTCCGCCGGTATGGTCAGAGCGGACTGCCCGTGAGTGACCTCTTCCGCGAGCTGGGACCCCACGCCGACGAGCTCTGCGTGATTCGCTCGATGCACGGCGAGCAGTTCAATCATCACCCCGGCCAGTTGCTGATGAGTACCGGAAAAGCGGTCTTCGGCCGCCCGACGATCGGCTCGTGGCTGTTGTACGGCCTGGGGATTTCATATATTTATACTGGAATAATTATATATTCAAGTTCATAGTGGCTGTGTGGACCAGAGGGCAACAATCAAATCGATGCAAACAATCAAAAAATCCAAGCCTACAGAAATTTTACGACCGAAGGAACGAGCCCAAATTCAGTTCCCATTAAATTCAGTCCCTGAATACCTACGCAATGGACAGAAAATTGTAATTACTCTTTTTCAATTCATTAGTAATCTAGGGGCGCGGTAATTCCATTTGTCGCGCCGTCTTGACTCACGTTCCAGCCTATAATCAGGCCATAGATTCGGCCTCCATCTCGTTGGGCTTCCGCTAGTTCCTTTAATAACACGACGCCTACGCCCTCGGCCGGCACAAATCCGTCGGCCTTTTGATCAAAAGTAAAACATCGACCATTAGGACTCAGCATACCGACTTTATCCGTCATGAGGTGCATTTGCGGCGTCGTCGTTGTGATCAAGCAAGAAGTTAGCACCAACATGAGAAGAACCAAAAGAGGACGTCCACTTGTACTTCATAAAGAAGAGATTTGGCATGTTGATTGAATTTGAAGAAGGCTGCTAGTGAAGACTACAAGATCCCCTTGAAGATTTGAAGATATATCCTGGTATGAGCATGTTTCCATTTTGTACTTGATGCTTCTTGATTTTGGCCTACCTTTCCCCTCATTCCCATGCCGAGGTTTGAAAACCAGCTAAACAATCCTGTTTCCACTGCTGTACTTGCTCGCGGAACAAGCCCTTTTCACGGCAATAATTGTTTATCTCCGCATCCGACAACGGCGCTGTTTCAATAATCACGGCAAGTTTTGCTTCAGCCGACCAATCATCGGCTGTTAATGTGTTACCTGGCACGGGGCGACCTTCCTTTCTGGCAATATCTCGCCAATGATACAAGGTTTGCACCGCCTTCACCGCCGGGGGCGAAGGCGACCAAGGACCGCACGCAGTCGATTCCCGCTGCAGCGGCCACCGGCGACGAGCCGATCATGTCGCTGGCTGCGGACCCGGCGGCCGAGAAACCCACTCTCGAGGAGATCGCCGAGCTCAGCTCCGACTCCGTGCTCAAGGAGGTGATGGCCGCCTGCTCGCTCGAAGACGGCTCGCCGACGCAGCAGCTCGTCTTCGAGGGGCTGCAAGCTCGTTACTTTTGATGCGTAAAACTAGACTTGATGAAAGCTACGTATTGAAATCAGCATTAAAAAACAATTATCTATTTGATGATAACTTTGCATGAATTTGGACAGTTCATTTGTGTTGACTGTTTAGTAATACCATTTTGTCCTAGGCAATTGGATAGATGAGTCAGATCAAGTGCTTGTTCAAGTGCTTGTTTATCTCAATTGCTATAGTAAGAAAGCACCTCCGCAAATTATTCACGGTAAATATTACAAATTAGTGTGGTTATTGCGTCATAAGTTTGATTATATTATTTGTTGCTACGCTGATATTGCTAAAAAATACGCCAATGTTGTGCAATTTCATGTGGGTGAAGCCTGGGTTGATCCGGATGAAATTAGTTGGCCTGTAAAAAAAACTAAACATTGCTCTTTAATTGCCTCCAACAAAAGGGATCAGGAAGGGCATAAATTACGAAATCCGTCTTATATCTTCCATGTGCAAGAGCAATGGCAGTATTCTTATGCATAAGACACAAGGGATGAAGCCCAGCTATGGAAGCAGCATCTAAGTAAGCTCTTCTCTGCAACTCAATAACAGGAAGAAAGCTTTCCTAGAGAAATGGCGTTATGCTGGCAGGGCCGGGCATGTAGCACAATTGTTGTGCATTTGTTGATGTGGGGGGGAATGGAGCACCCTAAGTTATTCGTAAAATACCCAGAAAATGAAGTGAACAGAGATTCGTAAATCACGCATCAGAAAAAGAAAGTGAAACATTTGTAAGCATAATGGAATCTAGGGTGGGGTTACAGGTCTGGACGCTCCCGAGCATCATTGCCAAATTGTGCTTGTGGTCCTATTCATGACAAGGAGCTTGTTCTCGGCTATCACAAAGCTGCTATGAATATATGATCATGGCATTTTGCCTTAAACCAGGTGAGGCTATGAGTCTGATCTTTAAATTCGGAGTTCTAACATGATCTAATCAATATATATACCTTTATTCAGTTCCTATGTTATTCTGTTTTATAGACCAGAGTTGTCAGGCATCATTGTTACTGTCAATGAATTACCTATATATGAACAAAAAGTACTGAAAGGAGTGTTTAACTGACTCTAATTCTTAAGAACCACTTCGAATACAGAAGAGTAATCAAACTAGTGTAGTAGTAGTAGTAGTAATAGTAGTAGTAGTAGTAGTAATAGTAGTAGTAGTAGCAGGAGTAGTAGTAGTAGTAGTAGGAGTAGTAGTAGTAGTAGGAGTAGTAGGAGGGGTAGTAGTGGTAGTAGTAGTAGTAGTAGTAGTAGTAGTAGTGGTAGTAGTAGGAGTAGTAGTAGTAGTAGTAGTAGTAGTAGTAGTAGTAGTAGTAGTAGTAGTAGTAGTAGTAGTATGAGGTCCTCGAAGAAGCTCTGCTTGCTCGACATGAAGCCCGACTTGCGGTCGGAGTCGAGGATCCGGGCTCGCTGCTCCTCGATGAGGCGAGCGGCGAGCTGGTACTCGCGGTCGGCCTCCGCGACGTCTCCGGTGGCGTCGGCGATGCGCTGCAGGGCCGAGGTGTCGGCACCGGAGCCGTAGGCGATCGGGAAGATGCGCACCGGTGCGTCGGTGCCCCCCTCCTTCGTCAAAGATATGTAGGTCTGTCAGCATGGCAAGCTCAGAAGGTACAGTCCCCGTAAGGAAGTTGTCTCCAAACATCAAGAATTCCATATCGGGCATAGTCTGCAACTGTTCCGGCAGAGATCCCGTTATGCTGTTACCAGTTATGTCGAAATACCAGAGATTGGTCCATCCTGACATGTCTTGTGGTAGTGGCCCCCATAGACGGTTTGACTGTAGGTAGAGTTCCTGTCTGGCAACCGCTGGAATGCACGGCGCGGCTGCCGAAATCGGTGCTTTGGTTGACGAGTTCGGCGCGGCAGAAGGGTTGGACCGCCGCCGCATGCGTCTCTTGAGCGAAGAGATTTTGGAGCGCGCACGCGCAACCGGCTTGGCTGAAGAATGCGGTATTGAAGACACCGCAGATCCTGACGACGCACTCGTAAAGCTCGACGCCTGGTTGTGCGACCTGAAAGAATTGGGGAAATTCATCATTTTGTTGGTGGGGAAATCGTCAAAGGGAACAGTGGCAACTTTGGGGCTGTTTATAATCCGGCGACGGGAGAGGTCTCAGGCCAGGTTGCGCTCGCCAACAGTGCAGAAGTCCAGGCTGCTATTCAGGCTGCGTCAGATGCGCTTCCCGCTTGGTCGGCTACACCACCTGCCAAGCGCGCTCAGGTCATGTTCGCATTTCGCGATTTGCTGAAAGAACTATTATGAGGCATACCTGCAGGGTGACGAGCCCGGCGGCCCGGCATCGTCCCGTCTCAAGCTGGAGTTCGACAACGTCCGGGACACCCTCGGTGATCTGCCTGGGCGCATCCTCGACCAGAAACGCCTGCGAACGATGCTGGCGCATCTTGGAAAGACGCTGCATGTCGGATTTCTGAACGATTGCTTCTTCGATCCCGCCAGCGCCCTCTGCCTGCGGCCCTACGACCAATATGTTTGGTATTACACATGTAGGTGCCGATATTTGCGGTTTCCGAGGCGATACTACTGACGAACTGTGCACACGATGGATGCAACTCGGTGCTTTCTATCCATTCATGAGAAATCACAACAATTTGGGCGATAAAGTAAAGTCTTCTATAATGATCTCACTTGATTCTAAATTTCTGAATTTGGCGTTCGTTATTACAGGATCAAGATCCAGCAGTTTTTTCATCGCGCAGTCCTTCGGCGACATCATCGGAGTCAGCCCGGCGATTCGGGACGTGACACGGCAGATTCGTCAGGTGGCGACGACGGATGCGACGGTTCTCGTGCTCGGCGCCTCCGGATACGGCAAGGAGCTCGTCGCACGCGAGATCCATCGGTGCAGCGATCGCGCAGAACGACCGCTCGTTCGTGTCAACTGTGCGTCGGTCCCGACGGACCTCTACGAGAGCGAGTTCTATAGATGCTAGAAATCATGGAGAAAGCCCCCATACAAAGTCCATAAGTTATAATGAAATGGCAGAAGATATTATGGATCTGATGGACTCGCTGATGATTAATCAAGCAACCCTAGTAGGTCACAGTATGGGAGGAAGAACTATGATGACATTGGCTCTGACAGAGGTAAAAAAATGTACTAAGCTAATTGTAAAACTCCATCTTTTTTGGTACTTCTGGGTTTGCCATTGATGATTGTTTAGTTTCGCCTGAACAACTCTTTTTATTTAGGAGAACCGTTTTTGATAATGTCAATGTCTCGTAGTCACAGTTCTATAAAGGTGCTCTTGATGTTTAACAAAAGAATCTAGTTAATTCATATTTCAGATGTGATAAGTTTTATTTTACATTAAAAAATAAACAGACTCGGTTAGTTCCATCTTTCTTCACAAATTGCAATCATTTCGTATTTGAAATACAACGAAGGCCAAACGGTGATGATCATCGAGGCCATGACAGTCATGAACCCCAACGCCAGCCCACGCGGTGGCGAGGTGACGCAAATCCTGGCCAGTCACGACGATCCGGTCGAATTCGGCCAACCCCTCTTGGTCATTGAATAGCTCCGCCCATGTTTGAAAAGATCCTCATCGCCAACCGAGGGGAAATCGCCTTACGCATTCACCGGGCCTGCCGGGAACTGGGCATCTATGCTGACTTGTATTATGCCATGCCGTTCTCTGGGCTGCGTGGGTGGCAGACTGACCGTGGGCAGTTCATCGTTCGGTATGGAGTACCGCTGCACACTAGGAATGCGGCCAATATGGAATACCACGTGACCAATGCTGAGGAGGTGTGGTCAACCCCGAGTCGGGTAGTTCGTGGCGAGAAAATCTATACACGGGCGGATGATAGGATGTATTCGTTTGGGTTGTTTCTTTACCGACGCCGAGCTGCGGCTGAGGAAGATCCTCTGGCGGCACGGCCCATTGACGGTCGGTGAAGTGGTAGAGGCCTTTCCCGAAGACGAACGGCTAGCCTATAGCACCGTGCTGACGACGCTGCGTATCCTCGAACAGACAGGATACCTGCGCCACGAGAAGCAAGGGCGGGCCTATGTCTATCACTCGGTCGTCGACTGGGGGGCAGCGCGGCAAAGTGCGCTGAGCCTCTAAATGTTTTTTTTTTTTTTTAATGCAATCTAGTGAAAATAGGATAAATATAATGCTAAGTTTATTTTGTACTCTAGTTTGCTAAAATAAATGTATTTTTTATAATCAACGTTTTGTCAATCAAAATGATACTGTTTTATAATAAAAATAAAAATGTCTTATTTTTATAATTTTGTCATTTTATGTTTGGGATTTAAGTGTGAATGCGCAAAATCACATATTGAGAGGACGACCGCCTCTGTTCTTCAGCGCGAACAAAATAATATATTCAAGGAAAATACCGAAGAAAAAACCGATAAAAGAAACGCCTCAGACATCCGATTAAAACTTTAAAATAGCCATTTGGTTCATCATGGTTGAAACATCCAATGGCTATGCTCCTGGGGATGATATGACCGCCCCAGCCCCTGGGAAAAGGGCTGTAAGCTATGTAATTTGCCCATCACTTACGTCGAGTCGCAATATGCCAAGTGGTGTTTCGATCATCAGCCATATCGGCCTCTGATGACCACCCGACTCATTCAATAGAGCGACAATCTGATCAACCTGCTCAGCGCTCTCAATTTTCGGAAACAGCATCGCACTGATGTCTGTCTCTGCGAAAGTGGCGATGTCTTCGGCACCCCAATCGGTATCAAGACCATTGGCGCGCACAATCAGTTCACGATAGCCATAACCGCCCTAATGATTTTTGTCCACATTAGGATTCGAAAGGACCATTTCCATCCAATGAAACTGTGTCCTAGACAGCTGGACTATGAACAGCTTTCTAATAGTTTAATTTGGAAAATAGACTATACGAAATAACCAATTCCCCACGCAATGGAGAATTCGCATATTCCGATTACTAGAACGATTAAGTTATTGATTACGTGTTTCCACTTTGGTATGCACCTGCATGTTGAGTAACGTGACCGACAGCGGCGGCGCGCCCGAGGGCTTTCCCGCCCGGTGGGCCGCATAGAAGGCGGTGAATTCCCGTGCCAGGATGCCGACGGACCAGCCGTCCGAGACCAGGTGGTTCATGACCAGGGGCAGGACAAAGTCCCGTTCATCGAGCCGGATCAGCGTCGCGCGGATCATCGGACCCTCCCGGGGGTCGAAGTAAGATCCATATTCCTGGCGGACGATCGTCTTCGAAGCTCGACCCTAGCAATCCGAAGAGCCAGCTTGTCGTTCATCTCCTTCTCTCGCTGAAGTGCATCCGCTTTCTCTCGTTTCGTTGGAGTTGGAGAACGAGACTTGGCCTGCCAAGACACACTCAAACCACACAAACATCTGATCGAGCACACCTTCTTCTTCTCTTCAAGGAGCTTCATCTGAGCATTCACCAGCTCGACTTTCTGAGACTTCTGCTGCTCCCTGGCAACTGACGCATAAATGGAAGAAATTAGTCAAATGGGTCATGGTGTACAAGACATTTCTCGTAAGACGCGCGGACGCTATGATTCTTCAGACGCGATTGTCCTCGTCTCGTCCTAGCTTTTATTTCGTAAGTTGTATTATCTGAAATGCTGCCACATACTCATTATAAGGTTCGCATTTATTGCAGAAACACCTCTGGACATGTTGGACATACAGTATGTCCAACATCTCCAGTTGGGTCATTTGTCTCGCTCCTCACTCCGCTCCGCGCGCAAGGCTTGCAGCTTGCGCCAGAGTCTTCCGTACAGCTCTCGGCCAACGACCAGAATTGCCAGTGCCACAAACACTTCGGTGGCGATCACCAACGCAGCCACGGAAGCGACCAGACCACCGGGAGGGTCATCGAGGAACGGTACCACCAGCGCCAGTGCCGCCAGGATGAGCGCGATGGCACCGAGAATTGGGGCATTAAGGAAGGGGGTTACCCTTTCATATACCGAGTAATTTTTGCTTTGAGTTTTAATATTGTTCTTTACTTAGTGTTGAAAAAGCCTTTTTCGTTATTTAATTCCTTACAAACACGCACAAAGTGCTCTTAGTCCTTATTATCCCCATTTTGTATCAAACTAGGAATCACTCAATGACGAAAACCTACCGAAGTACCTACCTCTTTCTTCGAGTTGCATAGGGCCGGAGAGTTGGGCAACTCACTGCCTGCGGCGACGCCCGGCAGTATCGTAGAGGTCAGGTCGGTGTCGAGATAGCCCAGCCTGACGCGAATGTTCCGCTTCGGAGTCGCCAAGCAGTTCAGTTCTACCTCAGCTCCGGTCACCTCGGCATCCCCGGCATTGGCAATACCGAACAGCGGGCCAAAGGGGGAGTCGAACAATGGGCCGTAAAACTGCAGGTCTTCAAAGTCATGGTAACTTACCTGAAAGTGCAGTCATTTTCTTGAAAGCCATAATACAACTAATTCGAATAAACTGAAAAAATGTCGTAATTTCATTTTTTGAATGGTTGCATAAATAGCATTTATATATGATCTTCTTATTCTTAGGCTGTAAGACGAGTTGCGAAAACTATAAATGGAATCTTTATGAAATATGGGATTTAATGGGGATATGGAATCTCTGAGGAAACCAAGCAAGGTCGGCCGTCACCCCTTCTGGATCTCGACGACCTCGACCCCCGAGCCAGGGCGCACGAGGCCCGGACACGCCCGCGCGACCTCGATCGCCTCGTCCAACGAGATCTCGTCACGGATATGACTCCTCAGTTCCGGCAAGCCCAGGGCTTTCATTCCCGGCAGGGTCGGATCGAAGACGATCGCGTCGACCCGGCGCGCTTCCTCCAAGCCACCCGTGCGGGCCATTTCACAGAGTAAAACTAGTATAAATCACCATCAATATACAAATACAACCTAAAACGAACGGAAATTACAATAACCAACCAAGTCAAACTCAAAATGGGCAGTAACTAAGAGGAGTAGGGCAGATGTCCCCTTTGCCTTTCAACTTCAAAGACCAGCACATAAAGTACACTTTACTGCAAACAATCCTTATTTCAAGCTATGTATTTTATTTATCATAAATAGCATTGTAACAAAGCAATGGTGACATCAGTGCGCAAACGGCCTCAGATGGGAAAACCGAAGATCCAGGGTTTCATGGCCAGATCGGCGGAAAAACTGGTTCTGCTCTATCAACGCCGGCGTAACGAGACCTTTGTCCTGCTCTATACCTACGGCCACGCGCGCGGACGGTCGCGCAACAAACGCCAGGTGGGCGCGCGGTTCCGCGGACGCTTCTACCCCTCACGGTGCGATCTCTCGCCGGAAAAAAAAATCTTTGTTTTGTTCTCTGTGCTAGTTTTGGTGCGTCATATTTCTGTTCTTGTACGGTTTTAACGGGCTTGAATTAGATATGATAAACAGCGTCATCAATTAACTTATCACTCGAAAATTTTCTATTTTTAATGCGAATTTTATGTTTTGTAAGAACTACTACATCTTTTTCAAAAAATCAAGCTCTTAGGTGCAATAGACACTGATCTTCACGAAGCAGCCACCGGCGTGCAAAACCCGATCATCAGGATCGGCCCGATATAGATCGCCGAAAATTCGATGCTGGTCCGCGTCGCGAGGCCGACAGAGCCGAAGAACGTCCATGACGTGCAGTAGACCGCAAGCGACAAGGCATAGATTGTCGGGCGGCCGGCAACATGTTTGTTCCGACGGGCCTGACGGTCGCCGAAATGCGCGACGGCAAAAAGAAAGCCCAGATACGCCAGGGCCATAGAACTGTAATTTCCGTTTGAGCAAAAAAAAAAAAAAAAAAAAAAAAAAAAAGAAGCTATTCGAGTTACTTCAATAAGAACTTGTTCTCACTGCTTCATGTTCATTGTTGAGAACATTGCTTTGATGTTCTCATTGAAGTAACTCGAAAAGCTTCTTTTCCCTGGGTGGATCAGTAGCGACAATTGTATTTATTATTATTGGTAGTAGTTTTATTTGTTTTTAGTTTGCCACGTGGATGTTGTATCCCATGATGCGTCCTCCTGCCGGATAGGGTTGTCCTTGTTATTCAAGGCGCTTATCTGTGCCTCCTATTCTCGATCGATTCGCCGGCAGGTTGCGTGCAAAAACGGAAAAATCTAACGACTGGCAATTCCAAACATCCCCCGCAAGACGTAGAAGGGCGAATTCGACTCGATCAACGTGCGTCGTTGCGACTACAATCATTGCTTGCTTATGTAGAATTTGTGCAATTGATTTAATTGTCAAAATTAGTATTACAGTAACTGTCTGATCTCAATTTCTAAAAAAAAAGAATTATGAAGCATATAAAAATGACAAGGAACGCCAAATACTAGATGGCGTTGGTTTTATTTTGTCGACAGTAACCCCATTCGGTGATTTTTTTAGTTATACTTTGGTCAAATCTACCAAGCCGATTTTTACAAGCTTTGAAGAGTGAATCTAACCATGCGAGGTGACGGCCGGACGAGCGCGCGGTGCATCGGCATTGCTAAGCTGGGGCGCTAGGCTCAAGCCTTCAAGTCGATCGGGCGTCGACTGCAGGTCGCAGAGATCAGCCAGGGTCGGATAGATATCGAGAAGCCCGACCGGACGGCCGCAACGCGCCCCTTTGGCGATTCCAGGACCCTCAAAGATCCGCGGGACGCGGGTCGATGGATCCCAGAGGGTGTTCTGAATCCATCTCGCCACTGGATGTCGAGTTCGAAGTCATGGACCAAAGCGCGCGAATTGTCCGTAGGGCGACAAGCACAGCACACCCGGCACTACGCCGACGGGGAGGGCTGGTGGATCACATCTCGGTTGTGCAGAGAACCGTAGCCTATACCCAGGTTCTCGCCGAGCCCGATGACATTGCCCGCAGTGTGCTGGACCACGTGCTCGAATCCGGCGTGGTGACCTGTGGCTCATTCGAGCATGTTTATGTAAAGCTTCGAAAGCCATTCCTGAAACTGCGCACAATTATTAATCCGGCCTTTTTTTGTAACTCAGGTCAGCAAGCGACTTACTTCTTCTTCGCTGCGTGGGCTTTGAACGTTCGCGTCGGAGCAAACTCACCCAGCTTATGACCGACCATGTCTTCTGTCACACACAGCTTCACGTGAGTTCGGCCGTTGTGCAACATAAACGTATCTGATTGTCGATCACTACGGAAACTGGGAAGGAGCACGCAGCGCCGTGGATGAGTAAATCCAGGATCGGCAAGGTAAGATTCTGCTCAACCGAATCGACTACACCGGTCGACTGGGAATCGTGCCCTAACCCGGCTCAGCCGCTGTTGCGCCGGTAGATCCTCACGTCGTTGAATTGGCCTGCGAAGTCACTCCCGGTCGCCTCTATCGGGGACTCAACAATGGGCCCCGATGAACAAGCGTTGGCATGGAATCGGCAGTGCCAGTATGCATTGGGAGCTTCGGTCTTTGGAGCAACGCGACCGGCTACGCAGCTCGCGGCGAAAGTGGACGCGGGATGTGTGGTCGTGAACGACCTGATTGCCCCCTCGTCGGATCCCCGTGTTCCATTAGTCGGTAGACTCGAGAGTGGATTCGGCGCCACACGTGGAGAAGAAGGCTTGCGGGAAATGACGCAAGGCCCCTGGTCAACATCCCCCTGTTCGGGATGTGAAATTCCCCTGAGCATAATCAAGGTCTTGCGGCGAAGTCGGCGGCGCAGGGCGTTTCGGCGCCCGCGCAATACATGCCGAATATTCAGTCGCAATGGCTCGGCGACGGTGCGCAAGGGCGAGGCGCCTCGGTGGGCGGCGGCTCGGTATGTGTTTGCGTGTGGGTCGGGCAAATCAAGAAGGTCTAGGACATGATCACTCAACAATTGAAGGCAGGAAACAGAATCAACGCGTGGAGATTAAGATTCTTGGGTTTAGGGAGTAACCACAAATCCAATGCTTTGCAAATCGCGCCAAAAATCCGAATAAGATTTCCGTACCACCAAGGGATCTTCAATTTGCTTAGGATTAGACATTGCCAGCGGCGCCATAGCCGTAGCCATACGATGATCATCGTAAGTGGCAAATAAGGGCGCCGCTTGCCAGGGGAAACTTGCTCATGAGCACGTTTTTCAAGGTTTCTCGAAGAGAAATTTTTTTTAGAAAATACCTTGTAAAATCTGAACGGAGTGACCGATTTCATTAGGAAAAATTCTAAAAATAATTGAACATGTTTGCTAATCAGTCAAATAGTGCAAAATATGTTGCTTGTATATTTAAAGAGCAGTAGCCTTTCAAACGACGAGAATTTTGTGATTCACCCGATATTTGAAGGCGGTGAAGGCGATCTGATTCGCAAAGGCCGGTGGGTTCAGTCCGACGTCGGCACTGTGCACCAAGAAGTCGCGCGCCCGCATCTCGACGTCGGGCACCAGCTTGCCGCTGGCATCCGTGATCTTGCCGCTGACCGTTTCACCCGGCTCGAGCTGGACGGGGATGATGTCGCGGTTGACCGGCACGAGGCGCGACCACAGGGAGAACCCCGGAGCGCGGATCGAGCACGGCCCTGTTTCTGGCGCGGTTCGCCGGAGACGCGGCACCATTCATGAGTCTCGCTTCGATCGCCGTATGGGTGGCGGACTGCAGTTTCATCGGCGTCCAAATGCCCTCCTGGGACGGACGCCTGTTCGATCTGGCCCGTGCGGCGGATAGCAAGGATTACTGTGACGAGGTTAAAGGCATTCTCGCGGAACACGGTATTGAGCTGACCGAGTTATCGACCCATTTGCAGGGGGTCGAGTCGAAGTACTCCTCGTCGGGCAGGATCCGCGGATTAGGTCCGTAGAAGACCTCCGGCGTCACGTAGGGATGCGCCAGGAGCTCGCTAGTCATGGCCACCGAGTTGTGGAACGGCTGGGCTCGCTTCTGGTAGCAGTAGTCCTCGATGAAGGTCGCGATCATGGAGGGCGCCGCGGGCTGGAGCTCGTACTGGAAGCCGGCCTCGGCGTTCATGCGGTACATCTCCCACACCGGCTTTTTGACCGTGTAGTTGATGACCTTTTCGTGCGTCTCGTACACCGGCTTCATCACGGTGTAGTTGATCGTACGGGTTTTGGTCTCGTACACCGGCTTTTTGACCGTGTAGTTGATGACCTTTTCGTGCGTCTCGTACACCGGCTTGTTGACGGTGTAGTTGATCGTACGCGTTTTCGTTTCGTACGTCGGCACCATCACGGTGTACTGGACTTCACAATAGCCTAAACAAAACATAAAGAACAAATAAAAATGCACAAACACTATATAAAACCAAAAAGTATTACTCACACTTAAACCCTCACATTTAAACGGTATCCAATATGGAAACCACCAAAGTACACTGCAATAAGAAGTTACATAGATGCCTATATAAATGTAATGATAACAGCAACAGCAAACAGTAGCAAAAATGAAGACCCCGGAGAAGGGTCAAACTTTCTGGTGGATCAGCTGATCAATAAATCAACCAGTGATAAGCTGATTGATAAGCCAGTCTATGATCAGCTGATCAAGTAGTTCAACAATGAGCTAATCAATCAGGCAATCCAGATCAGGTGATCAGTCAGTCCATCATCGTTTGGTCAATCAGTAAGCCAGTGGTCAGGTGATCAGCCAATCAGTCGATAGTCTGCTGGACAATCTGTCAATCAGTCAATAATCAGCTGATTGGTCACCAAGCGGACAACATGGGGCTGCTGCAACTGAAGCTCTGCCGAGTCCTCGCATGTGAAGATGCGCTCGTCGTGATCAATGCAGCCGGTCAGACAGTTCAACAGAGTCGTCTTACCCGAGCCGGTGCCGCCGGAGATCAAAACGTTACAGCGCACGCGGCAGATAACCTGCAACACTGTCTTAGCCTGCTCCGTGATCGAGGCGAAACGCTGCAGCTGGTCAAGCGTAAGAAGGCCGTGCGCGGCATCACGGGCCTCGGTCTGAAGGAAGCCAAGGACATGGTTGAAGCTGTTCCTTCAACCATCAAAGAGGCTGCCACGAAGGACGAAGCGGAAGAGATCAAAAAGCAGCTCGAAGAAGCTGGCGCTGCTGTCGAGCTCAAGTAATCAGCCATTTGAGCAAAATCCTCAAATGCAACCGCGCCTGCGGAACGGCGCTGCCCCTGCGGCAGTGCCGGTACCCCTGTTTTCAGAAGAAAGTCTTTACGCAATAAATATTCCGGTCCTGGTACGGGGTTCGGAACGTGCGGATATGCTGAACCAGGAAGTCGAATCCCGCGCTCTTGCGGCCGCCTTGCCTGCAAACATGGTGCACCATCTTGAACTGGAAGATGCCGGGCATTTCGACTTCAGGGGCGTGTGCAAACCGGAGGCCTTCGAAATCCTGAAGGAAGATGAGCCCGGCGATGAACCTGTGTCCGGGTTGTTGTCGCTGATGTAGGTGGGGTGCCAACTGCTCCCTCCTGAGGTGCTGTTGGCGCGCAGTTGGGTGCTCGTCAAAGGGTGGCGGGGCAGTGTGGTTCCGCTCCGGTCGATGTACTGCAGTTCTACAATGCCGACGTAGTTGCTGGATCGGTATGTGCGCGTGCTGCTGAAGACCGTCATCCGGACCCGGAGGGCGCAGGTCGCTGGGGAGGGAAACACACAAAGGCAGAAAAGCTTAAAACTGCCCAGGCACATAAACACAGAGAGTGAGACAGAGAGAGAGGGAGAGGGGCAATGGTAGAGACAGGGACACAGGGAGAGAGAGAAACACATACAAACACAAGGAAACATGCAAACACCCGCTCAAACATAGAAAGACACACACAGAGAGGGAGAGAGAGAGAGACAGAGAAAGAGAGAAAGAGAGAGAGAGAGTAAGAGAATGAATGAGAATTTTGTTGTCAGAAACTTGTTAACCAGATTCTTTTTTTAGTTAGAAGCATATGAATTAACGTTTTTCTAAAGTCAGAGGCAGATGAACGGTAATGTTATCAAAAGTTGGACAAATAAACTGAACTTTTATGGCTTTTACCAATGCCAATGTTCTTGTTTTGGTTTTTACCAAAACAAAAGTCAGAAATATGCGAATTGGAATCCTTTTTTCAAGAGCCCCGCCCTTCATCCTATCTATCTTAGCCTTCATGCTCTTTCTAGCGCAGGACAGGATCTAGCCCCTTTTAAAACCCTCAACGCAAGCAAACGGATCCCTTATCAGCAAGTTTTAAAGAGGAAACAGATATTTCTGAATGAATATGTTGCAAAAGAGGGACAATGCATTTCTGGGCAGGCTTATTACCGCACCTTTATCAAGGAAAGCCCTCACTTTCTCGATTATGCTCTATGTACATCATATACTTCCATCAGCCCATTTACCCTAATAATAAAAAAAATGAGTTAGTATAATAGTGTTACTTCACACCACTACTGGCTGAAAACATTGAGGAGTTCACCCCTCCCATATAAGACGCCCCTGGTTTCAACAGACAATCCTTCTGTCGATAATTGTTTGGGGGGGGGGGGTAGACATTCTATATGTCTTCTTTGAAGCTCCAGTCATACAGATTGAAATCTTTAAATATAATGTGGAGTTGACATCATTGTCAAATAGTCACTGCTCACACTTACATCAAAACCTGATTGATTTATTCGCCTAAATACTCTTTTGCAGAATTAGCCTGGTGCACTAAGACAACCTATGTCATTTGATAACATGAATCCTGCTGTATCCCTTAACCAAGCAGTTAATGGTCCAGTAGGCTATACCCAAACACCAGGACCTGTTACATCAATACCAAATCGTTGACAAACTTGTATTTCCTTTTAACATCCTTTTCAGTTTGTTTCAGTATTTTTTATGCAAACGATAGTTTACCAGGAAGTTCTCATTTATCTCTGACAGCAAACCAGACCAGTCCACAATTTCTCTAAAAATAGACTTGAGATAATTGAGAGAATTTAAGATAATTTCCTGTTTATCCATTACTCATTATTATTAGTCAATTTTACCATTTCAAATAATTTTATACAGGATTCATTGGCAGTCCAATCCACAGCAAGTGGCAAGAGTATGTGCTTTCAGCTGCCTGCAGTTCTCCGACCCGATCAGACAGTCTTGGTCATCATATCGATTGAATCTTGGGCGGAGGAGCAACTTGGAGAAACCAGCATTCAAAGGGCTTTTGTAGATAGTGCCCCTGTACTTGAAAAACCATTGGCAGAAAAATCAGGGTTAGGCTGGATAGGCAAACACACACTGCGCTCCTTACTACAGTTTGTTACCACGAACTGTTTGGTAAGGGAACAAGTTTTTTTTTATTGACTTTGGCATTCCTCTTGACATTTCTCTAAACTTTGGCTTTAATACTCCTTGCTTTTTTGGATATTCAAGATCAAACATACCCTCTTTTCTTGGTAAAAAAAAGCCTTATATGTTAACAATAGACAACTTGCATAACTTACAGCCCTTGCAATAGTGACTGAGGGCACACCAATTTAGTACCAAAGAGCAGCACACGGTGTGAATTTTTTTGTATCTGTTGTTTTACTTCTGCTTCACTATCTAATTGCATATCCAGTCTTTGGTCTTATTGTCCAAGTCATGGAATTTAAAAGTTCTAGAATACAAAAAAAAATCTTTCTTCAAAATGAAAAATATACTAAGTTGGCATAATTTAACATGCTGAATCAAAACTCACTCGGAAATTTTCTCCGTCAATACTAAATTTTCATTTTCTGGTCTATTTTTAGAGCTTATAGCATGAGCATTTGGGCACCAAATACTTCTTTGAGAAAACGTTGGGATTCCAAACTTCTTTAAATGGTTATTGAATTGAAACTTTTAGCGTTTCGGTGGAACCAGAGTGACAGAAAACTGCTACGCGTAGTTGAAAACCTTCTATTCAAAAATGCAAAAATTTGGTGGCAATCTTTGTTCCTTGTTTATATAAATTAACCACCTTGGGGTGTTTGTCAATTGATGGGGTTAAAAATTTAGCTCCTTTTGTTTTGAGGGGTGATTTGGTGGGAATGGTCCGCCCCTTCAGGGCTCGGTTGTTTTTTGGGGGCGAGATCCCAGGGCGTTGCCCTGGGCTGGGACAGAACGGACCTTCGGCCCTGGGACCATGGGGATGTCTGCCGACCTGGCGGGGAAAGATGTCCCAAGCACCAACGGTCTCGCAATCATGAGCCTACTACCTACCTATGAGTGATTAGTTTTTGCTACGTTCTCAATGAGCTTTCTGTTATTGGGTCAGTCACCCTTAAAGACGATCAACTACTCATACCCACTAGCCTGCAAAGTGACATCTTCAGAAACTTGCATCCTTTAGATTTAAGAGTGAAAAAAAAAATTAAGTAGTTGAGAAACTCATCAGTTGTCTACTTCCCTGGGATTGCTTCCTTTCCCTTCAACCGGTGGTTTCATACATTTTTTCCTTTAAAATTGATCACTCCGAAAACATGCTGAAATTACCTTCGAAAAACAGAACAACCCTCACCCTTGCGTTTTAGATATGGCTCATAGGTTTTAACATCGTTCCTTACCTTTAGCAATACAGTTAACCTATTGCAGTATGTCTCGTCTTTAGTTTTATATTGTTTAAAAAGGACATTCAAAAGGAGAATTTAAAACTAAGCTGGAAATCTCGCGCATAATGTTCACATTCGTACAATTGTAGCGCAACATTTGTTTGTTAAACGCTACAGTGATCAAATCCCAGCCATGTGGCTTGTTTGTTTTTTTAAAGAGTAAGAATCAATCATGTATTCATAAATATTTTTGGGATGAGGGAAGCAAAACTTGGTAGATTAGGGATAAGATCATAAAACTCCTTGGAGATGGAGAGAAGAAGTAGAGAGAGCGATCGAAGGCGGGGCGCATTTTACCAAGACCTTCGGCGGAGACGCCGTCTCTTGGGAATTCGTCTTTATCGAAAACGACAGGGTCGCCCTTACGATGTGGGATTTCGACGGGAATGATTTCATCATCGAATTTACCGGCATTGCGGGCGGCTTCGCATTTTTGTTGCGTGGCTGCTGCAAAGGCATCTTGCTCGTCACGGCTGATGTCATATTCTTTTGCAACATTTTAGCACAAGGCTGCAAAATTATGGGCATACGCACTGCAAAAATCGACAGATGTCTCTATTAGGTATGCCGTGGGTATGGGTCCTTCACAATGCAAATTTTTCTTTGGAAAATTCTTCTTTTTCTTCTTCTTCAATTCAAAACGTTGCCTTTGGTTGTGAGCTGTGAGCTTTCAGAACCACGCAAGAGGTAGAAGAGAATCTCCCATTCCAGCTTCTAAGGTGTAATTTCGAGGGATCGAAAGGATATAAAAGGTGGAAGCAAACGAAAGAAAAACAGAAGAAACCAAGGATGGCCATAAAACATTTGTAATGAAACATTTCTATAAACTCTATTGGCGTGTGGAATTACATTTCTGTTAGATTAAATATTTGATTCGATATCTAGCTGTTCATTGTGCTGGAAAGCCAGGAGGGATGTGGCGTCTCACTTATACAGTGCTTACAAAATCCTCAAATTTAACAGCGAACTACGCGCTGCCGGTGCCCGCCGTCACCTGGCGCTGGCGGCAACCGCCATGTCCGGTTCCATGGGTGTGGTCCTGCGGCCCTGTCTGTTAGTGGTAGTCATTGCCTACCTGAACCGGGAAGTCACCACGGACGAGTTGTTTGGCTGGGGGATATGGGTGTTCGTGCTCACCGCGACCATGTTCACGGTGGTGGCCCTTACGGTGAACCGTCAGAGCAAGTTTCGCCAAAAGTCTTAACGTGTAATTGAAGATAGAATTAAACCCAAACTCCCGCTAATGAAAAAAAAATGACCATTAACTCTCTACGCTATTAATACTTCTATATGTAAAATTAGATCAGCTAACAGGCACTGTTATCTACTTTGATGACTTATCTTTTATGCCAGGTTTTTCCTTTGTTTCTTATCTGCTCAAGATATTTATGATCTCTGCAAACAACTGAAACTTCACTCTACCCAGGACAAGTTATCGCATGACCACCAAAACAATCTTAAAAATATTTGCCAGGAGAAGCTAAAAAATCAAATAACGTATGATTTAAGGTGATCAATTAAGGTACCGTATGGGCTTATGGAGTGTATTCAGAGGAATCATCAATATACAGTAAATACAAGGCCACTTGGCTTTGGAAGCACTATCCTGTACTAACAGGGTGACTAACATCAGGACTGCTATCAAGATGGCAGAGGCAAGCGGCGGTTTCGCGGCGCCATCCCTGCTGGCATCGCTACTGTTGATCGGTGGAATAATTTTAATAAAAAACAGGACCTGAATTGTTTATCATGGTGTTGTTTGTTAAACAGGTGGAAGTCAATCATGACAATAAACACCGAAAAACTTCAACAACTTGCCGCACCTGCTCGTGTTCACAGCAGCGTTTATTCCGATGAGGAAGTGTTCCGCCTGGAGACCACACAGGTACATTGTCACCTCCCCGTCTTTCAATGGCTTGAAGGGGACTTTCCTGCCCAGCAACGTGTCGTGTAGTCTGATACTCATAAACCCAGATTGGTCGGTGAAAGGACGCAATCATATCAATATTGATGCGCGCTGCGCCGCCCGGTATTCTTCTCGCCCGCCAAACAGCACGCCAAGGACACACGATGTCGGTTGCCCCAGTCAGATTTCAAGCACGCCAGCTCAAATGGGAGTTATCTTTGAAATGTACTAGTATATCGAAAATTTGATAATTCTGCTGTTATGATATTCAGGTATGATATGAATTTAGAATGTAACTGATCTAAGCAGTGTTTGAATTTAAAATGATAAACCGATTTAAATGATAAAATACCTACTTCCTATTTATTTTAATACCTATTTTTTCCAGATTTTTCACTGAAAAAAAAAAAACAACAACAAAATTACCGTAATAATTTTGGTGCGTTTTAAGTTTAAACTTTACAATTAGTTCCCTCAGAAAAACTTTGTTTAAAAAGATTATTTTATTTGTTTCTGATTAGAATCTAATGTAGAAACGACGCTGCCATGATCTTTGTTATTTATACGGGATAACGTATGTTCGTTTTAAATTTTAAAATGCTCCTTAATTTCAGTTGAAAACCTATTATGGCACTTGGTATTAATCAAGTGACATACCACGTAGATCTGAGTTACAAGTGATAGTGACTCGCAGCCATTTTGGCCCCTCCGATTTTCTTTTGCGCCCATTTTGGACACACGGATTTTGTTTTGCGGCCCTTTTGGAAAACACGAATTTTGTTTTGCGCTCATTTTGGAAAACACGGATTTTGTTTTGCGCCCATTTTGGAAAACACGGATTTTGTTGTAATGGTAACGTACTGAAATCGATTTCGTCACTACTGGCTTTCTCTACATTCCTTTAATGTACATCAATAAAGTCTCGTGACAGACCTAAGAACTTTCTGTTAGCTTACTTATGCACGTATAAATTGTAAATACGCCATAAATCACATGATTTGTAAAACTCTACAAATACTATCTCTGTAAAGTTAGAATTTCGGTCATCATATAATTGCAACGTTGAAACTTTGTCTCTGTCTTGAGTTATTCACTACTGCGTCACAGCAAATTCCCGGGCAGAAGCAGTCAAACAAGTTTATCCATTGACTGCTAAATGATAACTGAAACGGTTAACATATTATTTTAATTCTTTATTTAACTGGTAGGTTTCTTTTAATGGTTCACAAAATCAGACTGCGCATCAGCTAATATAGAGGATAAGTAGACCTTTGAGTGGGTGGGTCTACCTCACCCACTCTAAGATACCTCTAATATCATTATTTAAATATTTTGTAACATATCACTTGGATGTAAACTTATCACTGCATAGACTATCGTTAACATGAATTATCTGAAATGATCTTTTAAATGATGACTTTTCTTTCTATTGGATCGCATCGCGAAGCATGCTTCATCTTTGGTTATAACTAAGAGACATATTACGATTTTTTTTTCTTATTAAAAAAGTAGCATTTACAGGCTTATTCAGGAAAAAAGGATGCATTGTACGCCCTTCTGTAATCTTTTTTTTATATGTTCTTTCTGAATTTTTATAATCGCTTTACTGCACTTGTATGATATAGCTCCTACCTAATATTCTTCTAATGTTTCTCTGATGCTCAATCCTAATGAATTATACCTAAGTATGATAAAAATATGATACTTTAAAAATAAATTTGGGATGTATATTTGCAGATTAAGGGGGGGGAGGTTGGTAAAGTATAGCGGGTCTGCATGCCTAATGTGCTAGGTACAATTATGAAATCCATGTTAAAATTGGGATCGTCAGTCAGAGACCGGTTCGGCTGGGTCGTACCGATGATCAGAACCAGCGCCGAGACTCAATTAGGCATCTCCGAATTGGTCGACACCGTTGAGAACCATCGCGCACACCTGAGCGGGTCGGGAGAGCGAGACGTTCGCAAGAAAAAAATTCTGTCAAAGCGGATCATCAAAACCGCCGAGGACATGCTGCGGCAACGACTGTGATATAACTTTTTGGTCTAGCCACAACCGTTCGGTGAATTTGGAGGAGTCCAAAAATCCCCCAATGCAGCATAAGAACTTTCTGTTGTGATGTTATAGGCAGGATGGGTTGGTTTCAAAAATAAAAAAAAAAAAAAAATAATTTTTTTAAAATTTAATTTTTTTTTTTAATTTTTTTTACATTTTTTAAAAAATAAAAATATAAAACACCTTTAATTTTATTTCTTTATCCTTGTAAAATCCGCCAGTACCTAATAATTTCAGATTTAACAGAAAATGTATCTGTAATAACTGAATGAAATCTGCCGTCTGCAGGAGAGCCTCTAAACCGAGGCTAGCCATTTTATCACGTTTGAAAAATGGCGACGACATTGGGCCTAACTTAAGAAAAATGTTGTACGAATTTACAACAGAAAGATATCTCAAAATTCGGAAAGAATTCACAATTGGTGTTCGGCAGCCCCAAATGAGCACTCAGGTATGATGTGACCCCGCACCAACCCCACCTTCACCGCCCGAGAGAAGTAGGACGTGGCTAACCGGCGAGCGTGGTGGAGCGCTTTATCGTACCTGGCCTGGGTCCCCTCCGCTACCCTCGCCCCCGACGCCTGGAGAAAAGACCCCAATACCCTAAATTCAGGTTTGGGCGCCAGCAGCTGGTCCCTGAAGGGGACCCTCACCCCTTCCGCCGATGACCACTGCCCTCAACACCCCACGGCGCACCCGTACTTGATACGGGTGCCCATCTTGAGGCGTTGAAGCGGCACCATAGGCTGCCGGGTCAAGCCCGGCAGCGCCGTGGGAGTGAGTGGATCTGCCGGTTTCGACTGGCCGCGGCGATGACCACTACCCCCCCCCACCCCACGGCGCACCCGCACTTGATGCGGGTGCCCATCTTGGGGCGTCGGAGCGGCACCCTGATAATGTCGTTGAACTCATGGCTGTATAACTTTTAAGTTAGACTAGAAGCAATCAATCTTGGACAATTCTATTGTAATCCGTCCGTCAATGCCTTAGCTAAATTTTACCTTGTGGTTGGCTAAATGATCAAATGTCAAAATTGTGTAGCCTAAACTTCTTGCTTATGAGGTAAAGGAAAGTTGGTGGGATTGTCAAAGACAACAATCTTTGCATAATTATAATGCCACAAATGATTTTTCAGTCAATTTTTTCCATGAAAAGAAAAAATAAGTGGAGATCTTGGAAAATTAAGTCAACACATGTTTAATTGATTTGAAGTGTGATGTCACTCGATTACTCCTCCTCTTTCTCTAGAATTAGAAAAGAGCATTACCTCTATTGATTGTAAATTAGTTTTGTTTTAACAGTGATAGAGTCAACACTGAAAACATGCTCTATGCATATCCAGTGTGCATAATTTGTATGAATTTTGCTTTTAGCTAAATCAAATACAGTATTTAAAGCTTTATTATCAATGATCGACATTTTCTTATCTTATATTATCCTTTACTTTAGACCACATCCGTAACCAGCTATGGGCAAAGGGGGGCTAAAGATTTTTGAAAATTTAAGTGTAGATCTGAAGGGATAAGAAATTTTTTTATTATTTTAAACTATAGTAAAAAATTAATAAAAATGCAATTTTTGAGGCAATAAAAAAACGGCTTCGTTCAAGAAGTTGGAGGGTAGATCTTCCAAAAATGGTCAAAAAATGGCGCGAGGAATGATTAAACTGTGAAAAAGGACTCAAATATTAGATGATTCTTGGAAGCCACCCAAAGTAAAAAAAATTGAATGGGATGAGAAGGAGCAGCAAAAAAAAAACTGGCCCAGAACCAAGACGTGTCGTGTCGCCTGAACGGTAGAGGCAGGAGGTGAGTTTTGTTCTTGGAACCTGTTGTGTTCTGATTTTTTTCGTGGAACTTGTTGCATGTTGATTTTTCTATTCGTGAAACTTGAAAAATTGATTTTTCTTGTTGTGGTACTGATTATGCTCATGGAACTAATTGCATATTGATTTTTCTTTTTGCGAAACTTTTATATTGTTTTTTCTCCTCGTGAACCTGACTTTGTTCATGGAACTTGTTCTGTGCTGATTTTTGAATGGTGTTATATTGTTACTTTTATTGATCGATGGGACGTTAGGATTCAATGTATTCTATAGAAAGATCATGTATGCTTAGTTATCTGTTTTTCCTTTCCTTTATAAGCACCCAGGTCCGTATAAGCGCCCAGTCCGAGTAAGCACCTACCCAAAAACTTTTGTTCTTAAATAAGCGCGCAGGGCGCTTAATCGGTCATTTACGGTACTCAGAAAAACATTTATTGTGACAAATATGGACACAAAGGCTTTTCTGGACTCGCTCAGGGACGAAATCGTGGAGCGCAATGCGCTGATCCATCATCCTCTGATGAAGTTGATTTATGACGGAGAGCTGACACGGGAGCAGTTGGCGGGCTGGGCCCGGCAGTTCTGGGTCATCCCGCACACGCATCTGATCAACAATGGGGGAAAGCTGGCGCACGCACAGCTGTGGCGCGGCGGGTTTCTCCAGCAGCTGCCAGAACTTGTTCTGTCGCGGTCAGCGTGTCACGCGCCTGGGTCTCGGCATCGCCCGACAAGGAGGCCGCGATATGCAAGACCCCGTCGACCGCGGCACAGGCGGATCTCAGCCATGCGCCATCGGCGAGGTCGCAGAGCAGAACGTCGATCCCGGAATCGCTGCGCCATTCCTCCGGGACGGTGTTCTTGCGTCGGGTCACGGCAATCACCTGGTGTCCCTGCGCCCGGCAGTTGGCATCGCGATCGCATGTTTCCGTCAGAAAATTGATTTCGTGTGGCTCGCATTCCTGGTTGTGTTCGCCGAGCTAGCGATCGTGATCACGCGCTTCATCTTCTCTTACGAGCAAGCATTCATGGGCGACCTCGTGCGGTTCTGGTATGCGGCGCTGTTTCTGTTCGCGAGTGCTTATACGCTCTACTCGGATGCCCACGTCAGGGTTGATGTGTTCTACGCGGTCACTTTTGCAGTTGACTAGCTCTTTTAATTTCCAACCAAATGAGCTCTCTCTGAAGTTTATATCAGCATTTTTTCATGAGAGTCATATATACCCCCCAGGCATAACTTAAAAGGCCTGGCCCCGGGCCCTGGGAGTTGTCTTGGCACCGTAGTCTTTGTTACTGGATGTTCTAACTATGTTTAAAACAAGAGCTAAGAGCTCATATGGCACTTGTGATGAGGTCGGATTTTGATTTACTTTTGGCAAATTGCATAAAGTTGGAGGGTTGACATATCCAATGTTCCTACATTCGATATTACTGGATCTTTTAAAAATAGGGCTGCCTGCCCACCAATCACTTTTGACTCTTAAAAACAGCACTAAAACTTCAATTTCTAATCGAATGAGCCCTATCCAAAGTTTGTAAGACCACCCATTTCATAAAACCTTATATGTCTCCAGGGCATAACTTACAACCACTAGGTATCCGGATGGTGGCTGATGTCGGCGTCGTAATCGCCGCCGCCGCCGCGGAACAAGAGACGAAACGCGATGGCGGCGCCGCCGAATAACACCACGGCGGCAAACATCATGACCGCCAGTCCGGCGGCGGGGAACTGGCTGAAGCGCACTGACACGTTGCGAGTTGCGCTACCGGCGCGTAACTGGACGATGCCGGCTTTTTCCGGTGTCCAGGAAAAGCGCCAAAAATCTTTCTTCAAGCTTTGCAGATGAAGGTTTATGATGTTGGAGGCCTTATTTTTGAGTCAGCTATGAGCAATCAGTCAAGAAATAAATACCTGTAACAAATTGAAATATCCAATACAAAGAAAGTATACCAACAAATTCAAATTCGTTTTCCAAAAACCAAGCATTAAGCATCCCTATATTCTTTATAATAAAATAAAAAAAGTGGATGTACTAGCAGTGTTTAGTTGGATTTCTTGCGATATTCCTCTGTATCTTCCTAATCCTGCTACCCCATACATTTCACATAATAGCTCAGGTTTGATAATCTGTTCCAAAACTATCAAAAGTTACTTAACGAATTTGTGTTTAAAGATAGGGATGAAAGTTTCTTACTCTTAGGTGCCAAATATATGTCCCTCTGTTTATTAATTTCGAGCTTTTTCCCCCAACCCTACGAACCCTATTAGGACCCCGATTTTATTAGAAAGTGATATTTTCTTTTTAAAAGCTATCTCTAAGGAAAAATTAGTTGTCCAAGGGCAGGACAATTTGACAACTGGATTTCAATTACTACTGTACGCTTTTCATGTAATTAACTAAAACAATTATGACAGACTATGTTTTTCAATGAAAAGTAAAGAACTCCATTAAATGTAAATGAGTAAAAATGAAATCAAATAATCTACCAAATTGAAAACTACCGTCATCTTGTGGCTGGGGGTTTACAACATGAACCTCGCCACCCCCGGTGTGCTGGCCGTGGCATTGCCTCTTGCCTGGTTGGAGATGGTCGTCGCCGCGTTGATCGTCTGGTGTTTCACCACAAGTGCAGACGTTCAATGAGCAATGCACTCTCCGAGTTCACACCGTTTGGGCAGCAACCGGGCCTTTGGACGGCGCAAAAAGGCAGCCTGCGGTGTATCGCGTAGAATTGTAAGTTTTTCACAAAATTTTTGTCATTTGGGTAGTTTAAGAATGTCTGAATACAGCTCGGAATCAGAGGAATCAATCAGTAGCATATGGACCGTCAATAATATGAATAAAATAAAGCATTCACGTTCCTTGAGTGAGGAACATTTGCTGACGTTTCAGGACCTTGCCCTTTCTCGAATACGACTTATTCGTCTCTCTTTAGTTGACCGTACGAACTGCACGCCACTTCGCGATCGTCAGCAACGGTAGCCGCGGCGACCGCGTCCTCGAGGCCGCACCGTTCTTGGCCGATGGCGACTGGGTGCGGCTCTCGCTCGACGCCGCGACCAAGGCGACGTTCCGTCGCATGCACAAGCCGTCGCGCGCGAGCTTGACGCTCGACGAGATCTGTTCGTGGGTACCGAAGATCAAGGCCGTGAATCCGCGGCTCACGGTCGGGTTCTCGTTCGTCATCACTCGTTAACCTTAGATCAATTAATTCCGTTTTTACTTGCATTTTAGAAATGGCTGAGCGTCACGACGCACGCGCAGTTCTAAACTTGGCAAGAAATATAGTCCGCAAATTACAGGAAGTCATGCATCCTACAGACCATATGTAAGATATCGGTCCGCAGATTACTAAAAATTGTGGGACAAAGTAAACGAAAATTTCCCAATGCTTTTATCGGACAAATTCAGGAAAATGCTTTTACAAACAACAATTTTAAAATTAAAACATATCTGTAATTTTTTAGTTTTCATATAAAATTGATGTTGCGAAACATACAACCTATTGAATTAGAACAGTCAAATCGTGTCTTAGAATCCCACAAAAATTTTCCGAGAGCCGAATTACCAATACCATTTGGTTTTAAGCCTTTAAATGCATTTCATCTACGCATACAGCGGGAAGCAAAACTGGGTATCACTCCATCGCCCCGCAGAGCGGGTTTGTGCGGCTATCTCGCGAGCGCTTTTTTCGTAGTCGAGCAATATCGTTTTCAATCCAATTCGTAAATTTCTCAAAAAACGGAGGTAAGAAGTTTCGGGCTCGTGGCATCGAACAGGTAGTCGCTGAGGAAACTTTATCAAGATTTCTAAAACCCTCTGTCGTCGCTTTTTTGTTCTGGCATTTCCAGGCTCAAAAACGCCCACAACCGGGTTATGAGCCCAAGTACAAGAAGCAGACTTTAGTTACCACCTTGTTTCCTAGTCTAAATTATGTTCAATAACTATATAGCCTTGATAAGCAAAAATATGTATGAACTTTACCTTACCACAGAAAGACTGACCATAGATTCGATTTTTATTAACAGTTATTCACTCAACTCAAAAAATGGTTACATTTGTCCGTCAGGTTAACTGTGCTCTTTTAAACTGCTTTCTACCCCTAGGAAAATAAATTTTCTTTTTTTATAATGATCAGCCTCTCTTACGCTAAATTCAGCCAAGGAAGCTTGCTCCGTTTTTTTCTTTTATACAATTAACAAAACTTTGCCACAAAACAAGTTTTTCAAAGAAAATACAGAGCTCCATTAAGCTAAATATGAACATAAATAAAGTGATATAATCTTCAAAGTGTAAAACTACAACAAATCACCATCAATAAATAAATAAAACTCTAGGTGTCTGTGACGTCTTCATTCTGGGCTGTCTCACCGCTTGGAGTGCACGCGAGACAGGCTCCGGCAGTTCTGCGACTACGTCAAGCGAACGAGTGGGAGTGAATGCGTGAGTGTGAAAAGAGAGAGTGAGAGGCCGAGATGGTATTCGAGACTGCCACACACACCGTCAAGCGACATTGGCTCGCCGAGCTCGGAGGGTTCGAAGGTGACTGCAGAGCAGTATCCGATATAGGCTAAAGTATGTAATCGAATTCTTCCACTGTCAATGCAAACCTCGAATAGACAAAAAATTTCTTTTTCTTCACTCGAGATAAAAAATCTACTTGATAGACGGAAAACCACATAGTCGAAGAAATTCCTGCGCCTGCTAATAACGATGCGACAAATGCACGAGATTTAGAAAAATAATTCGATGATGCATAACTCGTAATGACAATGACGATACCACTCAATGAAGGGTTTTTTTTTTTTCCTTTGATGGGTGAAAGAAATGATTCTTTGGAATTTCTAGAACCCTACCCATCGCCCCCAAGTTCAAAGGAGGACGGGAATGAAGGTAAATTGTTGTACTCCAACCCCAAAACAACATGAAAAATTAAACTCTAAGGTCGACATCACACTCCGGTCAAATTCAATTTAATACGTGGCAGAATTAGGCAAGCATTAGGCACATTGAGGGTTTGCATTACTTATCTTCGACGGGAGCCAGATGATCATCTGTCCTGCCCGGCACCAATGGATTTTGGAATTACTTCCATCGATCACTTTGGTTTGTCGGCTGCAGCTTCCCCGGCAATATTCAGCCAGTCCCTGTCGCCTTTCCGACCGTGCATCGAGAAGCCTTCCCATCGTTCAAGGCCCTCTTTGGAATTTTGCCAAAGATTTTTAATTTTTGTACCAGTTACAAGCATAGCACAAAAGGTAACAAAACATACTCAAAAACTTTGCTAATATTACAGGCCACAGTTATGGGTCAATGGGAATAACAACTTAAAGGATCCTTTCCACGTTTTAGCACCGAGGCTACTGCACCGCTTAGAAAGGAGTCAGGCACAAAAAGAGGATGCCAAGCACATTTGGAAAAGCAGCTGCAGGTTGGAGAACTAAATCTTGCGACTGCGTTCGAAGGTGGGAGACAGAAAAAAGTATACGGTTTCGCTTGAAATATGTAGCGAATAGGTGAAAAATATAAAGACCAGACATGCGCATAGAAAAAATTATAATATAAGTGAAATAGAGATTAGAATTAGATGTCGGGTCAACAAAGAAACAGGTAAACCAATTGGGTGGAAACAGGTGCAGACAAAAGTCTCATTTGCCTCCTTCCTCCCCAGATTTTGCAAAATTCCTTTTTTCAGCATTTTCATTGAACTAGCGCCTGTGGAATACCGGCAAAAAGGCCTATCTGGTTGCCGGCTCTGACGTCCACGACGTCTGGAAACACCCCTCCGGGGCTGCGCGATCGGTGGCCTATGTCGAGGGTGAGCTGACTGCGGAAAAGTACATTCAGTCTCTTCGGGCCGGCAATTCCTATGCAAGTCAGGGACCCTGGATTTACCCGGAAACGATGTTTGGGGCTGAGCTAAAACATGCGCCAGGATTCTCATGTCCGCTTCATATGAGGGCTCATAGACGATCTGAAGGCCGCTTCACAATCGTTCTGATTCTTCATATAGAGTGGTGATGGGCTCTCAGTAATATGAATTGTAGGTTCTACTATAGATCTTTCTACTGTATTAGAGAACTATAAAGCAAAAACTAGAATCTACGTTCGATACTACCTTACGGTTATATCATAGTCCTCGCACTATACAGAAACACAAAAAAAGACCGCGCCGGTTTCCGGGTCCTTCTCGGCCGGGGCAATGCGGAAGCCTTTCAGCACATTGTGAAAGTCCTCCAGCGGGCATGAGACCATGGAGGCAAGTTCCGGCGGGATTTCGAACTTGGCCTGATCGGCCTCCTTGCGGCGCTTGGACAATTCCCAGCCGAGCCGTTCAGCCAGGTCGGCGCGCACCGCACGCTTGCCGAAGCGCAGATAGCCCTGGGCCGCGAGATCAGTGGCTAAGAGAACCGATAGAAGCAAAATAATAGTTGTTACATTTGAGTTTTCTTAACACGAAGATTGCCAATATTGCAATAAATCTGAATCCATCCTCAGAGAAGTCTTTAAAATGAGATTTGCATCTGCTAATCTAATCCTTTCTCATTCATTTAGTCTAAGATAAAAAGTTACTATTTAATAGGCCATATCGCTTAGGCGAATTAGCGCCAAAGTGGTTCAATTTTGTGGTTTGCAAGAGTGGTGTGTATTCACCGTGAAACCTCGTGGGTAGTAATTAGGAGAAGTCACTGTATAATTACCAACTAAAATAAATAATTAAACCTTACATGACAATTAGAAAAATATAAAAGCTTTTTATAGTTTAAAGACCTTTGTTGAAGTTAAAAATCAGGTAGTGTACAAGATTGTATTTGCTTTATTTAATTATTACTTTCGGCAAGCTTCTCAACAGATCTCGGTCTGGTTGGGCGTTTCTGCGGCAATTCCCTCCGGCAGCGGATATTCCACCGGATGCGAGAAACCAAGCTGCAGATTGAGCTTTTTACCTTGCGCCTGGGCGCGATAGCCTACGCCCCGCACCTCCAGACGACGCTCGAAGCCATTGGACACGCCGGTAACCATGATGGCGACAACCGCGCGCATGGTGCCAGCAAGCGCTTTGGCAGACCGGCTCTGATCGCAGCTCTTCGCCTCGATGTGGCCTCACCACGTGATTCCTTTACCCGTTTGCCTGGAATTACAGAGAGCTCTTCTCACTCTTTCATGTCGACTCTGGCTTTGGATGGGAGTCGCACCACAACCTTTTGATTGCTAGTCCGACTCGCTCACCACTTAGTCATTCTCGCAGTACTCTTAGAGACAGTAGCTTTTCTTATTTCTTACAATGTATGCTAATTGTATATCGCGTTTGTTAGGGTTAGGGATGGGTAGGGGTAGGGGTAGGGGTAAGGGTTGGGGTTGGGGTTAGGGTAGGGGTAGGGGGAGGGGGAGGGGGGGGGGGGTGGGGAGAGGGTTGGGGTGGGGGGGGGGGGGGGGCGGGGTGGGGGGCTGGAGCGAGGGGGAGAGGGGTCGGGAGGGGGGGGGGGGATGGCCAGGCCGGCGCGTCACGGGGGTCCCCGCCTGGGTTGCTATGTGAGGCAGCAGAAGCAAATGAATTTTATATCAAGTCAATATCACTTCGCTTTGGTTCCATTATCACTTCAGGTTTGATTTCAGGTTACTATCACTTTGGCTAGGACGCCTATCACTAAGGATGGGACGGTAGCCCCCCCCCCCCCCCCCCAAACATACTTCTTATTTTTCTTGTTTGTGTGTTTATAAAATTTTTTTTTTTTTTGACTACTTTTTTTTTTTTTTTTTGCCTTTTTAGGGCTTCTGATTGCGTACATAAAGGCTCGAAGTGTAACTTCTGTGATATTGTCGGACATCTTGAGAGCGTCTGTTGCAAGAAGATTTACCATGAGAAAAGGACGGTAGCCACCAAGATCATCCGACCTGTGGCAGTTACTCCAACTCCAGAACTCAACGTTCACTCGCTGACGTCCAAGCTAGATGCCAGTTACAATCAAGAATCAGGAATTCAACAAGGAACTTGACCTTATCATTTCTAATGATACACAGTCTTCTCCTGGGGATTTTCAATTCTTCAATCTCTTGGCAGCTGCTTGAATCTCTACACCACATGATAGCTCCACACTAATGTTTAGGGAAAAGGATTGTGTTGTGGGAATGACGGATGACTCATCGGATGGTGGTCTATTGAGGATTATTTCAAAGTGGGATGCCCATAACTCATTCACTGCTGCTGGTTTGGTCACGCGTACAACATGATTGGTGATGATTTTGTGATAATGATGATCATGATCCATGATTATGATCACAATCAGCGAAAATCATGATGTCAAAAATCAAATCATCATATGATCATGACCACTGACCATCAACATGAACCACAACAAAAGTCTAGTAGTATACACTTATACTTAAGTATGAAACCAAGTAACATAGATAAAACTCACTGATAGTAATTCATTTCTTGAAATATAACCATCTTCATGGACATCAAACCATTGGCATTCAAGAATTATTCTGTTTGAGATAAGCAAAATATACAAGAGAATTTAGACACATAAACTAAATGACTATCTGCAACAAACAGATACATAACTTTAGATATCAGAAACAGAAAATCATTAATACTTTAAAACGTTGCAGCATTGCAGCTCTTGCAGCCTATCCCATCTTTATCTTCACCCATGGAAACTTGCACGTGCTAGTTATACTAAAAAAGTTAAATTAAATATCGTGGAATATTTAAATATTCCGAAAAAATTTTATATCTAAATATTCCTTAAATGAATGAGCTCCTTAAATGAATAAATAAAATGAATTTATGATGACCTGGATGCATATAGTGTCTTTTGAAATAACTCTCGCTTCTCTCCCAAGCCATGATTCAACGTCCACCTGCCCTCAACCCCACTCCCTGAAAATTTTGACTTGGTACTTTATGTATCTATCTGCCTATTGCATTTTTACCATAGCCTTTTGCCTTAACAAGAAAAAAAATATAAAAAAAGAAAAAACAAGAAAATAAAACGGTGATTCATTGTAAGAAATTGATTTTTCAGTGCCTTATAATTTAAAAATGATGAATATTTTCTTTTTTTTTCTTTATTGGAGTTTGCAGCCTTTCGAGGATCTGAGTTCATATACTTTATTTTTGAAAGCTTATTTTTACCATGTACGTTTCGTCTTTTAAAAAATTAAGAATAAAAAAAGAAAAAAAACTAAAAAAAAGAAGAAAAAACAACAAAAAACTAAAAAAAACTAAAACTGAAAATAACCTAAAAAAATAAAAAATATGAAGAAAAAAAAAAAAAATAAAAGACTAAAAAAAACACACTTAAGCAAACAAAGACAAAAAATAGAAAATCTAAGAAAAAATTGAAAAAAACATCAGAAAAACAAGACGAAACAGACAAATTGAGACTCTAGCTACTAAAGTCGAAGCACGTTCATTTTCCTTGTTGCCAGAACCCTCTGCTCGTAGGTTGCATAGCTTTCGTGAGATCAGACAGACAACTTTTGGCCAACAATACGGATTCTGCTATAGTCTGCTGTCCACTGTTGACCATCAAAGAGCTCAGGACGGAGTTTTGAATTTACAGCCTCTAAAGTTTCCACCACCTGATCTTCGATCTCTATCATATACAACTGTACACAATTTTTTCAAGCTTCAACCGAATCATCTACTCATAAGAAGCGTCAAAATAAATGTCTATGTTGCTGTTTTCGTTGTAGGACAACCCACACCTTTAGAAACGAATGCGCTACCATACGGCATTACTGCCTCTGATGCAGGAGGTTCAATACGCGTATAGTTTTTCGATAATTCCACATTTTTTTCAAAATCATCATCACTATTCTACGAGAGTGGGATTGGCATTTCCAATTACAACGATAGCAAAGTGGGCGATCAGTTCGAACCATACGAGAGCGTTGAAACTAAGCGTACGCTAGAACAGGTCTAGGCTCCTCGCATAGTCTGATCCCGGCTTTCATTTCGATAGTATTGACTCGTTCATGAGCATTCGTCCTATTCGGGTCGCGAAGGTGTTGCAGCGTGAAATCGCCGACCTTTTGCAGACCGATTTTAATAAAAAAATAAAAAAAAGGAAAAACTGAACAAGAAAACAAAAGAAAACTACTAAAAAAAGACAAAAAGACAAATAATAAAGAAAAAGGAAAAAACAAACAAGGTAAAAAAGAAAAGAGAAAAATAAGAAAAAACAAAAAAAAGAAAAAAGAAAAAAAAACTAAAAAGGAAAACAACTAAAAAAAAAACTAAAAAAGAAAAAAACTTTAAAAAAAAAAAAAACAAAAACTTGAGTATTCAGGTTAGACAAAACACGAAAACTCAGAAGTCGGCAATCTACAACACTTGGGTAGCCTCTGCTTCTGAAACGCACTCAAAGCTTGCAAACCATGCTGCTCAGTATGCGGAAATCTATACTAGCCCAGCACGCAAGTTCAACGAATTGACTAGACAGGAACAGCTTGTCCACGTTGCTCTGTGGCATCACAACATGAATTTCTACGAAGCCATTTATCTTGGAAAACCGGTATTACAAAGAAAGGAAAAGACGGAGCAGTAAACGAAATAAAAAAAAAAATAAAAATAGAAGAAACATACACTAAGCACAAGAACAAATAAACAAAAAAAAAAAACAACACACGCACACATACGACAAAAACATCTTGACTGCTGACGTCGTCGTCGTCCAGTACCGACGACCAAGGGTGGTTCAACTTCGTCAAAAGGGAATTATAAGCATGAATTTGGCTTGTGACTAGTTCAGCAACGCTGGTTATTGCTATTTCAGCCTTTGAAATTTTGAAGAGACAACAAAAACTGCAAAGCATTCTTGAGGCACTCGATGTACCATTGGTGAAATGTTTTGCAACTCCACAACCAACAACTTTTAGCGTATATGCTTATTAATGAGTCGAGTAGGTAGATAAGTGCTATACAGATAAGGATACAGATATATTTATATCCAGCTGAGCAGTTTCATTCAAACGGAAATCAAAAGTTCTAATGCCTTTTCAAGTGACCAAAAAATTGGAGGACAACTGTCCTTTTTTCCCAAAATTTTCCGATCGAAATATTGAAGTAGCCATTTTGTTCATCATAATGGAAAGGACAAAAACTATGCCTTTGGATGTAATATAAGCCCCTCCCCAGACCCAGGGGAAAGGTCTTTAAACTATAAATATTTTTCCATTGTTTACGCATAGTACTTTAAATGTCGTTCATAGGTGCCTTCTGACTATTTGAACTATTAAATTTTTAAGCTTTTGCTACGCTTTGTCCCAGGCCCTTTTTTCTGTTTTTCGGTCTGTGACTTTAAACACGTCCCTGTTATGACTTCACAAATGCCTTCCTTGACACCGCCATAACTCAAGAACAACACAATATGCTTTGTAAACGTCAATCTGACTTTCTATCTAAACTCTTTCCATCAATGCGGCCCAGTGCCACAATTTTGATCAAAGAGGGCTAAAATACTATCGATTAAAAAATTTGAGATTTGAAATCTATTTAAAGCCATCGAAACGTTTTCTATTTTGCCTCCTAGTTTCTGAAGCTGTATTATGTTTTAATTGTTTTTTTTTTTTTTTTTTAAGATTACCTTAGGTTTTTTAATATGTCATTTCCAGGGGTTTGACGGATGAAAGTGAAATATTGAAGTTTCTCCTGTTTCATGTCGAACGCAACAGTCTCGTTGACGCCGTCATAGTCCCAGCCGTCGTTCGGCGTGAACTGGTAGTGCCAGACAATTTTGCCGGTGTCCGGGTTGATCGCGACCGTTGACGTCGAATACAGGTTGTCGCCCGGTCGCAGGTGCGCGTTCCACGGCGCGGGGTTGCCGGTGCCGTAGAAAATCAGGTTGGTGTCGGGGTCGTAAGTACCGCCGGCCCAGGTGGCCCCCTCTCTCGCTCCCACGCCCACACCTTTACGCCATATCCCACCACCCTCCCACCTCGACGAACCCCCTAGCTACCCCCTATCTGTTGCCCCCCCCCCTCACCACCACCACCACCATCACCACCACCACCTCCTGTCTCACGTCCTCAGCACCCTACCGCGCGTGTGTGACGGGCAATCGTTCCGCTGCCCTGCGCTCGGTGGGGTCAAATAGCCTGCCTCCAAGTACTTACGACGGGATGGAGACTCCAAAAAATCTCGCAACACCGGAACAGAACCAACTTTTATACCCAGTCTACCCTCGTCAGGGCGGCCAAACAGTTAGAAACTCACATTATCTCCCGGTCCAATATTCCCTCGAAGTTTTACCTGGGTCACTCAAATCGTTAATTTATATCCTTTGTCGTATCAGAGATATCATGGATGCGCCGTTTGACGTCCAGGATCCAATTAGTGCTTGGAATACGGTATTATAGAAATTGAACTATTTACAACATAAGCACACGATCACCCTAGAAACGTAGCGTAGCCTGGAACCATTGATTATTTGGTTTGATGTATTTTTATTAATAAGGAGGCCGTTGAATGTTTACGCGTAAACGACAAACGTTCACTTCAAGATGGGTACTAGGAGCTATAGGTGGAGCCCTGCTCCTCGGCTCTCCCGCTGTGAGTATAGCGGACGATAGGCTTGGTTGCGGGCGGGGTACGCCAGCATCGGAAAATGCCAGCGGGGGACAAACGTCTGATGCAGCCGCTCCTGCAGAACCTGGGCTTCGTGGTGGTGCGGATCTGCTGCAAAAGCTTCCGCGAGGATCTGAGAGGTCCGCAGACCGCCGTCGTTCAGAGGTTCGGATTTCGCGCGCCAGACGAGTTTTTCTGCCACTTCGGCGCCATGATGAGAGTTTGCGTGCGACTTCATCAACGGCAAGTTTATCGTTGCGTGGATGTCGCTGCAGACGCGGTCGCGATCCGACCTGAATGAGGTGTACGGCGTGTTCGACAAGCTGCCGGTGCCGCTCAACATGAGCGGCGTGGGCTTCGGGATCGAGCGGGTGCTGTACGAGCTGAACAAGCACCTCCATTGCCTCTCGCCGCTGATAGAGCCGTTCTTCGTGACCACGATCGATCGGCTGATTCCGGGCCACCAACTACAGCAGAGAAAGTAACTGAGCCACCAATTACAGCAGAGAAAGTAACCGAGCCACCAACTACAGCAGAGAAAATAACTGAGCCACCAACTACAGCAGATAAAGTAACCGAGCCACCAACTACTGCAAAGAAAGTAACCAAGCCACCAACTACAGCAGAGAAAGTAACCGAGCCACCAACTACAGCAGAGAAGGTAACCAAGCCACCAACTACAGCAGAGGTAAATTCTTCCGGATGTGTTAGGGTTCAATCCATGTTTCCAGTAATTAATGGAAGATTTAAACATACTTTATTAATAAATTAACATTTTGAACAGTTTAGCTAGATGAATTCCATATTAGTTTCCATGATATTCTTTTGAAAACAGTTCATTAAGAATAAGGATGACTAAACCCTTTCAAATTTCAAAAAAAGCCTTTACAATTTGAAAGAGAATAGACTTGAATCAGGTAAAAATATTATTAAGAATTATTTAACAAAACCACTTTTCATCCAAAATTTTTACCGGATATCCGAGTTTCGTCCAAACTTTAAACTACAATCCAACACTTCAATTCTTAAACAGAAAAACTAGAAAAGAGGGGTGGTACCAAGCAATTTTGAATTACATACAATATAACATAAAGAAAGCGAGGATTTTTTAGGGTACGCCAAAAATAATCAGAAGTTAAAATAAAAACCGAGATCAACAATCGACAGCATGAGAGCGAGACGGCCCGCGCCTCCCGTTGGCAACCAATTGCCAGGCCTGGCATCCCGCGCCAGCGTGACTGCGTAGGAGCCATTCGGTCGAAGCGCGATTGTATCGCTGGTGAACGTGTAGCGCCCTGCGGGGTTGGGGATAATGCGGCCATCGTCATCGAGCACCGAAAGGCTCCACCAGCTTCCGGACATGTCATGGCCTTTGTGGTGGACGACCGAGATCATCGACATGGCGCCCGGCCAGATCCGGTTTCGCGGCCATCCGGTCGAGGAACTGATCGGCGCCGTGACCTTCCCGCAGATGATCTGGTTGCTGACGCGGGGCGACCTGCCCACCGAGTCGCAGGCGCGTCTGCTGGAATGCGCATTGGTCGCGTCGGTCGCTCACGGGCCTCAGGCGCCTTCGATCGCGACCGCCCGCATGGCGGTGACCTCGTACTCCCACGCGGCAAGGGCTACGCCTACGAGAGCGGACTGCACGTGCCCCTCGTGGTGCGCATCCCGACGCGGTTCCGCCACCTCGTCGACCGCGAGCGCGGTGCGGTAGAGGTCGAAGCCTCCGGCGCCGCCCTCGCGATCGGAGGCGAAGAAGAGCGTGCGACCGTCGGCGGTGAAGGCCGGATCCCGCTCGTCGAACAGGGTGTTGCAGGCCTCGAGCGCCTCATTACCGCCTAATCAACTTTTAAGCATCATCAACAGTATTCGCCCAGAAATACAATTTACTATGAGCACTGACAAGAAACAAATCCCCTTCCTTGACATTTTAATCAATAATGACAAAGGAAGAATTTGGATGGACAATTACTACAAGGATACTGACACCAGGCAATGTCTACTCTTCCAATCATGTAACCCACGCCAATGCAAGAGGAACACTCCTTTTGCATTGGTCTGACTTAAGACACAGATTTTACAGATTTTGGTCACCCCTATCATAATGTATTCATATGAAAGTTAGTCGCTTAATTTAGATGACGTTTATTGATTTGTTCGATTTGAAGTTAATTTTATGCACCGAATCGTCAGAATCACCTAACTTGATAGAGTATCAAAAGTCGAACTCCTCGGAAATTTGAACCGCCAAAAAGAAAATTCTGACTAAGACACAGCCTTAGTAGCTTCATTTTCAAATAATATATCTTCTTCAAGGCATCTAGATGGCCCCACCATTTCTTCCACCAATAATGGAACTGACCACGAAACTGCAAAATTCACACAAGCCTATCCAATTAATAGTATTTTTGATGAGACACGAAACTATGAGACAAGCTTATTATCCCAAGGACATTTCCTACCCTCTCAAAGTGAGGAAGGGGAAATTCTACCATCTCTGATTACATTAAATAACGATAACAACTTGAATCTGCCTTTGATTAAGGGTTATAGGGGTAGAGTTTATAACCGGGACCTCGGGGCGCAAGAATAGGCTTGAAATTTGTGGTTAAGATAACCAAGTTGCTTGGACCGAGAATAAATGAAGGTGAAAATGTGATGTTGGATAACGAGAATATCGATCTAGATAGCTTCTCTTACCCGCGTATTTTTATTAGTAAAGATGGTGGGTGCAGTGAAGATGTTGAAACTGGGGTCTATTTTGTCTTTTTGGGGAATGTTTGGTCTCTTTTATATTTGATCTTTTTTTATTAATCAATTTTTGTCAATGTTCATTTTTCTTCCATAAACCTAAAATACTAAAAAAAAGCGGAAATATCTGTAAAAACGAGCTAAAAAAAAAAAAAAAAAAAACAGGCTGCTTCTTTTTTTTCGGTAAAAAAACAGAAAAAAGAAATGAAATTCCGTTTCTTTCCTTGAGTCTGACTGTGAAAATAAAACGGGAATTATTAATCCATTTTTGTATCAATACTTGGCTACATTAGAGATTTATGACTCATTTATTTTATTTTCTTTCTAAGTTTATTTTACCACTTGTGTACTGCGTAGAAAAAGGGTTTACCAAATTTTTTCGTAACTTATCAACAAACTCAACTAATCAACAAAGGGATGTTTTACTTGCTAATTTGAACAGGAAGTACCTCGCAAAAATAGATGAATTATAAAAAAAAATAAAAAAAATATCAAGACAAATATCCAAATAAAAGATTTTGTACGTTCTTTCCTTTTTCTCTGCCCTTTCTTTCTCATTACTTATTTCTACTCAAATTATTATAAAGTAGCAAGACAAACTAAGGTCATGCTAAAATAAAAAACTAGACGAACTTTACGTAAAAAACAAGAATAATGCTAGAAAGTTGCCCCCTAATACTTAAGCATCATTCCTGTCTGACTGATAAGCCATCAGATTGGCAGTGGTATCATACTTCTTCGCAATCCTGTCCTGCCGGGCTTTACTCTGTTTCGCCAGAATATCAAGCGCCTGGGGTTGCTTCTTCGCCAGCGCCTCGCGTTCCTTCTTCTCACGAAGCTTAGCCGCGCCATAGGACTGCCAGGAAAACCCCTCTATTGAAACAAACGGAGCAATGCCGTTATTGTTGAACCTGTATTAAACTCGCTCGCGCAGAAATAAGCAGTGCTATTAATGACTCTAGAAAACATTATATGATAGTTTAATCATTGGAGAATAAGAATCTGAAGTCTATTTTGTGGCACAGAATGTTTAAGTAGCCAGCCCTCACCTGTTTCTGCAAGCTGTTCGCCGAAGCGTTAGCAAAAGTTCCACGACCCCCTCTCTTATACCCGCTCGTGCAGAAATAAGCAATGCTATAAACCATTATTGTCAGCTATGTTGGCCAACGTGAAACCCTCAACAATGGTTTAAATGTATTATTTCACTTCAAATTCTAATAGAATAGTTTACTTCTAAATCCTACCCATAGTAATAATCTAACTTTCTTTAATACCTAAGAAAAGTTACAAAATTCATCAACATTTTTTTACTTATAAAGTGGCTGCTGTATGTCTGTAACTCTTTCAGTGAACCCATGCTGTGTAGCTGAGTAAACATTATGACTTTATCGTTCTTGTTTATCGTTAGTCTCTAATAACACACAGCCTATATTGCAGGACGCAAAATACTGAGCTTTTATACGGGTATAAGTGACTGCAAGATAACTCGATTTTTCAAACGACAATATGCTGACTTCCGCAAAAGGCAAGGCCATGATTGAAATATGAAATCGTATAAAATGACTTCAAATTCCCTTTGAAAATTGATACAATAATTTACCATATTTCATTGTATGTCCAAGTTGTCTTAGCTTATATTTTTCAATAATTTTTATGAAAAAATAACAAGTAACCATGAAACAAGAGGAGAGGGAGTAAATAAGAGTGAGGTATTCAGAAGAAAACAGAAAAAAAGAGAGAAAGAGTGGGAGGCAGAGAGAGAGTATATATCCTTGGTGGATTTACTTGATACACAAAGGCAACCTCTAAGGCAATACATCGCCATGCAAGATAGAAGACTGGCTTGATTCTAATAATCTTTTTATAAATCTGAAACAGGGCAAAACTGAATATGTTCTGTACGGATCGCATAAAAGACTTGTGAATCAACCAGAAGTTAACACCAAAATCTATGATAAAGCTATAAATGAATCCAAAGTGTACAAAAACCTGGGTGGGCACCCGGGGGGGGGGGTACTTCACATATTTTGGGTACGGGGACGTGCCATCGGGAAGGAGAAATACGTCGTGCTGCTTCTCGTTACGGTAACAATAAATTCAATAACCTAAAACAGAGCAAACCTCAGCAATGGGTTAAGAAAGTGAAATGAATAGGGGGTCACTTGTGCAAGAACCTTGATTCTCTTCTGGATGATTTGCCTGAACAGACAGGCAATGTGCTTAATAAACACCTAGCTAGCATTGTGCAAATGTTCCCCTGTCTCTCCGAAAACTAGCTAATCCCTCAGGGTTTGTTTTTTCTCTTTTTCCCAAAATCTAGGAAATTTGTTCGGGCTCGTAGCTATTTATGAGTAACATTATACTAAATGAATAAAATACATTTGGAATCAGTATGAAAAGCCAATTCTTTTTATGTATCCATTGTTATTGGTAGAACAATGAAACTGTTTGATGATTCACAATTTTCTTTTTTGCTCATTTGAAAATTATTATGTAATTCATGCTATGATTCAGTGAAGGCAGTGGAGCTGTTTTAGTGGGGTAGGCTACTTCCTCGTTTTTTGGGGTTTTTTTTCGTCCGTTTAGCTGATCACATACTTTCAGTTATACGACGCATATAAGACAGAATACAACCGTCGTCCGCGCTTGGGGTAGGAGTATGTTATAAATAAGAATCTAAGGGAGATGGGGACTTCCTAGGAGGGTGTAAAGACGGAGGCTTTGGATAGATTAGGATAAAGGACGTACCGAGTTTCCTCCAATCAACAGTGTCATTTGCTTTGAATTGTAACACGCTGTCGTTATTGGAAGATTACCAATATAAACCACTGTGGATGGTATAGTCTGAATACACAGTTGGTCTCGCATGTCCCTAACCTTTATCATCTAGAAATCAGAAAAATAAATTTCGCTTACCGTGCGAAGTATAATATTTGATAATGAAATGGGGAAAACAATACATCTCCCTAAAATCACCACTATTCCCCACCCGTAAAATGTATGTAAACTTTCCAATAACAAATACTAAACGTAAACAATGAGCGTCTTTATAGCTTAAAGACATATCCCCAGGGTCTGTAGGGAGTCATGTTATCTCCCACAGCATAGTTTTTGGAGCTTTCAACTATGCTGAACAAAATGGCTATCTCAAAATTTTGGTCGGAAGTTTTTTGGCGGAAACAGAGTGCAGGAAAGGGGCTAGTGGAAATCGAGGTTTCAATTCAGTGGCATAGATCCTTGGTTCAAATGGGCCTTGGGGCTGTATCTGAACGCTGCTTATGCAACTTGATGTATGAGGATAGTTTTCACATGTCATAATATCGTGAGAAGCGGGAATATTTTCAATGTCTAGGTTATGGTTCGGATTCTCTTGCCACGTATTTACAACGGCAGGCTCGTCCGGAGTGATAAGCAAATTATATTCAGATGGCGAAGGGGACCGGTACTACTCCGAGCGTCACTTCGGCGCGTACAAGCGCGTGGTCAAGCTCCCGTGCTCGGTGGACCCTGACAGAGTCGTGGCCGAGCACCGGAACGGGCGCGGGGATGATGACGTCGCGTTCGGTCGGACCGTCGATCAGCTCGGGCTCGGTCGCCCACGGCAGGGCGCCGCCCTCGACCTGATAGTGAGCGAAGTGCTTGCGCGCCCAGGCGATGCCGCTGTTCCCAGTTGGGATTGAGTTTCGACAAGCTGCTCGTTGAGTTCTTCGTGACGGTCTCTTTCTTTTTGCAGGTCGACCTGTGCTTGGTGGTTTTGGCTGAGCGCCAGGACCTTCTCAGATACAGTTTCTAGGAAACGTTCTTCAAGGCTCTTGGTTTCGCGAAACCCGCGAACGAGGGCTTGTTTGATACGCTCCACGTTTTTGCGCATGAGCTCAAGATAGGCATGTGTCGCTGACTCCTCCTCGCTTGCCGTTGCTACACACAAGTGCGGAACCTGTTCCTGCAGGGTTTTCCAAGTGTTGGTCAGGTGGCTGGAGCGAGTTTTGCTCGCGAACTCAGCCCGTTGTTGTTCCAGATGTTCTTCCGTCAGATGCAGCTTTACGCCAAATTCGGAGCGGATCAGGCGACGACATTGATGAACCAGTTTCAGCAGACCCGGGTCCAGCAGCCAGCTCACGGGTTCTCAACGATGATGTCTCGCATCGGCTCCGGCACGCCACAACACCATGTTCGCAGAGCGAGCGGCTGGCGGATCCTGCCGACCGTGCTTGGGACCATGAGCTGTCCGACGAGCGGCTGTCTCGCAGCTCGCAAGGTGCGCTCTCTGGCGCCCGCCGCACGCGCATGGGACGAAGCAACAGCGGCGACGAGGACGATGGAGAAGAAGAGCAAGAGGATGAAGAAGAGGGAAGTGTTGAACTAAATCAAAACACATTATATGCATACAGGTGGTCAACAGGATATAACACCTCGTGCATAAGAAGGGAAAGACGCTCTGTCAAAGAGAAAACTCTGATTTGTAGATACAGAGCACTGACTTCATCAACACGGATTTTCATGGTTTTAGATGGTTAGTGTTTTTTTTTGTAACTGAAGAACAGGAAATAGTAACATTTCCAGGCCAGGAAAATCTGGAAGCAAACAGGATTCTTCTTGCTGCCAAACAGGCAGAAAAAATGGGTGCAATGGACTTTTGTATTGTAATAAGTGCAAAGGGGCCAACTCCAAGAATTTTTAAGAAAGTACTCGAAGCCGTTGATCTACTTGTAGCTGAAACAGGATTAAAAGTAGGATGTTCACTTGGTGAACTCCTCTTTTCCTATGTCAAAAGTTTTAGTTTTCGAGGGTATTAGCTACGTCTGAAGACTAAATATGGATAATTAACATTCAGTAAATTCCTAATTTTCTTCTTCGATAAGATATTAATATTGCATGCATATATTAACTTAACATAAACATCAACTTTAATATAGTATTGATTTTATCTCTTAATAAAAATGCGAGAAAAGAGTCATTATCCGATTTATCTTAAGAATAATATTGACCCAATATTTCAGTTTATGGTCAAGGAAAAACTAAGTTTGTCTTTTCCGACCAGATCTTTTTACATTGGGGGTGAGGAGTTGGAGGAAGAAATCTTGGAAAACACTTGGAGTGGAGGTATTGGGATGAAGGGATAGGAAATGAAGGTAGTAGCTGGTTTTGTATTAAATTATTAAATATATTAAATCGTATTTCAAATCCCGACCATATCTTTTGACATTGGGGGGGGGGAGTTGGGGGAAGAAATCTTGGAAAACATTTGGAGTGGAGGAATCGAAACCATACACACACTAGTTACTTAATTCGAAGTAAGGGTTTCAGCCATTTGCGAAACAAAACAGAACACCGATGTGAAGTCGAAGGGACGAGCTAGCAACCCTTTAAAAAGAATTCTTAACTTCTAATTCATCGCTTGCCTCACCTTTATGAAAAAAATCATGTACAAGATCAGGATTGCAGCAAAAAACCTTGAAGAAGAGGAGAGCAACATCATTGACGCAATCGAGCAATCTTTAAGGACCATGCCTATGTGCATAGGCTGCAAGATGTTACATAGCATTGGCCTTAGATAATGCGTAAATTATTACGTTATACAATTTTATCCAAAAAAAAACAAGAGATCTAAACGACGAAGGCTTTTGAACATGCAAGTTTTATTAATGAAAACTAATTTACATGCATCATTTAAACACAGAAAAATGCAATTAAAACGAAAAAAAACGTAAAAAAAAGTTAACAGTTTTTGGTAACGTACTGTAAGTAAGGAGCGACCCGACTCAATAGTAAACTAAACTCTAAAAAACGACCTTTTGACATCAATAAACACATCAAAAGAATCGGTTTTTGATTTAAAATAAATCAGTTTCACTCAATATAGTCTTACCCATCAGAAGTTATGAGTCTGAGAAAATTTACCTTATTTTCGAAAAGAGGGAAAAACACCTCTAAAAGTCATATAATCTTTTGTGACTGTTTTTTTAATTAATACCGGGAAATCCAGCACCTTCTTCAAGGAAAATTTCCTTTCACCACGAAAACTCCTCCATGGAAAATCCTCCCGAGTATGCACCCTCGCTGGAACCCCCCTCCTTCCCCAAAAATATCTTTATACTTTTCAATAGCCGATACTATATGTAAGCATTGGGTAATACTCATAACTTGCAGCCATTCGACTAGGGGCTGTGGGGGGGCAGCTCGGAAAGGCGGATGGAGATTTGCTCGATCCTTTCCAGAGAAATTGCATGCGGGGTGTTATGGGTACCCGGCTTACTGACCGTATTTCAAACAAAAGGCGCAACGAAAATGGTGACTCAACTCGACTTTCTAGGGCTATAATGAAAAAACAAGTTGAGATGGCTAGGGCACGTTCTGCAGATGAAGGAGGACAGATTGCCGAAGATTGTCCTTTACGGCCAACCATTCATCAAAAGTTAGTATTGGCATAAAATTTGCATAGTTTCATCAACAAAGGGGGAAATCCTCAAAGGGATGTGTTCTTGAAAAAAAAAAATGCTATAATCCATTTCAATAGGTCTGAGAACTCTGGAGCTGATGTTTCAGCCCTGTATCTCAAAAATACGAAACATAGTGTTTTTCAAAATATATTTTATTTGTTCCTGAATTGTATCTTATCAATAGCCATAGAAAATTCTGGAAACTGGCGCGGGAGTCTCTTTGCCCAGTTCTTGTGTGTAGAAGTCAAGTTGAATGGGGGGCTAACGAGAAGTTGGTGGCAGCTGTGGATACTGGTGACGTGGCGCAACAGACGCTTAATCGGGAAATTGTTGCGACTGGTGCATATTTCGCATCGCTACTAGATGCAAAATTGCACCTGGTTTCTGTGTATTCGAAATTAGATTTTAAGTTAGATCCGAAATGCATGATTCAGCCATCCATTCAGCGAACGTCTCGCTCAACATGTGCGCTTCAACCAGGATGCCACAGCACTTATTACAGCGATCCAGCTTGATGTGTTCATGGGCCCGGGCTTCGAGCTCACCGTGACACTTTGGACATCGCATCTTCTCACCCTGCCTCTGTGTTGCCGCCGGCACAATTTTCCTTGATCCCGTTACCTTAACAAATCAGCAACAAAGGAAAATCCCCGACTTCGCGCGCCTCGATAACCGTGCCGCCCTAGCGCACCGCGAAGTCCGGCGCGTAGGCGGCGGGGCCAATGTCTTCGACCGCGGCTTCGATCGCCTCGACGAGCGCGTCGGTGTCGCCGGTCTCGCCGCCGCGGATGGTGGTGTGCACGACGATGAGAACGAGTTTGCGTTCCGGGTGCTGGAAGAAGCCCTCCGGGAGACGCTCCTCCATGTCCGCGCGCGCCTCGTCGCTTTCAGTTGAAAAAATGTTTGTTTACTTCATTTTGACAACATTGAATGAAATTAAAGTTTCACATATTTATCACCTTTGTCTCAAGTTGTTGTAATCTCAGATACCAATGCAATTTGTAATATTGACCTTTTTATATTTTTTACCTTTTGGGGAAAGATGGGAACCAGAATGATCAGATGGGAGCCAAAACGGGATATAAGCGGCTAGGAAGTTTAGCAACACAAATTATGAAGCAAAAAAAATTGTTGCCAAACTTACTTGACAAATAGAAACCTCCATCAGATACTGTATCAGAAAATGAGAAAGAAAAGAGGACATTCAATGATATACATGTTTCTAAACAGCAATACAAACACTCTAGGTAAAGAAGAACAAGAAGAACATGAATTAGAGCAAGGAAGAAAAGCATTAGATATAAGCAAAGATATAAAAGCAAAGGAAAAGAAAAGCAAAGACGTGTTGCTGGTGACGGTGATCTGCCCGGTGGTGGCATTGATGGCGAATACGCCGGCGGCATTACCACCGGTGATCTGCCAGTTGCTGAACGTGGTGCCGCTGTCGGCGTCGGTGGCGAGAACGGTTCCGACGGCGGACGAATTCGCAGCGGTTTCGCTCACGGCGAATACCTGAGCGGCCGTGACGACCGGGGTATTGTCGTTTTCATCGGTCACCGTGACAGCGATGTAAAAATAATGTAAAATTATATCAAATTAGCATTCTAAAAACAGTTTTAGACAGTAATGAAAACTATGAAACAACGTGAAAACTCTATAAATGGATATGATAATTGTTACTATGATGACAATGACAAATTTTCCACAAAGAAGTATTTTTAATCCTCTGAGAAGAAGTGCAAACAAAGGGCACCAAAGCTCTGTTATTTTGTATTTTGTTGGACGAAGTAATATGGAATGAAGACCATATGGCCCATGCCATCAATTGCCCGGTGCTGGATAACGAAGAACGCATTATCGTAGGCACCATGTACAAGCAAGTTGGCGCATTTGAAGCCAAGCGCCTGGGGGCAGCCCTGGTAGCAAAAAATATAGGGCGCCACATAGAAAACCTGTTCCAGGATAAGCCACATGACTGGCAACCTCTGGTTTATCGCTGGCGTGGCGGCAACCGCAGTGGCGCCATGGGAGTAGCTATCAAGACTTTCTTGCTAATGGCTAATGCAAGCTTTCTGAAGGGATCTCTGAACAGCCAACACCTATACTGACAATATTAGCTATAGGAGGGGATCTGATGATGATCATGATGATGATCATGGCTGTATAACAGATTACAGAATTTTCTGCCGTCCGGCCGTCCGCCGTCGCGCTCAACAGTGTGTGGGATTGAGTCGTACAATAAGCGCATACGTCATACCGGGTGCCGATGCTGCGCGCCGCCAACACGAATTCCCGCTCCTTGATCGCCAGAACCTCGCCACGGACGATCCGCGCGGTCTGCATCCAGCTGGTGATTCCGATGACGAAGACTATGAGGATGAAAATCCCGATCTCCGGTCCGAATAGCGACCGGAAGGTATTCCGGAACAGCATGATGATGACCAGCAGCAACGGCAGGATCGGAAGCGCCAGGAAAAGATCGGTCACACCATCCGTTCTTCGGTTGTCAGCGTTTTCTTTGGAGTGAAGCTGTTAACTTGAACATCTTTTCGTTACCAAGCATCCCCCTTTGCCTTCGCTTATTCCTAACCTTAGTGATATAGGCTTCTTAACATTAATTTTTAAGTCTTTTTTTGCAGTGATAACTCGATATACTTTGCTTAACTCCTGATTTAATATGAAACCAGGTACTAATTTCATTTCCTCCCTTAGACGTTCGGGGAGCGCCCGAATGCCCGACTTGGCGGCCAACCCGGGATTCGAGGGACGTCGATGAGCCGGTGTTTTTATGCATTCACGATGTCCTCGGTCTTGTTATTCTCGGGCGGCTGCTTTCGGAACCAGCGTTCTTCGGATCATCACGACACCGATCCTCGGGCGCCGATTCGCGCGGTGATTTACAACGTGCAATTTTTGCCGAGCGTCGCACAGTTGATGAACAAGCCAATGAAATAGATGGGAAACATGAGTAGCATGCTATTTTAACATCCACAAAGATTCACGACTTACATGCAAAATGTAAGAATCACAATTGTTGAGAGGCAAGGACACAGAAAATGGTCACGCTACACTTGCATGTTTTGTAAGGTTGACTCTTGCTTCACCAAGTGTAATACCCCCAAGACAGCTCTGAGATTGTTTAAACGGTAAGTGAAAGTTTGCATGCCATGACGCTAAAAATCTTTTGCGTAAAGAGCGAGGCATTGACGAGGGGCGAACCCCTTCATATCGTTTTAAGTTTCAATTTTGCATCTTAGTTTCAGTTGAACAAACTTTTTTTTTTTAATTTCGTCGTTTTTTAAATGATGCTGAGAAATTCGGTGCCCTCTTCATGAAAAATTCTCTTCCCCCATGAGCAGTTTCTCCATGGAAATATCCTCCCGTGCAACCCTCTGCCCCCCCATTGAAGAAATTAAAAATTTCAATATTATTAAATATAAATTAATGCTGGAAATTATTTTAACTCTATTGTCTATCGTTTAACTGACACCAAATTTTTGCCGACGAGCTGTGCGATAGAAAACTTTTGGTAAACAAAGATGTGCAAAATCCATGCAGATAACTTATCTGCAACCTATTAACCTATTAAAACCTTTTTTGAACCTATTAGATAACTGCGCACTTTTCCAGGGAATAGTTTGAATTGAGCAGACATTAAAAAATAGAGCCACATTTAAGGCATAAATAAAAAGTCAAAGGCCAATTAAGATAGTAAACTATCTGACCTGCACACAAGAAAGAGAACGGGGGGGATACTCCAACAACACCATTTCAAAGAACCTTATCCAAAACGGAAGCAACTAAGTTACTTTTATAGGGTTGACCCATCCCCCAAACAAAAGAAAAACTTATATTCTTTTTTTTCGTTCTTTGCTTCTACATATCTTTGTATCGTTTTACATACATACAGGTCCTTGTTTCCCAGTCCGTGTTTTACCTCAGTTTCAATAATCATCCTAATAATCATCTCCTCCACAGAAGCAGGCATCAAGGAGTGACTGCGATGTCGCCTTCCACTCCGATCTAGTGATGCAGCGTTTGCACAACAGAGAGACACCTTATGGGACATTTCCGTACAACACTTGCCTGGAATACGCTGCAGGGCCGACGCAGGGACCTTAATAGTCAAGAAGAGTCTTTAATTCTTAAATAATAATAATAACAGAGAAAAGCATAATTTATTGGACAAGTTGAATAAGAAGTGTCTAGAAATACCATGAATTTTAGGGATTTTGGCACAACCAAGGGTTTCGTCCCTGTTACCATGGCATTAGTAGAAAAATAACCTAACAGTTAAAAGCAGAGCTGTAAAAACACAACAAAGCAAGATGGCAGTCAAAGGTGCAAAATATCCAAGAAGAATGTCGGGAGCCAAACATTGAAGATGTGCGCAGGCTGGTGAGAAAAGTTGCTGTAGAGAATGACCCCGTTTTCGGCAGAATAATGGCTGGTGGAAAAAGAGATGTGAAATATGAATTACAGTATTCAAACGAAAGAAGCTCCAATTTGTGGTGATACAAAGGCTGTTTAAAATCGTGATACTTGTTGCCTCATGCAGGTGCGAGTTCCATCCGATCACGCCACTTTTACAATATTGGCTACATGGCAGCGCAGGATACCCTAGACCGCATCGAGCCAGCGTCCGCTGAGTTTGGCATACACGATGCCGCTCTTGAGCACAATTTCCGGGTAACCATGATTCTGATGCCCTCTGAAGTAGCTAAAAACCCCCAAGCTTTATCTCGCATCTTTAACGAATCCCATCTAGACGCACTCGCCGAATATTTATAGCGCAAAATAGTTTTCAGATAATACATAGAAGAAAAGATAAGACAAAATATACTATTAAATTGCACTAGCAAAATTTTTGATTCCCCTCAAAATCTTTTTGAATTTACTTGTCTACTATGATATTGTTTCTGTCTTGTTCACTATAATATAATTTCTAATTAATACTAGCCGAGTTTCCTAATTAAAACTAAAACGAGTTTCAACTAGCCCTGATCAAGAACAAGAACGTGAACAAGAGCAGGAACAAGGAGAGGAAACAGAACAAGTGTAGGAACAAGAACATGGACAAAAACAAGAACAAGGAGAGGAAGCAGAACAAGGAAGAGAACAGGAGCAATAACAGAAAAAAGAACAAGAACAAGAACAAGAACGTGAACAAGAACAGGAACAAGGAGAGGAAACAGAACAAGTGCAGGAACAAGAACATGGACAAGAACAAGAACAGCGCTTTTCTTGCCAATAGTTATGGTACCGTTCCTAACTTTAACCGGGACACGTCCAGATTGACTCCTCCCTCTCAATTTATTAACTTGCCAGTATAATATTTTATTATTATGCCGTCTAGATGCATCTTCCAGATCTTCGGCATTTTATCCATGGCCTCCATTTTACACCTCCTTAGTTCAGATTTTAATGCTCTCTCCACTTTATCTGCGTTCCTTTTGTTTTCATTTTCGGATAGCGGAGGAATTCGGAAAAACACAAAAATTGAAATCGTATGTAAAGCATTTATCTTCGCTTTCCAGAGTGGAGTTGCGCAGACTATATAAATATATACTACCTACGTGTCAACTTGTAGTAAACAATTAAAGTGCGTGTCTTATCTTCGCCACGCGCTCGAATGCTAGAATCTATTTCAGCAAAAGTTTTCTTTAATGGAAAGTGGTGTTTTAACCCTAACCCTACCTAAGAAGATTTTTTCATTAGAAAGCAACTCATTTGAAATTTTTCTTATCTAGGTCAAGCCTTTATGCATTAACTCCTCGTCTAAATTGCATTCTTCTAAATCAACTTTTCAGACAATCGAAAAGGGTAATTTTTTTACTCCTAAAAGTGGCCAATTCAGCGGATGTCAAAATTAATCCGCTGCAAGGCTCAATTTTTCTACTTTTATAGCTGTATCGCTTATGACGCTCTATGGATGGGCATAGAGCAACACATGGTGATGTTCCAGCCTGAAGGGTCATCGGAACCGTCACAATCAGCCTGACATATCACACACGTGCCCTCTTGCCCAGGAGCGTGCTCTCGGGAGCACCGGGGGGCATGGGCTCTCCACCCAGCAGCGGGCTCTGGATCAACTCTATCCATGAGCTGATGTAGTCGCTCCCGAGAAGCGTTATCATAGTCGTCTGCAGGATGTTTGCTGACATTCTGACTAAAGCCTTACCAAAGACAAGATTTGACGAGTTACTAACACTGAAAGGTGTTAAACACTGTTTTTAATGCTTTTTATATTTTATGCTTAATAAACATTTCTCAAGTAGGAGTGTTGAGAAATATGGCTCATGTTTTCTGATCGACACTTCCGCATTATCACAAGATTTATCATGCTGGGTTGTGTAGTTTTAGTTGTCGTTCTGTTTGGTCGATGTCCCTATTGGTGATGCGCCGATCTAGCAAGGGTAATGCCGATCAACCCGGTCGGGTTGCTGTGATGGTCAGTCGCGTGGCCGGGTACTTTGTTCGCAACCGTATTTTCGCATTCGTCTTGTGCGGTTTGCTTTTGGCGGCAGGGGGCTTTGCCGGGTCACGACTGGGCTGCGAGTTTACTCCATCGATAGAGGAGGGTGACATTCTGATGCGAGTGACCATGGAACTTGATCCGGGCCAAGAAGAGAAGAACTAACCCCAATATTGACTAAATGCTGCACTAGATAAAGAATCTCAACTTGCACCAATGTGTTACTGGTCGTTGTATACAGCTAGAAAATTGAAATGGATATTAGTTAGAGTTGCAGTAAAAAGACAGACGGTTCCAATCAAAGTCAACAGAAAAAATTGCTAAATATAATTTTATATATCCATAAACTAGTTATGTCTTAAACGTTTTGAACGAATTGGAAGCTCAACTACTATTTATGAAGCTGCCTGGATTGATGAAATTGAAGATTTAGGAGATGACTATATAGTCAGTTCGGTTTTGTTCTTTTTTAGTACACACTACAATAATATAAATCCATGTTTTTCTGAAAATTCATAAAACAACGCATTGAATTTGCTTATATATATTTTTTTCATATTATTTTCATTATTCCTTTTATTTACATTAACTGGTTAGGGTTATGGTTAGGGTTAGCAAATCAGCAAAATAGTACTTCTACTATGCCAACCTTACTTGCAGTCCTTCTCCCACACGTCCACTTTTGTCACTACCCTCCAACCTCCTCCTTGACTCTCCCACCTTAACAAGGACCCTCCCGCTATTACAATACCCTGCCACTTTTACTTAAACCCTCGCAATTTGGCTTAAAACCTTCCACTTTTACAATACCCTCCCACCTAGTCTCCCCAAAGAACACCAACATTTTAACACCATCAATATGGAAAGCACAAATATGGCCTTCTTCAATGAGCCCTTTAAGTTCAAAACAACTGGTTTCTACTCAAGCTAGCAAACAAGAAGTGAGTGGACAGAGCAAAATCCTTTGCATTCCTCAATATACACACTATAGGACCACTTATATGTGGCTAACTTATATGTGGCTAACTCTTTCCAGAAAAATTAGGCCGGCAATTAACAAAGAAGTGCCCTTTTTATTTTCAGGAAATGTTTTGAAAGCATGAACAATCTGATTTGCTAAATTTGTCAAGTGCAAATTTTAGTACAATCCAGTGAGTCGAGGGATGTTTCACTCTTTCAAAGAGCTTATAAGATTATTCAAAAAGGGATGTTTGGAGATTTGCCTCAAAAGAAAAGTTTTACCAAAAGCCCACAAGATTTTTAGGGACTGAGATGTCCAGGCAATCCTGTCCATCCTTCTAACGGTTTAGAGCCCAGCGAGACACCTTCTAGCGTGAACAAGTGCAAGGTAGCAATGGTTCTATCCACTCCCCCGGTAGCTGACCGAACGGTGGTCCCGCACACGGTAACCACAAAACCTTGGACAGAAACCGCGAGAGCTGGTGTATCGGCAAACCTAGTATGGGATGCGGCACCATCTTGCTTGTTCCAACACTTACTCTTACTAATTCATATGAACAGCCTACTTTCGGCAGGCGTTCAAGTATCTCCGGCCATTAAAGGATTTGCAGATCAAGCCACGGACCCGGAATTCAAAAAAGTCATTCAAGCGATCTGGAAGCGAATTGAAACAGGAGTCCCACTTCACGAAACCCTCAAAGAGCATCCCTCCTATTTTCCGGAAGAAATGGCGCATCTTATTCAAGCAGGTGAGGAAAGTGGGACCTTGCCAGACAAAAAGTTAAAAAAAAAAATTAAAAATAAAAAAAAAAAAAAAAAAAAAAAAAAAAAAAGAAAGAAAAAAAAAAGAGAAACTATAAATGACGTCCGAACCTTAAAACTGATTAGACAGAAGATTGACAATTAAACAATTAAATAGCAAATAGGGGCCAAAAGCTGCTTACCAAATTCAGTGAAGCTGATACACTGCTTCTCTGGCCTTTTTTGTTTGTTGGCGCACATTCCGGTAACATGCTCATACTACTAGTATTATTAACAATGCTGTTACTGTTACTACTACTAATAAAACAGTTCTGCAGCTACTATGGATCCTACTACTACTATGATGCTATTACGATTAATTCTAAAGGTATGAAGGTGAAAAGCTGACAGAATATAGAGGAGAAATTTGTACTAAATCCAAACGCTCAGTGTGCATGCATATTGTCAATAGGGTGAATCTCAGGAATGGATTTCATTTTCACCTTTAGGTGAAAATGAATCACCCACGAAATCAAGGGGCCTTAGGTCTTTGGGGTGCCCTGAGCCACGAAAAATCTCTTTTGTAGAAAGGAAGACATGTCACATCTTGTTGAATGAGTCAAACAAGGGATTTCAATCCATATGATTAAAGGGTCCAAAGCGAGGCCCTTACCCCGTCCAACCTGCTTTCCTGTTTCTGTTTTTTTTTTTTTTTTCAATTTCCCAAGTATACAAGATTATTAAAAATACATGTTTTTCACTCCTAACAAAGCTTTTCGTCTTAAAGGAGTGATTCTGGTTTAGAACTTTTGAGTTATCTTTCTAACTTTTTTATTTTAATTTTCAACAGTTTATACAACCATCACTCAGCATCCCAGTTCAAGGAAGGTTAAGGAAGGACAGTCATCATTGAATTTTAGTTGTGGTGCTGATGGAAGCCCATCTCCTACCCGTGCGCGCGGAACTGAGCCCGGCGTGTCCTCAGCCGCCATGGTCGCCGGGAAGACGCACCCTGAGCCGCTTGATCCGGCGCGGATCCGCATCGACGATTTCGAATTCGGTGCCGCTTGGGTGTCGAATAACCTCTACACGCGCCGGACACGGCCGGTCAGCATGAAGACAAGGCCACCCAGCGTGTCAAATTCTTCGTCATCGAGACCCCGGAAAGCGATACACCTGTAGAGAAAGCTTAGAGGGAAAGATCAATTGATCAAAAGGCAGTATGTGTACGCTAATATTAATACTACTGCCACTGCTATATTTACTACTGCAACTAATACTACTGACGCTCTTACTAGTTTGCAACTACTTATAAGGCTAAGAACATTAATACAATAATTTCTAGAAGTATATGAAAAATTTCTAAAAGTATACATATTATCAAAAGGACATATCAGCCTGTTATAGCACTGTATAGCCTGCATTCAGCTGCACGCAGGCTATGCCTTACTGTAATCGACTGTAATACAGAAATACAATGGAAATTTCACATGTCACAGGCTCCCAAATATTTTAGACACTTCTGCAATACTAAAACTTGCTCAGAAAGAGCCTTATCCCTGGCATTGGTAATGTCCAGCACGTCAATTGACAAAAATGACTTTGATATGGTAATTTTGAAACTTTTCTAAACTGATTTTCAAATTCGGGCATGTCGCTCTCTGCTTAAAATAATTGTCTGAACTACTGCTATAAGCCGGCCATTCAAATTTGCCGCGTTAAAACCATGAAACCAATTTCGCTTGCAGGCCGTGCCCCACCTATTACATCTGTCCGCAAACACCTGTTAAGGAATTTACGGAGCCTTCCCGATGCGCGACGCCGCCCCACAGACCATTTACCTGAAAGACTATACGCCCTTTGGCTACCCATACTTTGACCAAAGATATTAAACAAGGTCTGAGAAAGTCACGCTAGAAAATTACTTGGCAAAATTCAAAAAGAAAAAATCTGAACCTACGATTGATCCTAATGACTCTAAAAAAGAGTCAATAGAAGAAACTCCTTCAGATGTTCCTGAAATTGAAAAATCAGAATCTACTCCTGACGAACCTTCAGGAGATCCTCCAGTTAGTGTTGCTGAAAAAAGTGAAAAACCTGCCACCCTCTTCCCCCACGTCCTGTATCCCTCCGGCTTGACCGGAGGGCCCACTCGCTTCGGCTGTTGGGAACGGAGCCTGCGGCGGGTGCATGGCCACAGCCACGCGCACGTCGGCAAGGGGTTATGAGAGTAGTCCCTCCGGTCAAGCCGGAGGGCTACGGAGAAATGGGCGGCTGTCGGAGAGCAGAATGCGAACCGGCGTCAGGAGTTCGCCATTTCGACCCACTACAATTATTCTGTTTATCATAAAGTGGGGTAGAATTCTAGTTTATTGACTTGGTATATTTTCATCCAAATTATTTGGAGGAAACTGACCCCTTGCTCTCCCCCAGATGAAGTGCCAGTGGAAAGGGGATACTGGGACTCAAATAAACTGGAATCGAATCTGAAAGTCCTGCAAATCGAGGTTGTCTGAACATAATTAAGTAAGAATTTCGGTATTATAATGTTTAGGCTTTATATCAGACTGAAAAAAAATCATATAAAAATATTAATGACAATAATAACATGGATAATAACAACATAATTATGCAAGGCGTGGAAGGACGTGAGACCTATAAAGCTCTGTTGTGATCTATCACATGACTAAATCGTTTCCGAGAATCGGGCTACATGTTTTAGTCGATTATATGCTCGTTCAAATTGTTACACTGTCTAACAGTTGATGACTTCACTTGATAAGAATGCATGAAAACCAGGGATCTCCCTAGTGACCAGAATCCTTTCAGCACCCCATGCTTTATTCCTATCTATATCCTCCACTTTGACTTCCCAGAAGAACCTTTTTATATTTTTTCTCTTGCCAGTTTCAGATGTGCTCAGACACTCGGATGTTCCACAACACAAGGCCCCCAAATTGAATCAGTATGACCTTTTTGTAATGATTTAGTAGTGAAAACCAAATCTTAAAAATCTCGCTATTAGAAACAGAAATGCCACTGAAGAAGGCATTTGGTGTGGCTGCTGAGTACTTTAGGCTTAAAAAGAACGCGTTGTACAAAGCCATTATTGCGCAAAGAGAAGAATAGCCAAAAAATCCGCTGTGTTTTAGATCAGAAACAGGTATAATGCGCCGCGAGTTGGCCGGATAATCGCTGCTTGTGACGAAAATGATCAAGGGGAGGAAAGTCCGGGCTCCACTTTCGAAAAAAAGTAAAGACCTCCACTAGGCCAAAAATAAGCAGAAACAAAGTCAAATAATCTTCCAAGCGTAAAACTACCACAAATCACCATAAATAAATAAATGAAGCCCAAAAAGAACAGAAATTACAATAAATAACCAAGTCAATATGAAAACGAGCAAAAATTAACACGAGTAGGGTTGAAAAACCCGTGCCTTCTTAAAAACAGAACACAATTTCCACTTTACTGAGTGGCTGAAATTGGGTAATTGTTTAAGTCAGGCATTGTAGTTCCCCGGAGGTTAATCCTGAGTCTCGACTTCTTTCTTCTAGCAATCTGTGCTGATGGCAGTTACTATAAATTCACATTTACGGCGAAAGTGGAAACGACTAGAGAAGCTTATCATCAATTTTGACAAATGACTGATGGTGACTAGCTGATGGTTAGTCTTTGAATAGAATTGTTTGTGTCTTCGTATAGCACATTGCGCGGGCTTCATAGCACATTTAGGTGTGTTTTCATAGCACATTTAGGTGTGCTTTCATAGCACATTGCGAGTGCTTCATAGCACATTTGTGCGTGCTTTCACAGGATATTGTGGGTACTTCATAGCAGATCTCTGCGTGTTTTTATCGCACACCACTATACTTCCTAGCACTTTGAGAAATGCCTGTATCTCACCGACAGCCAAGTTCGCAGCTGTATCTGATGCACCCGTAAAGGCGGTGAAGAGCGCGCACGCTCCGAGCGCGACGATCGCGAGCCCGCCGTCGAGCCACCCGAGCAGCGCGTTCGTGAGTCGGACCAAACGATGGGGCGCGTTGCTTTCGCCGAGCAGGTAGCCCGCGAACGGGAAGAGCGAAAACGCCAGCAAGATGGGCATTTCGGCCAGGCGATAGATTTCGATCGCGACGCCTTAAAGATACACCTGTTCGACCCGGCCCCGAAGCACCCTTGCCTGTATGCCTCTCTATTTCCCCCATATGATAAGAAAATGAAGCAGTCAAATTGCCCGTGTACTTTGTTTTGATCTCGTTGCTTAAATCTCTAATACAAGCTGTTCTACTTCCCGCTACATCCATGTGACATCCATGGGGGTAGGGTAATTATTACCCAAAACTCTGTATGCCTCCTCATCTGAGCTTTATAAGAATACCCTCGAAAGTGAAAGGTAGCCTATATATCATTGATGTGTCCCTTTTTTATCTCTGGCACTAGCAGGGCACTGTATCACGGGGACAAAGGAGGCAGTTGCCCTCCCAATAATTTGAAGCAAAATTATTATATAGCTTAAGCCCCTCAACTCTCCAGATGTGGACCCCTCATACCCCCCTCATAATAGATGCTGGAACTAAGCCCCTATCTACAGACTCTCATAAATTCATCTTCTTACCAAAAAGCCACTGAGTTTATTCGACAGTTTTTGCAGCAATCTGCACTTTAAAACAGTAACTCAAGTCATAGGGTAATGCTTCCGCACTGCACTATGACGGCCGTGTACTAGTCTTGTATCATTGAGTAAATCATATTTACAACAATGCCTTCCATAGCCAATGGAATAATATACTTGCTGTATTTTTCCATTTTATCGTGCCCAATTCTCTTATTGTACTTTTCGAGTAAAACAAGTAAGAGTTAGTGTAAAGATAAGAGGAAGACCGAGATCTGCACTAACAGCAACCATGAGGTAATGGAATAGAATAGTAAGACAAAGAGAAGGGGAAGAGTAAGAGTTAGAGCACGAGGAAGAGCAAGAAAGAGCAAGAGTAAGAGAAGGAAAGGATTAAGAGTAAGAGTAAAAGTAAGAGCACGAGGAAGAGCAGAAAGAGTAAGAGTAACAGTAAGGGTAAGAACTATACCACCGTACCAGCTGTCTCTTGACGAGTGCATTTAGTTGGCGTTGCTGGAGTGTTCGCTGGGGTCTAATCAGTAATATGTAATCTGAACTCTGAGTATGGAATGACTTAGACCCTTTGTGCATGTCCGAAATTTAGAAAAATTCTAAACATTGATAATAGAGATGCCGTCTTCGAAGAATGAGAAGGGGCGAGCGCGCAAGTTTTTCATTATGGTTACTTACATGCCTTAATGCATTCTCTACTTCCTTTAATTTCCTCTTATTTTCATATGATCTATCACTCAGAAACCTTTTGTACAGGTCTCTTCTCTCTTCTACTGAGTCTAAAGCCATTTAGTTGATATTCTTGTTTTCGTTTCAAAGTTTCAGCCCTAAGACACCTTATGCTACTTCGGAAACCCGAAAATTATTCCACTGATCCTCAACATTGTCCAGTTTAAACTCTCCAATCGCAACTGTAGAATCTCTGCTTTGACATTGAGCAAATCTCTCGAATCTAAACTTTATGGCAACGCAGCTGAGCAATAATGAAGAGAAGAATACCCTTAGTTTGATATAGAAAGGGTTGGTGCTTAAGAATAATGATAAAATGTGCACAACAAAATTAATTTTTTATACGTAATTAATACGTAATTTTTGTTATAAAATAAGATAAAAGCAATGCTCATAGCTTCTCTTCCTTGAATTAAACATATTGAAGTATAGTGATATTCACTTTGGTAGCAGCAATCTCCATCACCAATGCACTATTTTTGGTCCTAACCCACTGTCAAACAAGTGCAAGAAAGAGGTGTAGAAGCAACGTTGTCAACGCGGTACAATTGTATGGTTTTTGGTACAATTTAGAGGTCCTGGTATTTTCCAAATTTTCTGGCACATTTTTTTTTTTTTTTTTTTTTTTTTTTTGCCCAATGATTACACCGGTGGTGATGTCCACTTCCAGGAAGCGGGAAAACACGATGCCCGCACCTTGCATTTGTCCGCAGACATAGACAAAAGAAATCGCAACTGCACAAAAAACTGCGATTAAACGAGCAGTGCGTGAGTAATAGCGATCCCCAATAAAATCAGGAACGGTAAATTTGCCAAACTTTCTAAGATAGGGAGCCAAGAGAAGGGCGAGTAGTACATAGCCACAATATTTAAGTGTTGAGTAAGTGATGTTCAGTAAAATTTCACAATTCTTCAATTGTAATGTTGTAATGTTAAATTTCAAAAAAACTTACTTTGTTCCTTCTCTGCAAGTTATTTTTGCCAGCCAATGGCCCTCTTTTTCCTCGTCGCATCCGACAATGCTGCCTAATAATTTTAGCTGGAAATCACAGAACAAATATTGTTGTCCTCCCGGTCTCTTTCTATATAAAGTGTTAAAATTATGCTTAAATTTTACTCAACTGAAGTGGAGCAAAAGCTTGAAAAATTGCAAACTCAAATTGATATAACTTCAGGTATAGACTTCATTAATGATATCAAGGAGTGCTTTAGTATCTACTTCACACAGTACCATGTCAGCAGTGGGTACTTTGATAATCACATTTATAGAATACTTAAAAGTACCAACTTTGAGGAAGAGAAGAACTACTTTAATGCTTTGAGCTTCTATGCTTCGTGTATATAGCGCCATCACGCTCTAAAATTAAAGATTGGCTTAGTTTTGCATTCCCATTGGATGGAGGAAGGAATGCGTACCTATAATAACGTCAGTTAGATTGGTACTATGATGGAAAGTTAGCAGGGGTTGTAATTGTTATGCTCTCATTTGCATAATTTAAAGCCAGTGAAGACAATGAAAAGTTTTTTTTATTAGTCTGGAAGAATAGAAAGTTCTGATATTTCTTCTGAATTGTCTCTCTGCCTCCTTTCAAGTGTGTCATTAGTCCCTTTATTCTTGACATTTCCTTTACTAGAGGATATACGACCAATATTGACCACGCCCTTTCTCAAAGATCCATTCACTATGCACGGATGATCTGATTAGGGACCCTCTTGAACTATCTTTTATCTAAAGTCATCTCAGAAGACAAATATCTGAACTTCTGGTAGGCAGGTCCAGAAAAGACGAACGAATTAACTAATTATTGCGCAGGATATTGGCCTAATGTAACAACTAAAGCCCTACTCCCTGCTTTATCGTTTCTGCTGAAGGGATATTATTAATTCACTCCTTGGAATCTCGTACATCCTCAACTGGAATCTCTGTAGTTTTCGTAGGAATCTTGTAAGAATCCTTTGTTTTAATAGGAATCTCGCACGGTTTTGCGAGGAGTGAAATGCCTTCGGTTCTAAACATGGGAGGGCAACTAGGCCTCCTCCCCCACCTCTTCGTCTTATCAAAATCGTACGATCAAAACTATGAGAAAGCTATTTAACAAAAAAAAATTAATATGCAATAATTTTGTTTTAATTATTCAGAAATTTTTTCTTTTTAATTATTCATGTACGGTGAACCAAAATCAAAACATGCATTAATTCAAAAACGTTCAGAAAATGAAAAAAAACAATTTTTTTTAACAAGCCTATAGAAAAACCTATAACCGTTGACAAGCCTGTAGAATCAAAATTTAGCCACTTTCGAATCGACTCAGTTCTTCTTCAGATAGCATCTAAGGGGCTAGTGACTTGTGTCTAGGTTCACTAGTTGCCACGTCAGCACAAACGGAGCACGTCACAAACTTGAGTAAAAAAACAGAAGTTTGAAAATTAGCTTGACAAGCACCAAATTTATTTTTGCTGAAGTATCAATAAGCTGGTAACACACAAAACGTTCGAGAACCATCAAGAACACAAAGGACACACACATGAAAGTTGTTGACGCCATCGCCCACGCCATGAAAGCTGAAGGGGTAGACGTTCTTTTTGCCTATCCAGTCAATCCACTTATCGAAGCGGCTGCAGAAGTTGATATCCGCACAGTCATCGTGCGGCAAGAACGCATCGGTTTACACATGGCAGACGCCTACTCCCGCCTTCAAGCTTTGCGCGAAGGGAAAAGGGGCAGCGTGGGTTGGAGTAGAGTTTTGAATATTTCATGGGCGTGAGTCTACGTAAAAAAGGAATAAACGTCTACTATTTTAGGCGGAGCTTTGCCTCTAAAAGATGGGGGTCTTCCGGCAGTGGGGTGATTTCGAATCCAAGGGATTTGCATATTTTGAGTAGCCCCACATTTTTATCGAGAATGCTGCCAAAAATGTACTCTAAAGTGGAATGGGGGGGTGTGCCGCCATAGCCGTGTTTTTGTCGGTTGACCTTGGGCCGCACAGAGAATAGGATGGGAGGGGGGGGGGGGGGGGGGGCCTGGGAAACATGTGCATCCGTTCCTTACTGAAGTTTTATATAGAGAGACACGTTTCTATATGATACCCTGCGCTATAGAAAGGATTTAGTTTATGCTTTTTTTTTTTAGATTCCATTTTACCCCCCCAAACATATCCAGGCTTTAGTTGAAGCGAATAAAATTCAGCTGGAGAGCAAGATGAGATCTTTGGGGGAGATCCAACTGAAATCCGGGAGTGTTAGTGACCCCCTCTGCCCCATAGAAAATTACGCCCGTGTACTCAGCAAGCTAAGATATTTTGCTGTATCAAGATAAAGTTAATTTTGGTCGTGATTTTTAACTGAAGAGCTTTAAATTACTATCAAGTTCTTGTGATATTTACTACGGGGCCGTTACGGCGGTGGACGATCTGAATTTCGCAATACAGCCCGGCTGCGTCACGGCTCTTCTTGGCGGCAACGGTGCCGGCAAGACGACCACGATCGCCATGTTGCTGGGTCTGGTAAAGCCATGCGCCGGCCGCGTTGAAATCTTCGGCACCGATATGACCAAGGCGCGGCACAAGGTTGCCCATCTCATCAATTTCGAAAGTCCCTACGTCGATATGCCGAACCAATTTAACTGTGAACCCTCCATTTGGCCACAAACAAATTCCTATTGATAATAGAAATAACATGTAAGAACAAAAATAACTTGTTCATATATATAAAGAGCTGTTCAGTAACAAAAAAGCTAAGAAAAAGATTTAAAAAAAGAAAACCATTATTTATCTTAAAAAAGAAATCGTTGCTTGATTTAGATCTTCTAGAATAATTACAGAATTTAAAGTTGTAAGGGGACGGTTTCAATCCTCCGGGTTTCTCTGCTGCTGCGGGTAAGATCAGCGTATTTCATTGTAAGAGCGGAAGCGGGACCGAACAGGCGGCTCCAAAAATCCCGACTGCTGGTACCGCAGGCCATGGCCTATGCCCTTCTTACCGGTTTACCTGCACAGACGGGAGTCCACGCCAGCATAATGCCCCTCATACTCTATGCGCTCCTGTGCAACAGCCACTCTCTCTCCGTCGGGATTCGGATCTCTTACTCCAGCTCTAAAAGTTATGGTAAGACCACTCAATTATTTCTAAATAGTTTAGCCACGCAAACTAAAAAAGTTTATAATGATTAGGGTTTAAATTATAGGGTTATCTCTTAAATTTTATTTTCCGTGTACCACCACAGTTCCTTGGAGCTAATTTTTGGCGTCCTCCTAGAAGGTACGCTAGAATATTTTTAGAAGCTGTCTTTTCCTGAACTTTGGAGGGATGATCATTCCACAGAGCAATAAACTTGTGATTGCTTATAAAGGATATAAATCTTTCTCATCAATAATTTTGATAATACGCAGCATTTGAGACAACAGCTGTCTTCCTTTGACCCGACAGAACAAAAGCCTTTGGCTCGATTCATGGACGGGTGATATCGCACTAATGTAGATGTCGGTCAAGCTTGTCTGCATGTAAGGTTAGAAACACATGAAATTTGTTGCGACTACCACTCATGCTGGGTGAACACGGCGGCTCTCGAGGAGCTGGGGATCACGCGGGACACACCCGATCCCCTCGGCGGACGAATCGCCCGCGACGCATCAGGTGAGCCGACCGGAATGCTCTATGAGACCGCCGCACAGTTGCACGCCTGGGCGCACCGCGACGCGAACACGACCGACGCGCAGCGCGATGCGGCGGTCCGGCGAGTCGTGTCCGCCTACATCCCCATTTTTGATACGCTTGACCATTGGTCTACTGTGGATGAGGATTATTTGCAGAAACGTCTTAAGGAAGGCTTTGATAATACTTATCATTATGGTGCTAGATGGCCTTATTCCTCGCTTCAAAATATGGTAAAGAATGGCGTTTTATTTATGGTGAATCCTACGAACCGCAATTGTTTTGAAGCAATAGTTTATCGGTTTACAGATGAATTTATTGAGGATTGGAAAAAGACATGAGATCGGGTGTGAACTGTATGCGGCTGTCCTGCAGGCCGAGAACCAGACCCATGGTTTCCACGAGGCGCGTCTTGCCAAGACCGGGCACGCCGATCAGCAGGGCGTGGCCGCCGGAAAGCAGTGTGGTCAGGCTGAGGTCGACGACATGCGTTTGACCGAAAAAGACTTTACCGATGCTGGCGCGCGCGGCCGCCAGCCGGTCGCCCAATTTTTCGATTTCCGCGGCTTCGTTTTCGTTCATCACTATATCAGACTTTTTCAGATGACTTTTGCTGTTTTGATTCATTCAAAAAATCATGTGTTCCAATGTCTGTGCGCTCTGAAACATCTAAAATTGGCTTATTAATCTTTTTTTTTCTTTAGTTTCAAGTAATAGGTAGTAAATTAACAATTTCAGTTGAGTTAAGAACTTTTTTTTCGTGAACTCAGTTCCTCCTTTTTGCTTAAAATGTTGGGATGCTCGTATAAAAGTTCAGAGGGAGCACATTTGATTGGAAACTGGAAGGATTTCACTCACCTATTAAGATTGAAAAGAAATCGGAGGGCAACAAACGCACCCCACACATACACACCCTTTTCTCCCCAAATTCATCAGACAAAATTTTGAGATAGCCATTTTGTAAAAAATAGTTCAAAGATCAGATAACAAAAACTTCGGTGTCGACACAACCCACCAGGACCCAATTAGTTAGACTAGTTAAAGTAACTTAAATTAAAGTAGTGACAATTATACTGAAGTTGTATTTATACTAATATGCTTTGAGAAGTAATTATTAATTAGAGCAGCTTAAATTAGATTAAAATAGGGTAACCAAAAGTAACTATCAATTAGTTATTCTTAATTAAAAGTATATAGAAAAGTAACAAGTTTAATTCAACACAGTGTTTCCGAATATATGCATTCCAAAAGGTAAAGTTCAATTTTGAAGAGGACTTTTATGTATCTCAAAGCTGATAAATCCATACCAAAAACTTATACAAATAAGCATAATAATCAAGCAGATACAAATAAATCAAAAAGAAACTTTCTCTTTTCGGGCCTTTAAAACAGGGGTTTCCAACCTATGGGGCATGTACCCCCCCCCCCCCCCCCCGGAGGTGCGAGACTGTTGCAAGGGGGGCATGTAGCTGTTTCGAAAATCTCCTTGAAGAGCGCTTTCCAAATGACGTATGGTTTATTGACGTATAAGGGCATATACTCGTATGAGTACTACAACTCCATTTCGATGTGACAAAAATGCCGCACATTGAAGCGTTTTATGATTCAATTCATGATCTTCAATGCACCACTGCCGACTATGAATATGCTAAAAAAAAGTTTGGACCAAGGGTGGGTGTAGATAATGGGAGGAGTATTGTAAAACGTACCGGCTTCCAATTACCATTTGATTTGTAGCATCAACATAGTACTGAGCCGTATTATTAAATGGATTCCCCCCCCCCTGCAGTCGCGGAACTGTGGTTCACATATTTGTCTCTTTTCGAAAAGTATTATTTTAAAGACAATATTAATGACAAGTGAAATCTCATTGCAAAGACACTGCCAGAATTGCTGGAGCAACATTAAAACATTAAGGAGCAACATAAAAACGTAAAATCGTCGGTCGCGGCCTTATCGAATGCGCAGAAGAGGCATGTCGGACACAGAAACTCCGGGAACTGCGCCTCAGCAGCCACACCGAAACGCCGGAAAATGTTCGGCTTTAGGAGCATCTTGGCTGGAAGGAATCGGGCCGCTCAGGCAACAAAGTGCATATGAGCAAAGTGCTGTAAGCGCTATTTGCTGATCAGCAGACTTACCTTTCCGGATTCATGGCCCGTAGCGATGATAGCTTGCACTTTGGTTAGTTAAAAAGTAGCCAAGTTAGTTAGTTAATAAGTTAGCTAGTTAGTTAATTTGTTTGCTGTGTAGTTACTAAACTATATACTTTGTTAGTATACATAGCTTGCTAGTTAGTTAGTTATGTAAATAGTTCAGTAGCTTTTTTGGTAGTTAGATAGTGTGCTAGTTAGTTAGTAATTTAGTTAGTTTGTTAGAATAGCAAGAATAGCTTACCCGCTGCAGGCGCCGCAGCGCCGGGTGGTGCATGCTGCTGGCCCAGAATGCCAGCCAGGTCTTCATGGCGGGGCCACTGACCTGACTGTCGTCGAAGTTGCCGTCGATCATCGCGCGCAGATGGGCGCGGGGGGCGTCGTCGCCGAGTGCCAGGCGGCGTTCGGCCACGACGTCGCGCAGCGCCTGCATGAGGTGGCGCATGGTCGCCTCGAGCAGGCCGTTCTTGTCCGTTAATATGTTAAATCGGTTTAGCAGAAATGAAGAAATTGCAGAAATCTCTTCGTCAAATCTAAGGTATCTACTGTAGGGTCATACTTATACCCTATGGTCATACTTAACATTGGTACCCTGCTACGCCCTGCACATCACTTTGCGTTGGAAAGAAGCTCTGTTAATCTAATACTGTGCATTATAAGCTTAATTAATTCATCAAATGACCACCTTACCTTAACCCATTCTCAGCCCCTCCGGCATGGCGATCCGGTCGGCCCTGTCCGGCTCCTGCAGGATGCGGGTGCCGGTGCGGTTCTTCGGGGTCAGCAGCGCGACCGCCTTGTTGTCGGTGGGAAGGTCGGCACAGTCCGGCACCACCAGAACCACGCTCTCCGGCGCTTCCGCCCTGCCAGCCGTGGTCTCCGCCGTCAGGGTCAGTTCCACGCCGCCGGGCCTGAAGGGTTCCGACACCACAAATAGATCGCAACTTTAAAGAGGAATATGTATTTTCCCATCGGGGTTGAATCGAACCTATTATCACGCCATTACATCAAGAAGAAGCTCTTATTTTTTTCAGTTCGAAGACAAGCGACAATGAGAATCAGTTTATTCCTTGCCGTGCCGGGGCCTGGCCCATTGCATCAAGACGAGGCTCACATCGTCTGTGGATAAGCGACAATGGACAATGAGGACAATGAGACCACTTTATAATCGATCAAAACGCCAAAACCATGCTCGCCCTCTCCGCGGCGGAACAAATACATTCCCTGGTTAGAAAGCACAATCAGTTCCAGGACAATGATCAGAATGGTAGTGGCATAAATAGGAATGGGTTCTAAAACCCAGAAAATAGCCGCCAGGAGAAAAAGCGCCATTACTCGTTGCTCGATTATGGTCAATCCTTCAAGCGGTATCCAATGAGTCGGTAATATGCTTTTGTTACACGTTCTCTATAAGGAACACCATTATAAGGAGCGGCCCCCAAAAATTCCCAAAAAAGTAAGGAACTTTAAGGAACTGTCAAGGCTCGAATGAAATCTACTTGTACGCTTTTGTTACACGTTTCTCTATAAGGAACACCTATATCAGTAGAACGGCAAGAAGATACACCATCCATGTCCCCTTTGGTTACACATCTTCTACAAAGAACACCATCGTATGGATAACTGCAATGCTTCTAGCGTTCTCTGGAACCACAATTTTCATAATTCATTTTAAAAAAGGGAGAAATGTCCTCTAAATTATTTTTTAGATGTTAAGACTGAAAATAGAAATTAGTCTTTTATTTTTTCAATTATTTCACTAAATCTCCATGGCCCGCATTGGGAATCTACCTTTTCATTTTGAATTATTCCTTTTTCATTAAGCTGATTTACCACATAAGCTGAGAATGAACCCGGCGGGGCAGGGCCGACAGGTGGACGATCTCAACCGCCGCATCGTCGGAGAGCTGCGGACCCGCGCCTTCAGCGATCGCGGCGTCGAGGCGACGGTGCTCGATCGCATCGACATGGCCGCGACCACCCCGGCGTATCTCGACGCCCTCGATGCCAACGTGGCCTTCCGCCAGCTGGGGATCGACGCGGCGCTGGACGCGGGCACCGCGCGCGGCCGCGCCTAACCATGCATTAGACAATAAATACTTTCACTTCATTAGACAATAAATACTGTCACTTCATTAGCTTGTACTAGTTGTATCATTAGTGGCTACACTTATTTGTGCTAACATCAACAGTTGCTTGGGCAACACCAATTTGCACCCTATGTGAAGTTAATATTATCTTCTTTTTAGTCAATTCTATGAGTTATATCAGTCTATCTGTACCGCTATTTCATCTATTAGTTTTCTCGATGATGAAACCCTGCTTTTTAACAAAGGCGCGTGGTAGGGGGCGTGCCTAACCGTGCTGTAACTTTAGAACTTATTCAACTCCAATTGGTCAGAACGGTTTCCTCAACTTTTACTTTTCAGTAATGAGCTGAAGTTTTAACAGTGTCAAGGGGGTAAACATAAGAAGATGAATATTTTGTAGATTAGTTAGTAGATAAATTATTAGTCTGCATAGTAGAATATCAGAGCTTTAATGTGAGAACAGGAACCGAGCTTCACCGACTAGCCGCCCTAACCGCTCATGAAAAAGGCTCGAATATAAATCAAGTCGTTATTGAAGCGTTAAAGAATTAGCTTGGGACGGGGTAAACGCTTATTAGAGCAAATAAAAAACCCAATCTTTAATATCAAACCCAACTACTTTTATCCTCCTTTCAACTTCTCCCGAACCGTCTCTAAGCTTTTCAAAACTATTTTTTCCGCCGCGCGTTTGGCCAAGTCGGAGCCGTGATGGGCAATCAGCGCCTTGTTGGCCGTGACCACATCTTTACCCGCATCGAGCGCGGCTTCCACCGCCGCCTTGGCCGCCCCATCGGCCCCGCCAATCAGCTCGACAAAAACGTCCACCGCCGCATGGCGAGCCATCTCCACAGGATCGTCGAACCACTCGGCGTTCGAAAGGTCGATGCCCCGATTTTTGGCCCATGTGCACTGGCATACGATTCCTTGGTAGAAAAAATATACACTAGCCGTAAATCGATAAATAACGACTCATTACACCGGCTACAGCCAGCAGAGTTACGCACACACCTCCTCACACCCAATTTCTCTAAAAATTCTCTCCTTACTCCCAATCCGCGACGTAATTCTCATAAACTACTGTGTTCATAATTGTCAATATTATTGTCACCATTAAGCATTTTACTTTTTTTTCATAACGCTGTACTGGCAGTTTTTAATTCTATATTAGTTGAGTAACCTAATTTAAATCTAAGCTTACACATCAGAATCGGTTTACCCTAAGGGCTAGTATAGTGTGGCTACGTGGGAAGTATCCTAGCATAATAAATCAAAGATGACAATAGACATTTTCACTCTTGTTAAATAAACTTGCTTTTTTTTAAACATAATAAAAAAATAATAAAATAATCATATTAACTAACTAATTTTGCTAAATATTCCGTATTCGGTTGTCCGACGAATAGGCGTGTGGCTTTTATAAGAATGATAACCTTAGACAAACGAAACTTTAGATGTTTGCATTCGGTAACTGCAGTGAGGCCATCATACAAACGAATGATTAAATGCCAAATATAACAATGCTAACAATGAGACAATAACAAAACCATGTTGGCGCTGTTTTTATAACGAAAAGTCACCGCTTAACAAACTTCTCTGTCCTGTTGCTCTTGAAAAGTGAAGCTGCTGGCCGGGAAGTGATTTCTCAAAGTCGCTTCTGATACATATCTTAGCGTTAATACTGCATTTCAGCTTTTAAAGACTTCGCAAAAACAGCTGCTTGTAAAATCGCAAAAAATCTTATCCATCTTTCATTAATAAAGCATAAAGCATGCCGCTGCCTTACACATAGCAAAAATGCAATAAAATGCAAGTACTGATTTTCAGCTTATTTCTTAAGGTTCTGATAGAGATCCCTAGGATGTTCGCTGCATGTGTTCTATTGCCAATACAATGATCCAGTGTATTTAATATTAGATCTCGCTCAACCTCTGCAACAGTCATTCCCACAAGATTTTGATGCACGGCTACAGCTGTTGCAGCTGCAGCTGCGGCTGGTTCATTTGTCAAGTTAGTTAGAGATTCTGGTGGGCGGAATACATCTGGTGAGTTTTTTGCTATATTTTGTTCTAATTGTGTTTTTTTTAATTAAATGCATATCAATTTTTTTCTAAGTACTTTAAGATCTTCTCGTCTTTGTCAACATGCTTTGTAAGTTCAAGCCAATTTTAGAAAAAAAATAACCGGCCCAGTTTTGGGTGTCACATACATTATTTTAAAATATTTTGTATTCATTGTGGTCTTCATAGCCCAATTTACATGTTCTATAAAGTACAAAAAATTTTGCTCTTATTTTTTGTCCAATTTTTGTATCTAATTTTGTGTAATATAAATATGAATTGAGCTCTCCCAACAAATTTCATGGCCTTAATGCTAAAGAGTCAGTTGTGCACAGCAATTTGTCGAAACAAAAATGGTCCATGAAAAATGTAACCCCTAAAGATTTTTAAGAGGAGCGTGAAATACAAGAATGAGTAGTGACGCCATAGGCACTTACACAGAAGCCCTGATTACAATAAACAATCGAGTCAAACTCAAAACAAGCAAAAATTAACATGAGTAGGACTGATAACTCCTATGCCTTTTTAAGACCAGATCACAATTTGCACTTTACTGAAAAATGTAACAAACAAATGAACGTGGATTGTCAGTTAAATTGACATATACTGATATTTCTTCCTTAAGGTTTTGATTATTTTTCATTTATGAAAGTAAGAAAGGTAAAAGCATTTCAAACTTAATGTATATCTTGCTCTCTTCCACCGAATATTCAAACTGAAATGCATCATTCTTATGAGCAGATATTTTTAATTGATTGTACGATACAAATCAGTCATACTACCAAGTTCTTTGTATTTTAAAGTAACATGTGATATTCACTAGTTTTAAGTGCTTTTATTCATTCATAGTCGACAAGGCGTAATCAATCGAATGGCCTAACTTTTATCACATATGCACAGTTTTTTAGCTTTGAGGGCAAGGTAAGTAAATCTCTGGGGGCATACAATGTGGACATATTAGGAATATATATCTTTGTAAAGCCTCGAACTTCTCAAGACCAGAACATAATTTGCACGTTGCTGAAAAAATGGCTTTGGATTGTCAGTTTAGCATACATATACTTATATATATTCCTTAAAGTTTTAATTATTTAAAATTATTAAAGTTTAAAAAGTTAAAACATATGAAACGTATCTCCTTTGCAGGAAGACTGGCGCAGACCGGCGCATCGGATGGGGATGATTGCGAATTATCGTTGCAGGAAACGACATGGCCTGTGCGGCAGCGGCACAGCGTATGACTGGAACGCCGCCTGCCCTGCCGCGCCCCGGCCCGTCTAGAGCCCGCCGCCCTCCGGGATCACCACCTGCACACTGTCCTCCGCGAAATGGTCAAAGCTCTTGACCCATCGCCGGTGCGGCCAGTTTCTTTTTCTTATATGTTGAATAAGCGACAGATTTTAGCTGTCTAGTTCTTACTGCACTAATAATACAAAGACTATGCTTAATTTTTTATTAGCTGATGTTTTAGAACACAAATAATAATAAATAATTGTTTACCATTCCTCATAATTAGGTTCAAACATAAGCGAGTACTGCATTTTGCCTGTAATGTTAATCTTGCCTGATAATGAATTCAACTTTGCCTTGCTTCTTAGATATTCAAGTTGCATTTTTACAATGCATTGCTTTGGAAGAAAAGACTTGGGATCGTAGATGTGCTTTTAAACAATGAAGATCAGACCATGAGACATGTTGTCGTAAAGGTGATAGTCCCCTGAGATCTTAGGGCACTGCGATTCCTGGGTCTGGCTTTTACTATATCCCATCTGAAATGGCCAACTGGATGCAGAGATCCATCAAAATCTACTTTTCAAAGAAGCTTATGCCCAGTGGCGCTGTTTATAAGTCTTTCATCACCGGGCTTTAAACTACCCTATAAAAAGTATTTTGTGGACAAAAGAAAGATCCTAGCCAACTTTCTCTGGGGTTAGACTTCCCTTTAAAAAAAAAACTATCGTAACTTGCGGCCTTCAACTAAAAAAAAAAGATAATATACTAGCACATTCTAATTTAGGCACAATAGAATCATCGAGAATGCAATTCTTGTAGATATACCGAAAACCAATCCTTACTCTCACGCTCTCCGATAAAATCATATAATTCATTCAACGAACGAAGTGTCAAATCTCTTGCATCCGCTTCCAGCTCGGTATTCGACTTTACTTTAAATCTTTTTTCTTCATCTTCACCAAAGAATTTCTCTTTTTGAAGATTGCTCAAGGCTTCAATATCGCTAGAACTTAATCCCTTAACTTCTTTTTCTCTTTTAGTATTTCTAATTTTTATTTTATCATGGGACTCTGGCTTAACAAAGTAACAATAATAGATTTTTTTGGAATTTCCAAAAGATTTGATTAAAATTTTGAATTATTTTTGTTAAAAGGGCTGCTTTGTCCGATATTAATAAGCCACAAAGAAACGATCTGAATGGTGTTTTAAATTCATACATATAGTCGTCAACGTCTTCAACAGCTGGAATACAACTAACTGTAAACTATAGTTGTTTTTTTAAAACTGAAACTTTAAATTTAACATTTAAAAAGCGAAACTATAGAAAAAACTCTTAAAACTAAAACTTTAAAATTGAAAGAAATCTTCAGATATAAGCCTCAAAACTAAAATCTTTAAAATTATAAACTTTGAAATAATATTCTTTAAACTAAAACTTTTAAATAAGACAATTTAGATATAAACTTTAAATCTGATAATTTAAAACCAAAAACTTGAGGTTTAATAGAGTTGAGATGACCTGTTTTTGGCATGACAAGCAGGAATTAGAATTTAGATGATCTTCATTTATAGAAAAATTCATATAAACATGTGGAGACTAGAAGGGTGAATGCCTGGAACTAAACTGCCCACAAAGTGCATGGGGAGAAACAACAAACATGTCGAGTTTTAAGAAATCATATGGGAAATTATGTGGGCAAATTGAAAAATTTTGTCATTTCATGGGCTCAAGGCAATTTCGAGTGGTTTACTGGCTGGCAGAGTATCCAAAAATATATAAAGGCACTTTTGACTACAACAGACTCAGTTACTTGGTAAATTTTGAGGCTTTTAATTGGTTACTGTGTATAAAAAATACTATCTTAATGCCGAAAAAATTGATAAATTCACTTTTGTCTACAATAAACTCAAGTACTTGGTAAATTCTTTAGTCTTGACTTAGTCTTTTACTTAGTGCCTGAGCGTTCAAAACTCGTATGACCAAGCTAGCACACTGTATCCAAACAGATCCATCCTAGCAACTCTTGTACTCAGTAATGAAAGTCGTTGCTCACAGTACAGAAAATGACAACCCGCAATCATGTCCTTTTAGTTGAACGGCATAAGATCTCGTCCATCAATGGCTTGGGGTACAAGAAAAGACATCAAGCAAATATCTACGTTGCCATCTTGATTGCTAAAATTTATTAACCATTGGAGAGCAAGCAGCCCTTCTTTCAATTTCTTTCATTTTCCAAACACATTCGACGAATAAAAGATAAAAGAACTGGCCAACCACGACAAAGGAGAAAGAAATGAGGATAAAGAAGACAAACGGGTGTATGGCCAGTAAATGAAAAAGAAGAAAAAAAAATAAAACAAATATTTCACCCGTATAAAACAAGTCGTCTTCAGCACAAGGAAAAGAACTAGAAACTATAACAATTTTTTTTATTTGTTGAAGTCTATTGACTTGTCCTTCAGTAGGGGGACTTTCAAGATCAAAGGGTATACCATAATGAGATAACGAGTTCACACAATCTGGTCCACATCGATATGTCAACTCATGAAAATGTATTTAAGGGTTTGGCTTGTTGGTAATTTTCATGCTGTTGTATTTTTTATTAACCATGGCCCGTAGGGATGTTTTGTGTTTATTAATGTCATATTGGTCATCAAACAGTTCGTGGTAACAAACTATAAGTAAGGAGCGACTCGGTCCAATAGTAATCAAAACTCTAAAAAATGTAATTTTTATAACCATCGATACCTTAAAAGAATTGACTTTATATTCTGATTTTAAACATATAAAATTCATTAAGCTTAATGTAACCAATCAAAAACTATGAACCTGAAAAAATTTGCTTGATTTTATGAAAAAGGGGAGTAACCCCCCCCCCGGCGGTGCAGCGTCGCGTCGCGGGTCGAGGGGTTCGCGACCCAGATATTGAGGCGCCGGCGTCGCAGGCCGTTGTACTGCACGCCCTCGGCGTTGGAGTCGATGATCGAGAAGTCGTAGCAAGCGTAGGGCCCGCCCGGGTCACCCGCGTCGTCGCACGCGTAGGGCGTGGTGTCCGCGCTGGCCTCGCAGATCGCGAGCGCGTTCTCGCCGTTCACCGGATCCTGGATCATACATTACCCTGTTGATCCTCTTTTTTAGAAAAGCTTAGTAAACGGTTTTTGGGAATTATCTCATAAGCCTGACAATATTAATTAAACTACTAGTTAATTAAAGTAACTAATGTTAATTTAACTTGTTAACATGTTCATTCGAAAGTGATATCTTAATTTTTTTTTCACTACATGCACTTCTATCGCAAAGGATTTTCTTGTTAGAAATCCCGAAAACTCAGCCTTAACAAAAATCTTGACTTTTCACCGAGCGATATTTCATCAATATCAGCACCTAAAACAAAATTTACAGCTGCATGAAATTGACATGACAAATAATTTAAATCATTTGGATTTTCAGAATCATTAAATTTTCGAATATATTGAAGATTTGCAAGTATATAACAATTTTCATTCATAGGAACATGTACAATTCGTTCAACCAGAGTATCTAATATATTATCAGCACTAAGTTCCATGTTTGTTTAATTGAACTTAGATATCGATTATGTAACCGTAGAATCAATAAATGCATGGAGGCGCAAAAATGGGTATACAAAAAAAATTCCCAATTAGCTTCTAGGATTGTTTTTGCTTGTTGCAAGTCGATTTGCATGCCAAGATCATTGGTATCTGCAGAAATGCTGGAAAGCGGGGTGGCTAAAGGGATTTGCATGAGCATTTTTGTGGGGGTTTTAACAAATTTATTATTCAAGAATTCATTGACATTCAATCGAAAATTATCAAACAAATTCAATGATAAACAATCCAATGAAATTCAACTAGAACAAACTATTTTTTTATTCAATACTTCTCAAATCTCTTCAAATAATCTTCTCGCAATTTAATTCATTCTCTCATTGAGATAAGAAATAATCAATTCATACAAATATTCAATTCAAATATTAATATCATAAAAGATGATGAAAATCTCTAAAAGTAAGAGTTTGTTGCGAAAATAGGTTCTTGGGGGTTTCAACAAAGAGTCTTAAACTCCTCAAAATGGCTTCGGACTAAAATGAAAAATGCATCATTGGAATCACCGTGGTTGGAAACCCTCCACATGAATTATAACACCCACATTGAACAATTAGAAAATCACCTTTCAGTATGAATATCACTGATACGTATCTTTTCCCACAGGTGACTTTATCAAACCAGTACTCTCAATTTATGCCTGCTATCAGAATCTCTCCACCCTGGAGAACCTGGCTTAGAATTATAGCTTGGTTTATATTTTGCGAGAAGGCAAAACCCGTTCTCATTGGATTACAAAGGTTCTTGGACAAAATCGGAAGCAAGTACAAGATTTATTGACCAAAATCTGTGGTATTCATGCACTACTATATTCTATTTTTCAATGTCGCAGAAATACTTACAGTGAATTTCTCACACAGTTAAGTGAAACTTAAACTCGCAATTGGCTGAAGCATCTGGAGCAATAATCACATTTCAGTAAAACAAAGTGTATTTGATTCCAAAGTGAGGAAGAACTTTTGGGAAACAGCAGCTCTAAATAATACAATTTAGAAAAATAAGCCAGATTTTATGTGTTACATTGAGTTGATTCGTAACCGTGTATATTTATAACCGTGTAGTACTTGCTGCATTTATTCAGGAAAGACCTGGGTAAGTAATTATAACAGTTATAGCTTATTGTATATCATATATTTTACCATGCTTATTATTATCCTATAACACAGATGATAAATGGCTTAGATAAAGTAAACTAGTGTAAATTATTTCTGAGGCCACATTGGCTATAATTGACATGCGACACAAAAACAAAGAACGAAAATTCTTTAAGAGAATGACATAATAAAATGAGAATAATTTTCAGCCAGTAATCATCCAACTTTGCGATAATCCACCTACTGCGTTACTTTTGTAACAATGGCCTATCATCCATGCGTTAACAAATGATAACAAGATGCATTTTATTCCAATCTTGTTATTAAAATTCAGCATAAAATACTTACATATATAACTAACAGTAATCATTATTAAAATATAAGTTATTTAGTTCTGTTGTTGTCATTTTGTCTCTGACGTATTTTGTCTTTTTTTTTTTTTTTTTTTTACATCAGTAAAATAACAGGATGAATTATTTTTCACTTTTCAATGTAAATCAATCAAGCGATATAAATCTGGTTTACTTATCTGTAAGGAGCTTTTATAAAAGCGAGACTTTTATATTTGTTGCACAAAAAATTGATGACATATTACTTCGTATAAAATTCGTTTTAAATGACTCATAAAGTCTTTTTTCTATTGAAAGGGAGTAGTAGTGATAAGATTAGAAGGGAAGCGGTGTTGTGCCCCATTCTTGGGGTGTCACAACCTTTCTAATATGAAAGTTTCCCTCTTTTGTCCGTAATACACAAAGTTTTCTTTTTTTGGCAGTCGTGCCCCTATTATGAAGCTACAAGTCTTACTCTTACTTAACTATCACTTTCCAGCCCACAATACACGACCCTCTTTTCGTCCCGGGGTTGTGCCCCATACTTGGGGTGCCACAATTTTATTCGTATGAAAGTTATCCAGCTTTCAACACTTCGTTGGGACCTGGAATCGGACGTTCACGCTTACTCGCAACGTAGGTTAGGAGGCATCAGGCTTTACCGCCCCAAGTTGGATGATTACAGGGTTGAGCGAACGATCGAGTTACTGAGCGAGCATTCGATGGTGGCCACCTCACTGTCCTGGGGCGGCGGGTTCACCGGCAGCGACGGGCGTCCGTTCGAAGATGCGGTTTCCGATGCCGTCGATTGTTTGCACTTATGATGACGTTTGGACAGAGCGACAGTCCTGATATACCGTAAGTATTTGATTATTAAAGGTGTCTTTTGGGGCCTTTTTTCTGCGTGTTCTTTGTCTGGAGACTTCCGAGAGATCGAAACCCTGTTCTTTGGGACAGGACATGTCTTCGGAGGCTTGTGTGGCTCTAAACGCTCCTTACTCTTACTCGCTTACTAGATTTTCCGCTAGACCTGCGATCATAATTCTAATTGTATTGTTTTTTTTCTCTTGACTGCTCTCACAAAAATAAAAAATTCCTTCTGTTTAAAGATTATCACTTTATATAAAATCCCTTTGATTGTAAGAGAGTAAAATTTTCGTTCCAAAGACTTCTTTAATATTGACGTGAAAACAAATTTCTTTCTATGATGCTAGAAAAACATAGTTTTCGTCAGATCGTACGAAGTAGCATCAAAAAGCACAACTTTGATGGATAAAACTAAACTTGATGCAACTTATATATTTAGAATCTGCGTAAAATCTGATTATTTTTATGTATCTATTGGTATCAAAATTCCGTCTTTTTAGAGCTTCGGTTACTATTAAGCTGGATCACACCTTACTACAGATCGTTACCACGAACTGTTTGATCATCTGGAAAACGTGCTTCTTTGTTTATTCCTATCGTATTATTAAGCATTCATATTAAGCAATTATCACATTTACTTATTGTTGAGTTATTATGTTGACTAATTTAGCCCTTAAGACATAAGATAAAACAGTATGTGGTATTGGCTTGTTTACGTTATTTAATGTCACTTGCCATTTTGCACTGACTCATAATTCAGCATTCAAATCATCAAGGCAGAATTTTGTCTTTGATTTTATAAACTGACTAATACTGACTAATTTCTCAAATATAAAATTTCAAATTGAGATGAAAAAAATCGTTAGTAATTTAGCCTTATAGTATATTTGTAATATTAGATTATATATGATTGTTTACATATTTATATATTATTCTTTTTATAATGTTATATAATATAAGCACTGCAGATTACATTTCAGAGTTAAACTTAAAAGCAGACACAGGAAAAAAATTGGTGAGCTTGCTCAGAAAAAAAAGATAGATAGAGAATTCAACTGGCTGAATTTATAAGGAGATTAAAGAATATTTCTGCTCTTCATTGGTTTAATATCGTTTTTTACTTCTCTTTGAAATTTTTTTTTGAAATTCTCAAAATTAATCTCAAGGTATACTAACAGGTCGAAAACATACTGAATTTAAAGCCTATAACAGCTGACAGAACTGTCAGATGCTAGTCAGAGCCCTTCAGGATTCTACGCTCTGTTCTTTTTTTTCTTATTAAAAAAAGAAAGAAAAATATATAAGCAATTCGTGCCTCGCAACCTGCAATTCCGGCATCAAGTACACGGGCCGCGACGACGTACTGCTGGCGGCGTTCGACGACGGCACGCAGGCGGCCGGCGTGTTTACGCAATCGCGTACGGCGTCGGCGCCCGTCGACTGGTGCCGCAAGGCGCTCAAGGGCGGCAACGGCGAAGCCCAGGGATTGATCGTCAACGCGGGCAACGCCAATCCATTTACCGGTCAAGCCGGCCTCGATTCTCTTTTGACTCTAAGTAAACGGACCTTGTGTTTCAAGAGTTGTTTTTATGTAATTGGGATAAAAAATTAAAATTTTTATAATGAGCGAGGAATTTAGGAGGGGGATACATCCTCAAATACGGAATTATTTCTGATTGTTTTAATGCTACTCTTTACTTTTAGTTGAAGCAACAGTTTTTTTTATTTAATTTCTGATCATTTTTTTTAAATAATGCCAGAAAATTTACCTTCCCACGCAGCGTTTGCCCCCAGAGAACTCATGATCTCCTACTTGAGGGCGCACACAACCATTGCACAACAAGTGCATGACACATAATCAAGAGCTCTAGAGTCTAGAACAGCTCAGCGTCAATCATAAGCTTAGAACAACAACAGGCCAACTTTAGCGACTTTTAGGCTGAGAATTTAGTCAAGGCTGATGTGAACAAGTTAACTATTAAATCGATCAGTGAATCAATAGGGTGGAAATACTCGAGATTCTGGCGTACAGTTTGGAAGCGCTGCCGGATGTGGCGGCGGCGGCACAGCCGTATTGGCAAAGATCAACGGCTCCTGGGAAATTATTGCCGTTGCTGGCGGTCGCGGGGGCGCTTATCAGTGAGCTACCGTGTTTTGTGTAGATAGCCAGGCCGTGCAAGGAGGGCGAAGTTCAACTGCCGGAGGGGATGGCGAAGGAGATTTTTGGGGGGAAAAGGATAAAAAAGAAAAAAAATTTGTGTCGTGATATTTGTAAATAGATTAAAGCCAAACCACTTGGCATGGGAACAACATAGCAATGTAGTAGAAATAAAAGAAACATAGTTTTTTTTAAAAAAAAAATTCAGAAAGTCATGTAAACTCTAAATTAAATTAAATAAAAAAAAGAAGTTTTTTTTAACTGCAAGTAAGGAGCGACTATAAAACTTGAAACGAATAGAAATAACTAAATGGGCTATAGTAGCTTTGTGTTGCCTAGACCAACGATTGCTGTCTAGGGAAACAGGTAACAGGGGAACAAGGCAATACGCCTAAAATTGGCAGGGAACTAAGCCACATTATACATTCATATATAAATCAAAATTAATTTCTATTTCATATGTATTAGTATTCATCCACGAAAATATGGACATTCGATTATAAAGTTAAAGCAAGTAAAAAATTAATCTTGACTGAACAAGGACTGGCTTATAAGGTATGCCAGGATGGCAGTATTTATAGAAATACACAAGAAATTAGCTGTTAATTCATCATATTTTTGAGTAACCAAAGAAAGCTGTCTGTTTAGACATTTCCTCCCCCCTCCCCTCCACTATGAGAATCTTTGCTACGTATCTGTTATCGACATCCCCACTGTAATTAAATCTACTTCGATAAAGCTTACTTGAAATATCTTATACCATCATCATATAGTATTAGAAAGTATTAAGAAGACGAGAAGAAAGGGTAAAAATATCAGTTTTTTAGCTTATTATAACCGGCGGGGGGGGTACCATAATAGGAGTCTAGAAATATTAATAAGAGGAATTTTATGTCGGAAAATCTGATTGGGAGCAGCTACCCCCTACCCACCCGGAACTAGATCTGGCACTGGATAAAGACTCTATCTTTGAAGAGTGGCATGGATCCCGGAAAAATTCTACCCCCCCCCCACGTGGCTGGCTTGTCTCCAATCACTCTTGACTCTAAAAAAAGGACTAGAACTCTCAATGTCTTATCTGATGAGCTGCCTCTGAAGTTGCTGCGACCTCGAGGGGAAGTGTGGATGAGGAAGGGGTAGACCAGAATTAATAAGTGAGTGGATGCTAATTTATCCGCAAAATATGTTTTTTAAAGAAAAGTAAAGAGCTCCATAACTTAAAAGCACTTAGGGAGACACCATTTTCAAAAGAAAGATTGACAAGTCTGGTGAGGGTAAAAAAGATGACAGGAACTAGACAACCTTAGTCGGAATACGGTCTGGGCTAGAAGATGGAGAGCTCGTCTAACCATTGACAATTCCGGCTATTTTAGCTTCAAAGAAAGACTCAAATGCCATTGATTTAGGACAAGGTGGTCCAAGGTAAGAACTAAAATCAGGTAGAGAACCCTAGAAACAAAAACAAAACAAAAAAGATTAAACATGAATAATATCATCTTTTTACTCATAACCCACTATGAACACAATGGTTGCAGCGATAACTGCAACCTAGTAAAGAACGAACCACGGTCGATAGTAACCAAAAACTTAAAAACGTGTTTAACTGTGTATCGAGACAAAAGATGCCATTTGTAGCTGATTCAGGAATGGTAACTATTTATCTCGATTAGTCTTGGTAGCCCAAAAGAGTTGAGACAACTTGAGATCTGAATTGGGCAGGATAATCAACACAACAAGCAGCAGCAGAAATCTCAAATTGAACAAGGTTAATTTGAAAAGTTTGGGGCAGAAACTCAAGTGACTGGAGAAGTCGTAGAGCTGGCAAATGAAGCAGTAGAGCAATGCATTCCATTGTGGTACCAAATGCAGTTAGGTGGACAACAAATTGGATATCAATGAAGACACTTCGAGGCCTTCCTGGCTGATGTCGAGAGCGCCTGTCAGGCACAGAACATACCGGCGGACACCGCGACCTCGGAGTACGGACCGGGGCAATATGAGATCAACCTGAACCATGTCGCTGACCCGGTTCAGGCCTGTGATCACGCGGTCCTGCTGAAACGTTTGATCAAGGGCGTCGCCCGCCGCCACGGGATGGTGGCCTGCTTCATGGCCAAGCCGTTCGCCGATCTCCAATTCTTTAAGAATGACTCCTGTACCAGAAGGACCGTTTAGATAGAATCAGAAGTATTTTTAAAAGTACTGAAAGGTTGAGCATAAAGGGCAGGATATTGAAGTGGGGGTAGCCCCTTTGGTATTAGGAATAATTTCTTCTCGATTTAGGTTTTGACGTTGCTCTTTACTTTTAGTTAAAAAAGAATTGTTTTTTTTATACTTCATTTTATTACCAAGAAAAATCATGGTGATCATGGCGACGAGGATACTGATTAAGACAATGATGACGATTTTTATTATGATTTATGATCTTAATGATGACGACGGTCATGATTATCATTATGATTATCATTATGATTATGATTATGATCAGAATTTCAGAAATATAGAAATGAAATTATTTTCAGGCGTTGATCACTTTGATTATGATTATGATGTGATCTTTGTTTAATTTCACAGGAACCAGGTGCTGATTAAACTAACTAAACAACTAACAATCTAGCTCTCTATGTTTCTAACTAACTAAAATACAAGTTATGCTTGCAACCTCACTAACCAGCCTTCTAACTAACTAACTAAGAAACAAACACACTAACTTACTAATATTTGTATTTACTAATAAACCATCTAACAAACTACTGAACTAACTTTCTAAACATCTAACTACATACCTATGTAACCGACCAACTAACTACGTCTCTACATATCAATGTTTTATTTTCAAAATTTAGGAAATGTATTTGCATGTCTTTAAAACCTTATAAATTAGAATTGAGCAAAGTTATGAAGCTGAAAAAATTTTTGTTGTACTTCAATTAAGCTGAAGATATATTTTGCAAGGTTTCACCTTTATAACACACATATTTTTAAAGGCTGGGGCCCTCTCTGTCTTTTCAAGCCAGCCCTCCTTTCGTTTTGATTCACGTCGAGTCAAGTTTCTTGTTAGCATTTTTTTCATAACAATTTAGTGTGGAAGATATGAATTAAAAACAAAACATCTTTTTTCATTTGGAAATTAATTTCTAATATGTTGTAGAGGCCCTTGAAAGAGCAGAATATTGTTTGGAGATCTGAGACAGGATGCATTTTTGTCCAGGAACTAAATAACTTACTTGGACAGTAAACAGCCACCAAATGTCTCAATATTTTCTGTCTCACGAGGACGACCAGCGCAAACAGCAACTGCCCCTGCACGCCGTGGATCACCGCCAACGGCACGGACTTCTCTGTCACACGCAACCCACCCATCACGCCCTGGTTGATGTACGCCGCCAGCACGAACCACGCCAGCAACGCCGCCGGGCTCGCCCAGCCACGTGCCCGCACCGTCGCGATCACCGTGGCGATACAGCTCAGCCCCGCCGCCATCCCCGTCAGCCGGTGGTTGTGCTTAAAACATGGGTGACTCACAGGGAAGAAAATGACGCTAACGACGACAAAACCACCAAGGCTATCTATTGCTTGGCATCTCTTGGATCTTTCTCAGTGTAATAATAAGGCCAAATGGCTTTCGTTGGCAAAATTAGTGTGGCACAAAGCGCCATACTCAGTTTCTTAAAAAAAAAAAACACAAATAAGAAGCTTCAAAAAAGCCAAGAGACACCAAACGCTTGCAAACCCGTAGGGTGTTGATTAAAAGAAATTAAAAGATTAAATTGTATCGACTTGTGTCGTTCCAAAAAGCGTCAAAACCAGTTTTTCCTAACATAGCCACCAAATAAAGGTACTTAAAGTTATCTCCAAGCTTCTTTTCTTTGTGTCGGGATATAAAGACCTGCATCGAGCATCGACTACAGAAAAGAAGAATATCAGGATAATAATCAAAATTATAGAAAAGAAGAAATATTTGACTGCTTGCTTCTAATCTAGCTACTTGCTTTCAATCTAGCTACTTGCTTTTAATCTAACTGCTTGCTTTCAATCCAGCTACTTGCTTTCAATCTAGCTACTTGCTTTCAATCTAACTGCTTGCTTTCAATCTAACTGCTTGCTTTCAAGCTAACTGCTTCCTTTAATTTAGCTAATTGCTTTTAATCTAGCTACTTGCTTTTAATCTAGCTACTTGCTTTTAATCTAGCGTGTCAACAAAAGCAACTCGTGCTATCTATTGTGTTACAAAATCTGTCCTTGTCGAACAGAGGTCAATCATTTTGCAAACAAGAAATTACACCAAACGACTTCAAGTCCATCGCTACGTTGAGTTTTCATAAAGTGTTGACTGGGAAACGATGGCGATTATTTCACTCAAAATGAGGAATCCAGGATTCGAAATTTTCTTTGAATGGTTTTTCGTATGGTAATCATTTCGTTCGATTTCGGAGAGTGCGCGGTCGTTTTCCGTATCCGGCACATATTTGAGCCGGGTCACGAGGTGAACGAAATCTGCCAGGTTAGTCAGCACGACGGAGGGCTCAGCACCTGTATCGTATTGCGACTTCAATTCGCCCAGAGCTGCAGCCACATCACCGCGCATGACATGCTCGAACAAATCGACGATACGCGCACGGTCGGAAAGGCCCAGCATGGAACGCATGGCCTCGGCGTGCTGAGCGCCGCCGAGCGATCGGCATGCACTGCGCGGCTGCGGGACGATCAGGCGTTTGCCGATCTCGTCGACAGTTGGGAAGACCGCCTGGCCGGGCTGAACGAGGGATTTGTGCCGGTTGCCGTGCCTGGCGCAGTGAAAGCGGCCATCGACCAGCGGCTGTTCGCCGGCCAGCAGGCGGCCGCAGCCGAGAAACCGTCGCTGTGGCAGAGCCTGGCGTAAAGGTATAGTTTTGGAACCTTTCAACTATTCTAAGTAAAATGACTATCTCAAACTTTTAATCGAACAATTTTTGGGGAAAAAGCGACGTGGATCAGACGGCTACTAGCCCCCCTAGTAGCCGTCTGATCTTTTTGGCCAAATAAAAGGGACACCAAAAATTCCATTGTCCGTTCAAATGAGACATCTCCCAATGTTCTAGGACCGTGGGTTCAATACGATCACCCATGTGGAACTACCCGGTCGAGATGACCGCGCGCTCGCTTTCGGCGGCCTTGGCCACCGGCAACAGCGTGGTGATCAAGACCCCGGAGCTGAAGCCGCTGACCAATGCCTGGTTTGCCCATGCGGCCGAGGCGGCGGGCCTGCCGGGGGGCGCCGTCAACATCCTCTGCGGGCTCGGCCACGAGGCCGGCGCGGCGCTGTCGGCGCATCCGCATGTGAACCAGATCGTCTGCACTCACCTGGTTTTCCCATTGGGTGCCTTCGCCTGGACCGCAGAAGCGCTTTCGAACCTGGTTTTTTGTCGGTGCACCGGAAGAGCTGGCCGATGTAAAAATTGATGATGGCGAGATCAAGGATCATGACTGGATTGATCCCGAGGATGCACTCGCCCGGCACGCCAGTGGCGATATCGATCTGGCCCCACCCACCTGGGTAACGCTCTATCATTTGACCCAGCGCATTGGCGTCCTGAACGGACAAGGCAGACTCAGCACGGGAGTCGGCACTCTAGTCGTCAAACGCCACCGCCAGAAGCGCGGCGTGCAGAAGTACCAAGAGCGCCTTCATCGTAGGCCTCCTCTCGGCAATTGGCCCGGTGGGTAAGAGCAGAAAGGGGAACCAAAGTATGGAGCGAGCATGGTGGGCAAGGGCATGGACGTTGCGTTTCGGACCGAAAACTGGGTCATCCAATCACAAGGGTCCTTTTTCGGCAAATTTTCCGTAAACAAGGGTGGGATTCGCAAAAAATGGGTATAATGGGCAATTTTCCGCCAACATTCATCATAAAAGTGGATACCAAAGCAAATTTCGGTAATCAGAAGAGGGCAGTTTTCTGAAAACCGGCTGGCAGACCCCCGTCCATCCACAAGTCATGTACCCCTCCGAGCAGCATATTTTAGGTGTTTACTAATTATTCTTTATAGAATCCGATTTTTTTGTTGATTTTAAATATATAAGTTTCGTCAAATTTAGTCTTTGTCATCAAAAAGTTACGAGCCTGAGAAAAGTTACCTTATTTTGGAAAATAGAGGGAGACACCCCCCTAAAAGTGATATCATCTTAACGGCGAAAATCACAAATCACAAAATCACACAAGTGCCGATCTACAAAAATGCGGAACTTCGTATTTTTTGCCAGAAGACCGATCGAGCGCCAATTATTGCGCTTAGTGCCGATGAGTCTCAGGAGGCTTCTGAAAGCGCGCTTACCGCCGGTATGTGTCAGCCCTTGGTTAAGCCCGCTACCGCGGATGAAATCGTTCATACCATCGATATTCACATACATTCAGGTTACATTGAAATAACCCCTCCAGACGAAATGAGCCAGTTTATCTCGTCGCTGCTAACGTTTTATAAAACCTACAGTCAGCGTGGTGTTATAGTTACAGGCATAAGTTTCTCGTATATCTTCTTTATTTCGACGTTCGTGTTTGTGGGGCTCGGGCTATATAGCTGGTGACTTGGGGGGGGGGGCTTAAATCATAGCGAGACTGCAATAAAAGTGTGTTAACTGTGATTATTCTACCTATTGGGAAGTAAGAGCTGTTTTCTTAACACGTTTTCTTCAGTCCACTTAGTTTTCTAGGCGGTAAATATATGTCTCTTCATATTTTGTGTTTTTTTAAAACAACTTTTTTTATTTTATCGTTCTTTTCGTTTTTTTCACTGAGAAAGGCTCCCGGAACTGGAGCCAAAATATTCGCAAAATTCTTTTAAAAACCTGTTTTTTCTTAATTTATCGTGACTGTTACGTAATGACGAGGCACACATGGGTACATGTTATGTAACAGGCAATGTTCACCTCTGTTAAGGATGACACATTCTCACGGGACTTGTTTCAGTAAAGCCAATCCTTTCATTTGGCAGTTTCGACCATCTGCCGTTGATTGCGATAGATGGTTCCGCCTGGATTAACAAAGTCAAGTTCTTCATCACATACGCTCAGATCACCGCACGCGACGGCTGATTGTCCGGGTGAGCATAGACTAGACTTTCACCAACTAGTGACCCCACTTGTTGATCAGCAAAACCACCACTCGTACCATCGCCCAGACCAGGGCTAAACCGGGGCGGTGCGTCACCTGGGTGCCCTGGACCTGGTCGAGGGGTGCGGGGGGTGCCTGTGCGGCGCTGGGGGCGGCCAGCGCGAGCAGGCAGATTAGGGTGGCGGTTCGCATGCGGTCCTCCATGAATGCGGGCGCAGGATATACGGGCCAAGGCCCCGTGCGTGGGCCAGTTTGGCGTGCGGCTCTGGAACAGGCGCGTCAAGTCGGACCAGCTCTTCCCCTTGACGGTTCATTGATAAAATTTAAAAATAAATCTATAGGAAGTGGCGGCTATTGAAGACCTATTTTTGAATAGAGAAAACCAAAACAGGGACTTCAATTCACAAAAAATGTAGGGGGACAGAGATTTTATATATAAAGTTATGAGTTATTTTTCAAAATCTGCAGGGGAAGGGGAATTTTTTGATTTTTTTTAATGAGAATACGAAGAAAATAGTCTTAAAAATCTAGGGGCACAAGAGGTAGCACCAGCACATGCACGAAAGTCTGTCGCCAACAAACACACACTCACACACACACACTGGATGGAACGCTACAGGGAGCAAGGCGCTGGTCAACTACATCAAGCGAACCACACGTATTCCGGTACTAGGCCACGCAGACGGCCTCTGATACATCTACATCTCCCCAGTAGCCGGTACCGATATAGCTCATCCGCCCACAACGCCGTCCTGTCCTCAAGTGCACCCGGCGTGATCGTGGCGAAGATCGGTGTTGAGCAAAGGCGCGACCGACGGCCGCACGCGCTTGACGATCGAAGCCAGATTCGGGGACTGATTCTCGGTCGGCTGCTGCAGTTCGTTGAGCGTGGACTGGATCGCGCCGCACTGGCTGTGACCGAGTACGACCACCAGCCGAGTGCCGAACATGGCGGCCGCGAACTCGATGCTGCCGATCTGCGACGGCGCCACGATGTTCTTCGGCAAGATGGAGCAGAAGGACTGGGACATCGTCGTTGACGTTCACCTGAACGGCACTGCCAAGGTGACGCGCGCTGTCTGGCCGATCATGAAAGAGCAGCATTATGGCCGCATTGTCGTGACGGCCTCGTCTTCCGGTCTTTACGGCAATTTCGGCCAGGCCAACTACGGCGCCGCCAAGCTGGGCGTCGCAGGCTTCATGAACACGCTGAAGATCGAAGGCCAGCAGAAGCCGAAGAAGATCTAGACGAAGCTTATGCATACCTGGAAGCCAAGAAAAAAGAACTTGGATTCGAATTATTGGAAGACCTTGCCGAACTCATTGAAATATTGGAAGAGAATCCTCTTAGTTTCCAAAAAGTCTATGAAGAAAAAAGACGGGCGGTTATTAGACGCTTTGGATATAATGTAATTTACAAAGTCATAAATACAAAAGTTTATATCTTAGCCATCATAATGCGGTTGCTGAATTTGGGCGCCAAGACATACTTAAAATTATAAGAATAGATCTCGAAGGTTATGGGTTCGCAAACTCTACAACGAAAGGAATGAAAAAGGAGCATATCAGCTGCTTGTATGAGATATGCGGCTGTATGACCATGAGATGTTTTTTCGATATTTTCGCATGCTTCCAGAAACATTGGACAACTTACTAAAGCTAGTAGCCCCTGATATTACAAAGAAGGCCGAGTGGTGGCCCTCGACGAAGGACGTGAAGGACACCTCACACGTGAACTGCCCGCCCGCTTCCAGGAATCCCACGGGGGGGCGGACGTCGACGTTGCAGCGCCGGGGATCCAACGGAATGTGCCTGAGGGCCCACAGCCACGGGCGAAGTTTGGGGAGGCAGGAGATCAAGAGCACGCAAACCTCCCACCCACACCCGCACCCGCACCCGCACCCGCACACGCACTTTTCCTTACTTTTGATCCAATTCTTTAATCATAAAAACTCTGGTATAAAAAGACATATAAAATAGGCTCTTGTTTGAAATATCTATAAGGCAATCATTCATTGAGGCTGTAATCTAAGCAAGACAAGAATTTAAGCAGTAGCCAACTCCTGATAAAAGTTAACAGCAGTTTTGAAAGAAATTTGTTACAGAAGCTACTCAAAAAGCTGATACAAAACTTTGATCTTATTACATGACCGCTGGCCGGGCGCTCATCCTCGGCAAGACGGGCCTCAACTTCGCGGCGGGCATGAGCGGTGGCATCGCCTACGTGCTCGACGAAGCCGGCGACTTCGAGACCCACCTGAACCCGCTCGCGGCGGTCGATCTCGAGCCCCTCGGCGAGGACGACGCGGAGTACGTGCAGAACATGCTGCGCAAGCACTTCGACTACACCCGGAGCCAGCGCGCCGAGGACAAGCAAAGTGAATATGTTTCTATATTGCTAAGAATTTTCGGTTTTTTTAGCAAGCCTTTACTCAGCTAAAACACTATCTTGCCCAGATATAGAACCATCTCTCAAATAGGAAGAAGTCTCAGGAGGGCGGTACGCCAAGACTTGCGATCCGAGTGTATGCGCGAAGCCAGAGATTTAGCGGAGCACTCCAAACACGTTCCGTCATTGGCCAACGTCACGCATGTGCCGGCTGATATTCATTCTTGACAATCTTAAAAATTTTGGAATTATTAAAGTTAAAAAGAGAAAAATATTTAAAAGCTGTTTTGTTTTTAGTAAAACCCAAATTAAGTTCTGGATGAAGAAGAATTCATCCCCATTCCTCGTAAATATCTTGCTGAAGAGATATTGCTGAAATTCTTATTAAAACCAGCTTGCGCAAAATGCCTTTTGACTTAGTCACAAAGCAACCTATACCTTCCCCCCCCTAAAATCATGCTCCCACGACGCCACTCAAATGTGTGGAACAATTTTGCTTTCTGAACTAAAGCAAGACCAGTCAAAAACCCGTGTTACTACTCTCACTGCACTTGTGCAAAGTAGTTTTAAAGTAGTAATTGCTCCGAAATGGAGAAGAGGTATATATATTATTATTATTATTATAGGTATGAGCAAGGATATCTATATGCATGACTCAAATCCCATGAACCCCGTTTGAGGAAATACTGCTCAACACAATATAGACATTACGTTTTAAAAAGTAAAGTAAAAATGTGGCATGGGAATCCAAGGAGAATGGTTTAGAAGTCTAGTCCAAGAGCCTGTTGAAACAAAAGTCACCCAAACTTTAATCACTTCCATCCTCTAATTTTGCACACCCCACTGGAAGAGAGAAGAAGAGAGAACTTACCTTTTCCAGTTCCCATGCTTTTCTCCATGGTTCTTAAATATAAAAAGAAAAAATCAGTGTTAATTTCTTATATATATCAATGCAGAGCCGACCTTCTACAAGTCATTTTCCAGATTACTTCGGATTGTAAAAAAAAGAAAATCTTTTGCCGCGTGTCAGTCACGCTTTTCTAACTAACTATTAATATACTAGAGATTAGCTATATATTGATATAGCGAATGAAAGAAATTTTTTTTCTCTAAATTTATTGATGTACGGTTAGTGTTTTTATAGTTTGAAATTTTACATCAAAATCTTTAACAATTTTTTAATTGCTGATGTGATTGAAGGTTAAAACCCTGATCTTCATCAATCAGCATACTGCATCAGTAACTGCTTCTAATCGAAATCAACGGGTGCAGTCTTCAGGACTGCCACCGACTACCTGAATTGTAATGCTACATAGTTCCTACGCCATCCCTAATCGAATGCGAGTTATTCCAACGTTAACTACGCAATCACGTGGCTGCCAACAAAGGTCTTACCCGCTCCGGGAGGTCCTTGGAACGGAAAAACGGCTTGGTTCATCTCAAAGGTGATCTTGGTTGCAAAGTCGGTTTTTTCAGCAACGTCAAGCGGCAATGTCAGAGTCTTTAAGCGTGGTGAATTTCTCTTAAGAATATCGAGGCGGCAATCCTGTAATCCGTCCAAACCATCGATGTTGTCCGCAACTAGTAACATCAACACCAGCAAAGATCCGAGCTGTTTCTGTAATACCAGGCAGACGTTCTTCAATCACTTTTGGATCAAGCTGCTCAATATGAAGATGAACATAGTCTTTTTCAGGCCCAACACCCCTGCCTTCTATAATTTCTGTTGTTATAGCACGACTTACGACATCACGCGAAGCTAAATCTTTCACTTGAGGCGCATATCTTTCCATAAAACGTTCACCGTTGGCATTTATTTCAACTATTTATTCTACAGCCTTTGTGATTCAGAGCTCGTTCTTAAGGAATTGGGAGAAAATTTAAGCTTTAGGGTAAAGAGCTAGTATCGACGAGGGTTAAACCCCCTCATGCACCCAGTAAAAACATACGAATATAGAAGTCACTAGTTCTTTACCAATGAAAACGTTTGTAAAAAATTAAAAGTTGCAGTTGCTTTTTTAACTAATCAAAAATTGGAGGGCAATGGTTTTCTGTGTTTTGATAAGTCTTGTAAATTTATTTTTATTAGTGAAAGTTTTATGTACAGAAACCTTCCTTCCTTAGATTTCTTGTTCCAGGACGGATCTTCAATACGTAATCATTTATGCAATAAAACATCTAAACCTTATGCTATATAATATCTCATTGATTCAGTAGCTAACTTAATCTGTCTTGTCACTTAGAAAATTAATATCACTGTAAGATGCAAATGCCCGGCTCCAGCTCGATTGCCTTAGGCGTGCGGATGTAATCGACAGTACCCTTGGCGGGGTCTTCGATCCGTTCGATCAAGCCATGGGCTTCCATTTCCTTGAGGCGCTTCACCTCATCACGCAGACGAGCGGCTTCTTCGAACTCAAGGTTGGTGGCCGCTTCGCGCATTTTCGCTTCCAAATCTTTGATGGTCGCTGCAAGATTGTCGCCCACCTGCACATCGCCTTTCTAAAATTGTCAACAATCATCATTAACAGTAATGCTAGACTTAAAACATACATAAATATCCGTAAGTAATGATAGCATTGTCGTTCTTCGAACCTCCTAAAATGCTTAAGTGTCATTTCATGCTTATACAACTGCCAACAAAGTCTCTAAAGCATTATAATTTATTCTTTATAAGATAAAAGCAAACTGAATAATACCTCAACTAAAACACAATTCTACGGAACTCTTTATGTGCTGAAGAAGCAGCTCGGCGGAATCCGGACAGGGCGGGCGACGCCCGGACTGGTGGACTCCATTCGTGTGGAGGTCTATGGCTCGCCCACGCCGCTCAACCAGATCGCTTCGGTCGGTGCCCCCGAACCGCAGCAGATTGTCATTCGTCCTTACGATGCCGGCACCATCAAGGACATCGAGAAGGCCATCGTCGCCAGCGACCTCGGCCTCGCCCCCCAGAGCGAGGAAAGAAATGGGCGAATTGAAAGATTTCGTGGGCATGAGACTGAACGAATATACATTCCTGTATGTCTTTGGAGGATCAGGAAGGCCTATTTACTTAGATTCTCTATTTTTAAACAATATTTGCTAGAATATTTTAAGATGAGCTTCATGTTACACTTTTTGCAGAGCATTCCCTCAAGAGCATTTATTTTTGTTCTCTTCTGCAATTTCATTTTACCGTTTTTTTTTGTATGAGGCACCCCGATGACGCCGTCGCTTGAGTCTATTGTTGAGCAAGCCTTGTCACATGAATCTATAACGCATGTTGACATTACTGATTTTCGGACGGCGACCTATGCCGATGGTCTGGTCGATGATGAAGAGGCCTCGGCGATTTTGAAAGTTAACGCGGAGTGCAAAGCATAGAGCACCGAGTGGGAAGGCTTCTTCATTGAGGTTTTGACAGACTATGTCGTAATGATTTTAGATATCAAAGCAGGAAGGAAGAGTACAACTATCATTTCCATCTTTTCTTACTCGGTTTGTGTAACGCAAACCGTTTTTTTTTCTTTGAAAGAAGATCTTATAACATAATATACACTATGCTAAACCATGAACAAAACGCTATAGACCAATGGCGTGGAAAGAAAATATTCTGCGCCCGGTTTATTATTTTAAAAAAAAATTTTGTTCAAAAAGTTTTTTGTATGGCAAAACCCATACTTCTCAATAATTTTCTCACACTGTGTACCTTTTCCAGACCCAGGTCCACCTATCAAATTGGCCAATTATTTACAATCAAGATGCATAGTTCATTGCTTCTTTAATTTTTTAATTTCCTGTTTTTCTTTTGGTGTTTAACTTTGTAGAATCCCTAAATCGAATTCCTAATTTTCCTACTTTGTTTACCACAAGCAATCTTCTATATTTAAGCATCCCCAATAGATCTGCGGGCGCTCGTCGGTGGTAACAAGAATCGGGTTGCCGGTACCGGTCACGGCGCCGTCGGTGCTGCTCACCGTTACAAAGTATGTGCCTGGCTCTTCGATGCTCAATTCATCCTCGCTGAGCGCTTCTTTGGCTGCCAGTTGTTGCCACGGTTCGCCGTTCAGGTTGATTTGCCAATCAGGAATGTCACCGGTGGCGCGGTTATAAAACTGATCCCTACTAAAGAGATACTGGGCGGGACTAAGTAATTATTTCTAACGAACTTTGTTTGACTCTGACATCTGTAGTACATGATACCAGTTCAACCCTCGCAATCGAGAGTGCGTCGACTAGGCGTACATCAGAAAAGTTCCCTCTGAAGTATCATCATGATTTTTTTTTTTTTTTAATTTTAGTAACATGGTCGAACTCCAAGTGAGTGAGAAGCAAGTTTAAAATGGCCACAAAGCAGGTAAAGAAAATCCTGCTGATATAGGATCCAGGGGTGCCAATGCAAGTGAGTTAAGAGTAAGTGATCTTTGGTGGGAAGGGCCGAATTGGTTGAAAGAAGTAAGGGGAGTTTGGCCCAGTAAATTTAACCCCAAAGAATCGAATGAGGTTGGTGCAGAAAGGAAGAAGGCTAGTGTTATGACAATTGTTCCGGAAGAACAGAAAAGGACAAGCAGTGTTATTGACCTTTCATCATGGATATGCTGACCACGGCGGGGATATAAGTCAGCGCGAATTGGATCAACGCGGTCAGCTCGGCGGGTCCCATGGTCACCGCCAGTATGGCGAACGGCGCAGCGACCAGGATCAGCACCAGATCGGAAAACGTATCGCCCACCACCGAGGCGTAGAGCGCCATCTTAAGTGCCTTCAGGGGTTTGCCCTTGCGGGCCAGCGGATAGCCGTCAAAGGTGGTTAGAGGATTCAATAGATCAAACATTCTGAGATCTAGTTATTGGAGACACAGACTGCTATCAAGGAGAATTTTTTCAGAGGAAAAGTTTGGTTAAAAAAACAAATCTAAAATATAAAGTAAAATGTTTCAATTATTTTTATGAGTGAGAAAAATAAAATAATGTATTTTAAAACTAAAGTTTAACCAATAGAGCCTGCGAAGTTCGTCGTAATAGAATTCAGTCCTAGTTAGAACAACTGTTCAAATCTCACTCACCATGAAAATGGCTAAAAAAACAAGCCTTCAACTGTCTAATATAATGCATTTCTTGATCTCGAAAAAAAGTCAAATTAAACAGTCAATTAAATAAGCCGCTGAAAAATATGGTGTACCAAAAAACAAATTGTCAACATTGTCAAAGAATAAAGAAAAAATAAAAAACTAATGAAGAACGTAATTTGCAGCAAAAGAAAATAAGGAACTTAGTAAGCTCTGACTTTGTTCGCATGGACTACACAAACGCTATCGAAATTCTGCAAAACTGCGGCAAAGAATTCGAATTCCCTGTTGAATGGGGTATCGATTTATCTTCTGAGCACGAGCGCTATCTTGCAGAAGAGCACGTTGGTGCGCCAATTATCATGCAGAACTACCCGAAAGATATTAAAGCGTTCTACATGCGCATTAATGACGACGTTAAGACAGTTGAGCATACCACCAGCCTCCGTGTCATTGGACCACCTGGCAACAACATGGCTGCCAACACAAGGAGGACAGACGCCGTATGCCAACTTCTACGCCCCGCTGCACGAGGTCACACGACAGCCGCCATGCCCAAAGGATGCGGCCATGCCAACAATGCCACCCCAGGCCCCGGAGGAAGAACATAAGGTGGCCTGGCTTCAGACACAAACCAGCTCACCACCACACTCACCCTTGGCACAAACCACCACTTTGCATTAAATGTGTCTCTTTTTGTTTCTTAAAAGACGTCATCATTGGCTGATGATGTATCAAAAACCCTGGTAATCTCTGGAACATTCATATCATCATCAGCTGACATCTATATATATAAAAACTTGCTGTTGTAAAAACTAACACCTAGTTGGTGGGGGCGCTTTGCGCCCCCCAAGCCCACCCGCGCGCGTAAGTCGTTAGGCGCCATACCTGGGAAAAAAATAATAATAAACACGCATCCATGATCTTTCTTCTGGCGAAAAATACAAAATTCCGCATTTTTGCACATAGGAGGTGAAACTTCTACAGTAGAGTTCTATGATGTGCTGAATTTGATAGTGGGATCTTCATAAGGATTCTATGACTTTTAGGGGGTGTTTACTCTTTTTTTTGAAAGTAAGATAAATTTTCGCAGGCCCGTAACTTTTGATGGGCTGGCAAAATTTTTCGTAGCTTAGAAAGTGCACTAGAACTGTTAATCGTCGTTCAAATGAGCCCTTTTTTATGTTGTATTACCGATGACTATTAGTTCAAACCGATAACCACCGGGAAAAAAACAACCATCCGTGATCCTTCTTCTGAAAAAAAAAAAAATAAATACAAATTTCACATTTTTCCAGATTGGGCCCTGAAACACCGACAGTAGAATTATCTTGTACACTGAACCTATATTTTTTCTGCAACATCAAAATGATAACGGGATTATATAATAATGAATTATTCAAAATTATATAAAAAAAGATATACCTAGCTATTTTTTTCATTTTAAAATATCAATTCACTGAATTTTGAATTCACCCATTAATTGTGACCTTTTGTATCAGCTGTTTTGTTTTTATTGTCCAGCCATATTATTCTACCTAAATTCAGTAGGCCTACTGGCTGACCATCATCACATATTCCTCTACTTAAGCTACTTCTTCTAGAGTCAAGAGAAGGATTGTGAGGTTTATCACACTGTAATTCAGTATACTTAAATGCCAAAGTCTCTTTAGAAAGGATGTTTCAATGCAGCAACATAGAACATATCACATATTTGCGGCTTCCCGATCACAAAAAAGGGCATGGGCACATGAAGAGACTAATAAACATTGATCTGAGGGGTTGTTCGATAAGAGACAAATTTTTTAGAATTTCGTTTACTATTAAGCCGGGTCACTCCTTACTACAGTTCGTTACCATGAACTGTTTGATAGCAAGCGAACTCAAGATACTGTAATTAATCTTTTTATTGAGATTGCTAGCGGGTTCATTCAAGGAAAGACAACAAAATACATAAGGAAAATACAAAAAAAGCAATACAACCAAACAATTGACCCTCCTTAGCTTTCGCTTGCTTGGAATAACTCATTAAATAAAATTATGCTTAACGTCTATTGATACGTATTTTGTAAAAGCCACCCCTCAGTGCGATATTCTCCATGGCTTTACGCCAAAATGTCAATATGTGAAGGGTTCGTAGCATCCCTATGATACACATTAATATTTCTAAGCCGACGTGATTTCTTCCTGCTTCCTAATGATCCACGAGGCCTAGTTTCCCCTGATTTGATTTCTGTTTTGCCCCTAACGATCCGCTTGTTTATCAAGACAAACCTATGGCTTACTCTGTTCTTTTTCGTTTTTTTTAATAAAAAATAAAAAGTCAAATGATAATAAAGAAACCAAATCTTAAAAGGAACACTGACACTATAATAGGAAAACCCTTTCACAGAAATGATGAAAATGTGATTGAATAAAAAATACAATAGTGAATGGCATTTCATATTTCATTTTATGTAAAGCTTTTTCAATGGCTAATAGCTTGCCAGGTGCAAAATAAGGGAAAATGCCAAGCCGCACCATACTTAGCAATATGAATTGATACTTTGAGTCATTTGCTGAGCCTCGCAAATATGAGGTCATCGTGAACTTTTTCTAACTTTATGGAACGGTGCAGAACCGCCAGTTGATCTGTCTGTCATGTCGGAAGAGGGTCGAGTACGGAAAGCGCGAAGCTCTCGGTGGTCACCTTATCATTAAAATAATTTGCTGAGCCTCGCAAGAACAAGATCACCACTGCCAGTACCTGTTGTCGTTGTTGTTGTCTTGTTCTTGTTCTTCTTCTTAGCTACTTTGTTTATGATTGTTCTTTTACTTCCATCGGTATTGGAACCATCGTGAGTGATTGCGGGTGTGGGTAATACCGTACGGAAATTCAAATCTCCCATCACGAAACAATAATGGGATGCTAAACTAATATCCGGTTGACACCGTTGTCGTACTCCACCGGGGGACTCCACCGTCTCGATGATCATGGGCTACTGCGGGCTGTGGCTCCTGGTGTTCGCCGGAGGCACGCTCTCGATCGCGGCCATGGACGTGCAGCCCACCGGCGACATGGGCCAGCACGCGCTGCTCACCTCGGCCACCAGCGTGAGGCCGTAGAGGTCGTACTTGCTGATCCAGCCGTCGCGCGAGGCGAAATAGACGAAGCGGCCATCGGGTGAGAACTTGGGCAGCAGAGTCGAAAAAGCTAAAAACTATAGCTTTGAGGATGATTTAATCCCCCACAGTCCTCGGGGGAAGGGCTGTGATTGGTATTGGTTATTGAGAAATACACAGAAGTTTTCAGGGTTTTTTTTAGGTGGCAGAGGGGATTGCATGGGAGGATATTTCTACGGAGGAAGTTACTATGGGGATATTGAATTTTCTATGAAGAGAGCGCCGGATTTCCAAGCATCATTTAAGCTAACTGTGATTGAAACAGAAGCAATGCTGATGAGGAAATTATTCAACAAAAAATCAATTTTACCCTCCCCAAAAGAAAACATTTCTTCAACACTTCCTACTTTCAAAGCTGGTGGCCAGCGTTTACACCCCCCCCCCCCCCAAAAAAAAACCCTGTGGAAAAAAAGCCTTCCAAATTTTAAAATTTTTTTTGAGTTTTTTTTTCTAAAGGGGGGGGGAATTTTGGTGTCATTATGGACAGTCATTACATTTCCTGCATCGGGCACTGAGCTGGAGGTAAACTTTATGTGCGTCTCACTTGATACTAAGGCAGTCGACACGGCAGATGTGATTGATTTACTTACAGATGTGCGTTATTACGTACACTTAAATGTTCTGTGAGTGTTTTCTTAGACAATTGTATTTCATCCCCTCAACTAGTGTTCTGAGCTTTTCGCTTCAAATGTTGGAAGAAAGAGAAAGCAAAAATGATCATATTTGATGTCTCAGGAGGTCAAGATGGTGAAAGAAAATCAAAGGATGGATAAAGAAAATCAAAGGACGGATGGATGGATGGGTGGCTGGCTATACATGGCATCTATATACTATACATAGGGCAATGTATAGCCACACCAAATTCAAGCTTCTAATTTGAATGAAGGTAACCCATCGATTACTGAAGCATATGGCACAATATATATTTGAAAGGAGGGAGTTCGGTCCAAGCCACATGCCACGGTGTACGCCAAATAAACCAAATCACTTTTTCAGGTATTTCGTGGTGTTGCAATTCTGTTGGATCACCTCAAATTCTGTTCATTGTAGTGTCCAGGTAGGGGTTTTCAGGGGTGAGCTCTTCAAATACACCACTTTCAGCTCTTAATGGGTTCGTTAAAAAAATATGTATGTACACCACAGTAGATTTGAAACATACAAGTAAATTTTCAGATCAACAAGACTATTTAGTAAAAAATCAGTTTTCAAGGTTACAATAAGTACCTATTAATTAACATTAAGTAACAACTATATTTAATTAACTCTCAAAATTAACTATGCTTTATGAAGGCTTAACAAATGTTAGGACAGCTAGGAACAGTATTTGTCAAATTCTTCCATGGCCTTCACAACATCATTTTTCACATCAGGGTGAACTTTGATGTCTTTGGATCACACTTCCGGCTGTTGACGCGTTTCTCGCCGTTCGGCCTCGGCCTTCACGCATTCGCGGATTGGGGCCCTGCGCAGTTTTTTTCTTTTCCGTGACCAAACGTGTCAGGCTCCCGCCGAACAATGCTCTTGGCGCCCCATGGAAAACGTAATTGACAGGAGTCCCATCATGGCATCGTTCAATCGAGTTGTCTTACTGGGCAACATCACTCGCGACATTGATTTGCAGCTCACAGATGACATGATAGTATCTGAATAGTGAATTGAAGTCTGGCAGTATATTATTTTTGCTCTTGCAGCCTCGACCAAACAAAAGCAGTGTGTGTTTATCAGTTTCAAGGGAAACTACCGTCAAATATCGTGACTTAAACCCTCAAGTATGTTTTACTCACGTTAATGAGGGCTTGATTAGAGGGTCTTGATTCAATAGGAAGGCGTACGAAGAAGCACTTAAAGGCGGCCTCGTAGAGTTCCCCGGGGATGTTGCGCAGACCTGCGAGGAACAGCAGCACGTTGAAGCCGTTGGTCCACCAGATCGTCACCACCGCCACGGCGGGCATCACCCAGAAGGGGTTCTTGAAGACCGGCACCGGCTTGCCGGTGAAGAACTCTATGACCGGTTGCAGGATGCCGAACTGGAAGTCGAGCGTCTTTTTTAATGTTTCGGCGACCACCGAGACCGGCTCTTTGTCTGGAGTAAAACCTACCAGTTCATATGCTCGGATTAAGCTGCCAAACCTCACCCGGTAGGCATGACTTGAGGGCATATGTTCGTGTTCATCAATTAGAATACCCGATAGCAAACCTTTTGTCTTATAAAGCGCTTTCAGCCTAGCTAGCATTTCCTCTTTGGAATAATTGCGGGTTCGTTCTTTGAATATCCCCTGCGCCTGGTAGAACAGACTGGTATCAACATCCGGTCGACGCTCGGAGTGATCTGTTCAGCGTAGGGATCGTTCTCTACGAGATGCTCTGTGGGGAGAGACCGTTTGCAGGCGAGTCGTTTGCGGAGGTCTCCGTTCAACTGGTTCACGTGTCCCCTGAGCCTTTGACACGTCGAAACCCAGGAGTGTCTCGATCTCTCGAGCGCATCGTGGACATCTGCCTCGCTAAGAATCCGGAGGAACGCTTTCCATCCGCTCCCGGCCGCTCACCGTCTTGATGTTCTCCACCCGCGTGAGGATCCCGGCGGCATTGCCGACCAGGCCGCGCCCCGGCTCCACCCGGTAGGTGAGGCCCGAGCGCATGTGCGAGGCGAGTGCCGCGACGTAGTCCTCGATCGAGGGATAGTGCTCGGACTCCAGGAATGGGATGCCGAGACCGCCGCCCAGGTTCAGCTCGGTGATGCGATGGCTGGTCTCGGCGGCGATCAGGAAGGCGTATCAGAGGAGTGTTTTCAAAGCAATCTATTTATGTCCATTAATCTGTTGGTTTTGTATGGTTAACCTGGAACTAAAGAAGTGACACAATCTAAATATTTGAATTTCAGAATTTGCAGTTTTTATGAATATTCTGAAGCTCTGATAAACTTGTTTATTTGTTGAGAGTATAAGGAATCTCAATGTTTACAAATGCAAAGAAACTGATAGGACTCTAATCTATTTTGATATCAATAGATACATGAAAAAATCAGCTGATTATACTAATTCCAAATATATAAAATTCATCAAGTTAAGTGCTACCAATCAACAGTTATATGAGAAAATTTGTCTGAATTTTGAAAAGTGGGAAAACAACGCCTAAAAGCCAATGAATATTTTTTAACTGAAACTAAGGAGCAACATTAAAATTCAAAACGAACAAAAAGTAGCGCGTATATGAAGGGGGTTCTGCCGATCTCAGAACGGGGCGAATTGTGGTCACGTACAACATTACGGATCGCGGGCGTGTGCGCGATCTGCGCACCGAAGCATTTCCTCCGGAGTTCACCGATATCCAGCGTATGACACACCGGGAAATCCGTTCGCGAATTCACCGACCGAGGGCCGTCGACGGTAACCTGGTAGCCACTGAAGGGATGGTTTTCGAGCACGAGTTTGCGTATCGTCAATCTGAACTTGCAAGATTAATAGAAATAAAATCTGCCGGATAAATATTATTTGCTAAAATACCTCCAACCTTAGCTGCTGCGAGAAAAACAATTTCTGGCTTTTCTGCTACAAAGAAAGCCTCAGTTGCTATTCTATTTGTAAGATCAAGTTCTTCATGCGTACGGGTAACTATATTCTTATAACCCTGAGCCTGTAAATTCCTAAATAAAGCAGAACCAACTAGTCCGCAGTGTCCAACGCCAACGCTCGTAGGACGCACGGAGGCCCGGATGCACGCGAAGCGCGTACAGGATGTAACCCTCTGGGCCACTCCGGCCGACCGCGAGCTGTTCCTCGTCGAGCGGCGGAGGCTCCTCCTCGAACGAGAGCCCGCCCCGCATCGCGCTGAGGTCGCTCCCCATCGCGCTCTCATAGCGCGCTGCGCAGCCGATCGAGATCCGTCCCCCCATGATCGTCGCGGCGAGCAAAATGCTCCAATTCCTCTTTGTTGCGTTCGTTAATTTCTCGCAGCAGCCTGCGTTGCTGTTCTGAATCTGTCGCGATGGATTCTTTCACCGATTCCACTTCAGAGTGGGCGCTGAATGGATCACGACGTTCGGCTGATTGGTATAAATACCGCTCAACCGGTTTGATCTCGGGTAAGGGATCGATATACCCACCCTTGCGTGCTTTCACACCGTCGGCATAGTTCTGCATTTTGTTGAGTTGTTATCGAATTGATGCATCTGGATTTTATGAGACCAGAAAAATGAACTCGAAAAGAGTGTCTTGTCTTGGAAAAATGTTTTTGAAAATGAAGAATTTTGTTAAAGAAAATGACGCATGAAGACAAAACTAGAATGAAGTAAAAAGTGAGTTCGAAGAAGATTCGAAGTAGATCTTCTTTGTGAGATGGTTCGGGTAGAGAATCTGTCAGTTCTTGTGGGGGATATTCTGTAGCACACAGGCTTGCAGAGGCAGTCTGTGTGGGCTACCCAGACATTATCCCACACCAGCCAGTGAGACACAACATCCAGCCAATAGGCTTCTGCCTATGGTCCTGTGTGTTTGGAGATCTCAAGGAGGCCCAAAAGTTGGAGTGGATTATGCACAATAATGCATTTAGGCACTAGGCCCTGCACTTGTGGGTGTAGCATGGGCCCAAGTAGTGATTCCGCCCTTCCAGCCTTCTCTTCAGAAAGGGCCGGGTGAGGGGCGAACCGGTTCTTCGTTTCCTCTCGGCAGATTGTGACCTGCGCCGTACCCGTTGGGCAATGGGTATCCAATTGGTTCCCCTACAGACAGACTCGTGGCACATTCGGCGAAAGCGATTTGTTTGTCAGGGAGCGTGAAATGGGCCTGAAGGATATCCGCGGTTTGCCGACCTCGACCGACAGTCAGGTATTTTTCCGAATTCCCCCGCCTCCAATTCCCGCCCCCCTATTATTCAAATCGGGGAACCGACTATTTCTAATTTAATTTGTCCGGTCCCCGATACGCCTGTCGAATTTCATCGTCCTAGCTTATCTCAAAGTGCCTAAACTAGCAAAACCAGGACAGAGAGACAGACCGACAGAATTTACGATCGTTATATGTCACTTGGTTAATACCAATTGCCATAAAAAGGGTAATTTGCTGAAGCTATTTCTGAAAAACGTGTTACAGAAATTGGCTTCGGTTGTAAAAGGTAAGGTAAGGTTAGTAGGAATAGGCCCGACCAACCTTGTTGAGAAAGAGACTTTTTCAGTGACCAAATGTGCAGCTTAGTAATCAACGTGGCAGCCATTTGTTCAAAAGATGTCAGTGTAACCACACCAGCAAATCCAGCATAATTTCTTCTCTTGCAGCATATTTACTTTTGATAACTTGTAAATCTGCGAATTGCAAAACATTTGCGTATTTGAGATTTTATATCGTTTCCTCTCCATAATAAGATCAAAACTGCGAAGTAACCATGATAACAAATTACTCCTGGAAGGTTATAAACATTGCAAGGTAGAAGCTCTGACGATCCTAAATGAAAGAATAATTGCCATAAGAGTAGTTGCCTCGTGTGAAAAATACTGATGGCTAACTGGCACTGACAATTTTCCTAGGATTATTTGATAACGATCAGAAATTAAATTAAAAAAAAACTAGTTTTTCAACTGAAAGTAAGGAGCAACATTAAAACATAAAACAAATAGAAATTATTACGTATATGAAGGGGTTTACCTCCTTCTCAATGCCTCACTCTTTATGCTAAAGTTTGAATTTTGTACCAATTCCTTAAGAACGACTCCTGAAATACAAGGGTCGTTTAATTAGAACAATAAGAAGCTTTTATTTTTAAAATCATTATTTGTCTGCACTATTTTAATTTAAAAATAAACTAGATTGGCCTAGTGTTAATCCTTTTCTTTAATCTTTTTTATGAATAACTATTTAAACGATTTTTATATGTCTAAAACCTTTTGCTTTTATGTTAAAAGCATTATTTGTTTGCACTATTTTAACTTAAAAATAAACTAGATTGGCCTAGTGTTAATCCTTTTCTTTAATCTTTTTAAACCGACGTAGCTAACAAAAATGCACATATGTTTGAATTCTACTACAAATAAAAGGGCAGACAAGAACTAGATATGTCTAAAAATAAATTTGATAAAAACAGAGGAAATAACATTGATAAAGTTAAACCTTCAAGCTGAGATACAAGCTTGATTATTAGACTCGATATCAAAATATTTTAATTTTTAAAATGTCTCCAAAATGGCAAATGCATGGTTTTTAGGCCCTGGTCTAACGTATTTTATTTCTCCGGCTACTTCAGCATCTAGAAGAAAATAGATGATCGATCATAAATGATATCTCGCACGACTATCAAACGCAAGAAGCTTTGTAAAAACTTGACTAATCGGTCGTTATTTCTCTTTTTCTATCAACGAGATGTTTTTTTTCCGACGAGACATCGACGGAGATGTTCTCGTTGTTTTTCTCTTTACCGATTGATTCATCGTTATTGAATAGTGATGCACGCATAGACAACAGAAAGCTATAGAGAATCTATCATTTATTTACATTTAAATTATTTAAATTAATTTGTATAGCTAATACCTGTTTTGTCTAGGATCCATGAGCAGATACTGCCAGTCTCTGCAATTGAAATACTGTAAACACCTAAAAAAGAAGAATACCAATTAAATAGGGATTAATAAGTTAAATCCCAGTTAATCACACAGTAGGCAACTTGTTTTAGCTTCTATCACCTTAATGCGTTGATTATTCACCAAACGCAAATCAGCCGCAGTCATAGCGCGGAACGATTGCACGGTTGCTTCAAACTGCGCATCAAAGTTAGCCGGGTCACCTTTATCACCTAACTCTCCATTAAACAGATACACCCCGCCATCTTTATAGAGTACTGCAATTTTGCGTATCTGCGCTGTGCCAGAAGCAATCTTCACGGACGCGATGTAGCCGTGGTAAAACTTGTGAATGATATTGCATTTAACTTCATGAAACTGGACTGTATTTACAGTGTTCGTTTGTTTACCAAAATGGACCTTTACCTTTCAAGTGAAAACCTACCTTTAGACCAAACATATGTGGGATTAGCTGCAACCGATTCAGTGTGAGAACTCTTAGATGCTCAAGAGCCAAGTGATAATATTGATCTCTTCTACCAGTCTTCTCAAAAATACTATATAGTCCTAACAAAACTGACAATCCACAGCTATTTTCTTTTTCAGTTAAGTGCAAATTATGTTCTGGTCTTGAGAATGTATAGGGGTTGTCAAAGACATGTTCTCCAGACCTTTAAACTACGCTGAATAAATTGGCTATCTCAAAATTTTTATTTGATGTGTTTTGAGAATTGCTGGGTGTAATGGAAGGGGGTTTGTTCCCCTCCAATAGCTTTTGATTAGTAATCTTATATGCCCTAGAGGTCCCTTGATTATTTGACATCCATTCCATGCCACCTCAGTCACTATTATTGCCATGTCACCACCAAACGTGCCTAGTCACCATCCTTCATCTTTTTCCCACCAAAATTCAAAATGCTGCTTTCCCTAATTTGACCATGTCATCTTGTAGCCCCTATGAAAACTTGCCACTTGGCACAAATTTTTTTGAAAAAGGAGGTTATATGGGCCTTCAAATTACACTTCTTGAAATCACTGAAAAAAATACCATGGATGACTCAAACCACCATCTAACATAACTAAACATATACAACCATTACTTTCAAAAAAGGTATCTTCAAAATATACAAAGTGATCAACGACCTGTGGGGGCGAAGTGGATTTGAACCTTAATAGAGTTCCAAAGTGCAAATTAATTATTTGAAAGCCCGGCTAGCTCGGTCGGTAGAGCGTGGGACTTTTAATCATAAGGTCAAGCCTCTTAATTTTTCCCACAGTTGTTCATTTTCTGATTTCCAATTCTCAACTGATTTTGAAAATTGTTGGATTGATTGTCCGTTTGTGAGTTTTTGAAATCCATTTAGATGAAGTTGAAGGTTGTTCATTTCTTTTTGTTGTTGTTCCAGTTTTTTGTTTTCTACTTTGATAGAATGAATTTGTTCTTGTAAACCAGAAACTTGATTTTCTGCCACATTGTATGGTTCGTCGACCAAGAACACCGGCGGGCCCATCATCGGGTCGAGGCTCGTGTATGGCGAGAAGGTCAAGGGCGAGAGCGTCGCCGAGTTCGCGGCGGTCGCCGAGAACAGCGAGCAGCGCGCCAGCGAAGCCATCGAGAACAACCAGGTGCCGCGCGAGTTGCAGGACGCGGTCAAGACGTATTTCGGACGCCTCAATGCCAAGGTGAAGGTGGAGAAGGGCGATGCGCCGGCACCGCACCCCATCTACCTTAATACTGTGTCACTATGACCTTCAAATCTAAATAGAATCATTCATTCTACTTATCACTAGCTGCACTGAGGTTTTTCAGGAATTTGGCAAGAGGGTAGTATAGAAAAAAGCAACTTGATACTGATGGCACAACCAAACAGCTTTCACTCCCTCAAGGCACTTGACAAGTTTTGTATAATTATATACTCTTGTATTCCCCAAGAAAGTATTTATAGGTGTAATAACTTTTTCCGAAAATGCTTCAGCAATGATATCATGAGTTATATCTACAACTTGATCATAGATTACCATTTCACGTTGCGTCCTTGTTTCTATCCAAGCCGTAGCCAGAGGTTGAGCAGAGATCACTTTATCATGAAAAGATGCTGGTAGATGTTCTATAAATTCGTCACAATCGGTTTTATCCAAGCCCTCTGCAATATTAAAGTGTTTTGAAAAATTTCATAGACGTCAGTAGTGAAAACACTTCAGTTCACGCGGTTCAGGAAATCACGAGTAGAACCGAATCACAGAAACGCTGTCAACAGTGGTTATTCGATGAGCCAAATTGGACACTGATTTACAATAATTCTTTCGGCAGATGCAAATCATTATCATCGACGTCAAATGTCAAGCGGATTCTGTTCGCAAATGGCACTATTTTGTACCAAGGTTGTACTAAAACGACTAAACTGATGCTATTGTATTACAAAACCTGCCCTTGTTCCTCAGTCAGGCAACAAAGCTGTAATTCTTTTCAAATCGGTGTTAAAATTTCGCATGACCATTTTTGAAAGAGTGGACACATTTTTGTTTCTCACCCGGAAGAAAAATTTCTTGTGAAATGGCCTACATCGATGTCAATATTTGTATAATTTAAAAAGATAAAATCCAAAGAGGGTTAGATGCAATTGCCGTGGGAGGATGTTCGCGAGTTTCTGGGCGAGAAGGTCTATGATACGGTTCACCCCAGAAATGTCCGGATATCGGAAGCACCCTCCTACGGAAAACCGGTATTGCTCTATGATCTGCAATGTCCGGGAAGCCAAGCCTATCTTGAACTGGCTGCAGAAGTAATCAAGCGGGAAAAGAAGCTGATGGCAGCCTGATCAACCGGGTGCGCCATTTTCCCAACGATTGATTCGGCAGTATCAGCAGTTCGGAGATACGCTGCTGCAATTCCGTACCGCGCAGCTTCAGCATGCTGACTTCCGCCCCGATCGGCGCCCCGGTGGCCGCTGTCATCAGGTAGCGCAAATCGGTATATTCCAGTGCCTGCAGTTCGATCTCGACTTTGGCGATGTCGCGCTTGAAGTCATGATCCTCGATCAGCGGCTGGCCGCCCGCGCTGACACCTGCCGCGATCTTTTTGAGCCGCTCTACATAATGGAATACATAATGCAATATGTCTCTACATGGTATATTTCTAAATATATCGCTACATAATACATTTCTACAATATATCTCTACAAAAATGGTACCTCAGTTTTGTCGCTCAATGCATCGTTCGTATCCTAAACATTATTGGTGTCATTTGTATTTACTTACTTCTGCGATATTGGACTTTCAACTTTTGTGCAGATAAACGATAAACGATTTTATTATCAATGAAAAGACAAGTTTAAAATTTGTGCCAGTCGCAACTACGGCCTAGAAATAAATAAATAAATATTTTGATAATTAAAATTCAATCACGATAAGCAGTTTGTCTTTTTACATTACTTTGGTAAGTCAAGCAATATCTATGAGAAATAGCTTTTTAATAGGTAGGTCAAAGCTTTTTATATAGGTAAGTATAGCTTTTTTATAGGTATGTTTTTTAGGTGAGTCTTTTTTGACGTTGGAATGCGGGATCATGACCCCCTGATCGCCGGTCAGACCACGGCTGACACAGAGATCAAAAAAGCCTTCGATCTTCTCGTTGGCGCCGCCAATGGTTTGAACTTCGCCCAGTTGGCTGACCGAGCCGGTGACCGCGAAACTCTGATTGATGGGTACACCCGACAGCGCCGACAGCAAGGCATAGAGTTCCGTCGACGATGCGCTGTCGCCATCGACACCGCCGTCGTGTAATGCACCGGCTGCACCTGCCTCACTTTGCATTTCCAGTACCTTTAATTCTTGTCCCCATAAATTCTTTTTGTGTTTCGCTGCCCATGCATCGACTTCTTCACCCATTGGACTCGAAGGTGTAATGGGAAATATATATGCACAATCATTGGTTCTATAACTTGCATGAGCGACAGCCCAATTCCCATCCACACATTGTTGTTCTGTAACATACTTCTTTTTCTTCATGTCTCATGTAGAACTGATTATTATAAGGAACATTGTGGTGATATTTATGCTTTTAATTACGGTGGAATGCTGCTACTATTGCACAATCTTTGTTCTGTTGCCTAATTTTTGTCTTGTTGGCTCTGTAGTCTAGGCTTGAGAGACCTGTGGATCAAGCAAGCAAGCAAGCCAGCAAGTAAGTAAGCAAATGGGCAAGAAAGCAAGTAGGCAAGTAATTAAATAAGCAATTCAAAATTTAATGGAGGGCAATCAGCACACTCACATGCCTTTTTCTCCCAAGGAAATCCGAGCAAAATTTTGTCACTGTAAATTTGTTCAGCATAGTTGAAAAGTCAAATAAGTGCTAATACTAAAACCATTACCAATACTACCACTGCTACTGTAACTACTACTTCTAATACGACTACAACTAAGGCTGAAGATATTAAGATGAAAATCGCAAGAAATTCTGAGAGTCACCATTTCCCCTTAAATACTTCCTTACGACATCCTCCCACCCCAACCGAGGACAAACTGCTTTTCCTTTAGTCCTAGACGGTGTGCCGAAATGGATAATCCTTCGCAATCTGCCATTCCTCATCCTCAGAACATGCCCTCGCCATCTCAACCTTGCTCTCATTATAGCCCTAGAAATCAGATCAAACCACATTTTTCTTATAGTCTCTTGTGGTGAAATACTAGCAGGAATCCAATCAGATTCCAATTGAGGTCATGTGTAACGTACCGAAGAGCAACCCCAAGAGGTTCGTATGGTGTCAAGTAGCTGGTCTAGATCAAGTTTGCGTGCCTTGTCCCTCATCGGAGATTCAACACAGTGCTTCAAATAGTCGCACATGTTCCGAAACTTCCGCATTTCTTCGGCAGTGCCCATAGACTCCATGAAGGAATGCTTGCGCCCAAAACCAGCTAGGTACTTATGCAACAATCCCTTCCATAGAAATTTTGAATTCCCCCGGAGCATAAATTACAACACTTAACCCCAAGCTCTGGGGGTTTGTTTCAACCACAAAAACCTTATTATATGATATTCAGACTATTTTAAATAGAATGACTAACTCAAAATTTATATTAGATGCATTTAGGGACGATACCACGTGTGAGTGTGTGCTGGGGGGGGGGAGTAGTCGCTTTCTGATTGGTTTTGGGATGTAAGCGGAAACATCGAATTAATCATCACAATCGACGAAAACCGCCTGGCAACGATTACTGCCCCCAACACAGATTGGAACGGCAGCGAAATCCTGATTTTCACCGCCAGCGATTCCGGTGGTTTGGCCAGCAGCGATTCGGCCATTTTCACCGTTTCTCCAATTAATGATGCTCCGGTTATCAGCGATATTCCCAACCAAACGATTACCGAAGGCAGCAATTCTCAAAGTCGCGAATAGCTCTTACTACAATCCATCCGGATACAAGATCAACACCGTCAGCCGAGCCGTGGTCTTACTGGGCTATGAATCAGTCCGAAGTATTTGTATCTCTCTCGGTGTGGTCGAAACCCTCCTCAAAGGTGAGCCACGCAAACGGCTTTTACATCAAGTTGCACAATCCTTTCATGCTGCTGTACAAGCCTCTGCCATTGCCAAGGCCCGTGATGATACAAGATGAAAGGGAAGGCCACATGAGCCGTTATATGCGGTGTTCCCGGCGCAGTTCCCAACCCCATCGCAAAATAAACAAGATGCTAACGCATCAGGTGGGTTGCCCGTTTTAGGGGCCATTGGCGCGTTTTGGAAAAGCCATGGGATGGACTTACATGAACAATATCGATATGGGAAGTATAAACAGATTGTAAACTTGGAATTTATGTAACTTCCAAAATATAGAGAGTGCGAACTATACCAAACAGCCTTAATACATTTTTGCTGACTCATATATGCTTAACTATGCTGTAAGACGAAGCAGAGGAAAATTAACAGCAAAATATATTATCTGAAATTACTGAAAGCAATTTCTTTGAGAAGGGACAAGTATGATTCAGCTATAAAAAATGCGAAGATAAATAATTGTCTTGATTTTGTTAAATGTTGCTGCATTAATATTGTGTTTTATACATGTGGGCGACCGCCAGCATGTTGACCGGCAGCAGGATCATCAGCGGATAGAGCCAGATGCAGTTATCGACGATCAGTTCGTTCAGGTTGTCGGTCTAAGACGCGATGAAGGCGACGTACTTGAACGCGAACAGCCAGGGCAGGGCGGCCAGGACCAGACCGAGGGTCGTCGAGACCAGGATGCGGCGGCGGACGCCGGAACGCACGTGGCGGGCGCCGGTGACCCGGAAATACTCCACGGCTGCCGCGAAGATACCCCTGACTTCCGTCGAGACGACTGCAATGCCGAGATCGGTGGAACTGGCAAACCGCAATGGCGCGCGCGGCTGCGAACCGGCGTCGCGATATCCGCCGCCGGCCGCTTCGCGCGTCAGGGGATCGCCCGGCTCAAATCCCGCCATGGCATCGAGCGCCAGACCGATATCGGCGACGTTCCGGGCGATCGGCCCGACGACCGACAGCCAACATGATTCGGTTCCTATAACACTGAGGCAAAATAAATAGTAGTAAGTGTTAAAGTGCAAAACTGTAACTAAAATGCAAAATTCAAGTTAAAATGCAATTCTTATTAGCTGGTTCGACTCTAGCTGAACTAACAGCCACACCGATGACTCATGTTTCATACCAAATAACTGGTGGCATCAGGAGTCAAACCCCCCGTGCTTACAGACAAAGCATTTCAAGTTATTTTCTTTTGAAGAAAAAAATCAGTTTTGAAAACCCCTTATTTTGGCCGATTTTCGGCCATTTCGCAAGGCTATAGACTTGCCTTTATGGCGATTTTTTGAGGGACATTTTTTCGTCTTAACTGGACCCAATTTGATAGAAAAACACTTTACTTACCCCCTCAAGGCTATTTAGGCGGTATTTGGTAGGATTTAGTAATTATTTTTGAAGAAAAAAATCTGTTTTGAAACCCCATACGATCCAGAGCCAATCAAGCACCCTTTCCTGATATCCTCATATCGAAAGCAAGGTAAGCCTTTGATAATTCTTCCTGGACCACCTGGAGGAGGTCATTTAGTCGACAACTGAGGGAGCTTGAACATCTGTGAAGAGCAGAGCGAGAAATTTTCAATTTGATCTTATTGCAATAATGGCCCTCCTTCGTACAATTATGGCAGTTTTGGCCCAGTACTGAAAGTTTCTCCAAGAGAAAACACTGCACCAGAACTCATTTGGTGAAGAGCCGTCAACGGCATTGAAGAAAGACTCGAGTAATGGTTTAACAAGTCGACGGAACTGTAAAAGACAAAGAAGACCAAATAAAGCTATACCCAAAGCGAAAAAGAAAAAACAGTAAAGAAGAGAGAAACAAGGATAATACGAGCCAGTGAAAAACGTAAACTATAATGAGAATTGTTCGGTCAAAACCTCCAGTTATTTCTCTAGGAAAACATCTCTAAAATATTCTAAGAAGGACATTCTTCCTACGGTTCGAACAAGTCTATATCATTCTCTAAGACAAATCTCAAAATTTTGTAAAAATTACTATTTTTCTATTGTTTGAACAAATTTATATCATTGTCTAAGAAAGAAATCTCTAAAACTTTTCTAGTAAGGTTTATTTCCCTATGCTTTGGACTATTGCATACTATTATTTACGAACGGAACTTCAAACAGAGAAGTGGTAACAAAGGCATTAAGAATGACTTTATCACTTATACTTGAATACTCCTTTTAACACCACAACACAAAAATTAATTAGTTGTTCAGTTTCAAATACTTTTTTCAGACAGAGGCGAGGGCTCACCGGCTTTCAAAAATCACATACACCAGGTGGCGCGTACCAAGCGTTGCGAAGACAGTGCCAAAATTTCACCGGACACTCCGGTGGAGCGACATTAAAACTTAAATCGGACAGAAATTAGTGTTTAAATTTCTGTTTAGGGATTAAGTTCTTTTTTTAAATTTCATAATGTAAAGCTGATTCAGTAATTGTACCTATTATTTCAGATAATTTAATAGTAAATTCGAAAAAGAGTGTCTTCAGGAATTTTGAAGAAGAGCAAGAAGCCCCCGGAAGATAGTGCCAGATCGAAAGAAACAAAAACATTTGAAATACATTCAAATAGTGTATGTATGCAGAATGGCACTATTGAAATACTCACATTCCATCATGCCCAACGCATTCTCATTATATTCAAATAGTGTATGTATGCAGAATGGCACTATTGAAATACTCACATTCCATCGTGCCCAATGCATTCTCATTACATTCAAATAGTGTATGTATGCAGAATGGCACTATTGAAATACTCACATTCCATCATGCCCAACGCATTCTCATTATATTCAAACTGTATCTAGTCATTTCTTACTGCAAAAATGCCAGACTAAAGAGTGAATCTTACGAGAATCCTTTAACAGCAGTCGCAGTCTTTAGGTTCTTCCAATCGTCCAATCTAGTTTTCCATCTCAAATACTGCTTTCTTTCCCTCTCAATATCAGCTAAAAGTAAAAGGTAACGGTAAAGGTAACGGTAAAGTAAAAGGTAAACTCACATTATCATAGGAAAACAAGGTGTCCTTGTTTGCTTGTCTCTTCCACTATCGATCGGCGAGCTTCGGCGTCGTGAGGTGATGGCCGATCTCGAGGTGGGCCAAACACCACCATCGATACGCTCTGCGTCACCGTCGTTGACATTGCCGTGCAGAATGAAGAAGCACGAGTTACCGGAATAGTATAATTCCGCAATCTCCCGAGCCCATTCTGGATACCAGTCCGGCAGGTCGAGATTCGGAGCGTGCGGCATATGATTGGCCGCAACTGATTATTCATCATAGAAAGTTTGATTTTCGAACAAAACATTGAAATAACAAACCAAGTTATGCTGGAGAGCTATAAAAGCTCTTATTATTTCAATTAAGGTTTGTGCTGTATTTTAAAAATGATTAGTTTTTAGTGTCAAGTCCTTAAGCAAGTTCAGCAGAGCCCTTTTCTCTGGAATATTTATGAAAAATCCTTGTGTTTATCATGTATCTCGAAACACTAAACCTTTCGAGGTTTGTCTCAGAACCCAGATTGATGTGAAATCACTAATACCAAAATAAAAAAAAAAATGCAAAACAGCTTGGACAACGGGTTTTGCAAAAAAATTAAGAATTTTTATTTCATTTTTAGGTTATGTACATTCTATTAATTTATCTATTGAAAATTCGAAGAATTTATGGAAATAAATAAAAAGGGGCTGTTATCCATTTTGTGTACCTTTGGTCGGCGGGAAACACGGGCTTGGCGGTATCGCCGGATTTGATGCCAAGGAAACCGATGACGAAGATCCGGATCGTTTGGCAATTACGCAACGCATGACATGGGCTTACTTGCGATCGGCCCTCTATGCCGGGGATCCTGCATGGGACCATGCCTGCGAAGCGTTGCGCACGCATGCCAATGAACTTGCCCATGTGCAAGGCAAATGATGGTGAATGGCAGACTGTTTTTTAACTGATGGGGCGGACTAGGTGGAGCTGAGGGTGGATTGCATTATAATCTTCGTTCCCACCATTGATCTTCCCAGGCTTATAAACCAGAGATGCCTTCCTGTTCTAGTCACGTACAGGTACGATTGTCAAGAATAATTAACGCTGATGGTAGATGTCGGACATAAGAATATACCATAAGTAACACCCGCACAGCTCAATGAACAAATATTATAGCAGCACACACGAGCTAAATGTTTTCACACAAAGGAGGGGGGGGGGGTAAAGCATAAAAGAAGATAAAAAAATTGAGATAGCCATTTTGCTTAGCATAGTTGAACCAAAATATTGCCAAGCCCTACTGGCGGGGGTTAGGCCATACGTTGGGATTCATGATTCTAGAGTTAATTAAAGCTGATATTTTAGAAGGGTAACAACCTTCCGGGAAGTTATGACGTTGGTGGACTCCGAGATAGGCCGCCTGCCGGAAGGGTCGCCCGTCGCCGCCTCGGGAAAATCGACCGCTACGCTACCTTCGAGTTGTCCCACAGCATGATCACGGCCACCAACGACGGTCTCAGCACGCCTGTCCACCAGAGATTCAAAACGGACTATGGCACTGTCCAGGCGTTTAACTGCTTCCTTGATGTTACCCTGGAGGAAGGCATGCGACCCTCCAACAACATCGGCCCGGACAACCGCCCGATGTCCGATATTTCAAGTTGCATGTCAATCGTGAACTAGCAATCCATGATTCAACCATTTGCAAAATCATACAGATGTACTATTTTTCAAGTTGCATGTGATTCGTGAACTAGCAATCCATGATTCAACCATTTCAAAAATCATACAGATGTACGATTTTTCAAGTTGCATTTGACTTGTGATAGAGACCCTTCTAACGGTAACAAAACCGTCCAAATCGCACAAATTTCGCATGCCCCAGAGTTTGCCGGCTGTCAGGTGCATGGTGGATTCTCCTTGAGAAAGTCGTCGACGGCGCGGCTGGAGGGAATTCCGGTCCGGCCGCCGAATTGCGTGCATTTGAGGGCGGAAACAGCTCTGGCATAGCGAATGGCCTCCGCTTCGCCGACCCCCCTGGCCAGCATCAGGGCGAACGCGCCGTGCCAGACGTCGCCAGCCCCCAGCGTGTCGACGGCATATAATTTTGGGAAAATGGACATGGAGGGGGTTCCATTGCCCTTCAATCTTTTTGGTCACTTAAAAGGACACCATATGTTGATTTAAATTCAAATAATCCCTGTCCCGGTATTCTAGGACTATTGTTTCGATGTGACCGTCCCTGAGAAGATCAAAAAATATATCAGTAAAAGCCTATAGTAAAGTTCTTACGGCTTCAATGCTTTATTATTTATTTATTTGTTTCCCAGTGGTTGCGCTACCTCGTCGCGCGCCTGGCAGTCGGTCGTGAACCGCAGGTCTCCGAAATGGCTGCCGCGCCGGTCCCGGGCGAGGCGCCCGATTGCGCACATGCGCACCCAGCTTTTTGACGCGAGTTAGATGGCCCTTGAGGTTATGCAGAGGGGACGCGCGCCTACGGGGACCAGCAGTAGCCAGTCTTTTGCTCGGACAGGGTCCAAAGTCGGGCCGCCATTTCCCCTTGATTAATCCTACACAAAAAATTCCTAAGGGAAACTCTCACCCCCGGAAAATCCCCAAGGAACCCCCTACCTGTTAGAAATACCAGCCTCATATACAAATGAACAGTATTATTACATGAAAGTATATTTTCCAATACATTTTTGTCTTTATAGTCCTGTGGAACTACCTTATTTCTTATAGTTGGGACCATGCTGTAATGGTAGATGAAGCCTCTGTTCTATTTTGTAAAGTGCGTTGCACGCGTGAATTTAGACGGCTACCGCGAGTTGCCGTTTGCGGGAAAATCGAATTATTTCAAGATCGATGCCTATTTCAGTAAAGTTATCTTATTTACTTTTTGTGACGAAATGTTTAAGCAAAATATTAAAAATTCTATTTCAGCCGTTTAACAAATACATAAAAACTAGATGCCAACCAGATAGAAAGACAGTCATATGGAATAAGTATTTGTTTAAGTGTTCGCAATTCATGGCCAGCGTTACGTGTGAAGGTTCGTTCACGTTCAATAAAATTTTCCAAGCGGCCACTAAACTCCCGAAGGGCGTCAACCATCAGGCGTGTTTCGTTATCCACGTTTGCTGGCTGTACCGGAATCTCTAACGGCGTGTTGGACTTAAAATCGAAGCGTTCCAACGCCCTTGCTAGATTTAGGATCGGGGAAATCGCTTGGTGGGAAAGTCGGTAATAGATCTCTTGGAAGAATTATTGCGTGAAACAGATAACTATGCCTAAAATAATCTTTGAAAGGCTTCATGAAAATAAAAAATGGAGGAAGATGAAAATCAATGTGCTTCTTCACTGGAAAAATAGCCTCCAATGGTTCAGCTCATTTTCGCTGTGCCAGATCATATCGATTATAGAGGGTTCAGCCCCCCTGAATGTAATGGAACATGCACTGTTTTTACTTTTAATGAGAACAATTCAATAATAGTTTTTTCTGTATTGCCATAACGCTTTCCCCTCCATTAAAACACTAACTGCGTTCCAGCTCCAAAAACACAAAATATTTATAAGAATCACGAAACGTCCGTATATTCGAGGTCTGTTCCGGTGGAATTTTTTCGGCAAGTTGTTCTATTTCAACTTCGTCGCGATAAATCAAGTGCCAATCCATATATGCTTCCATATAGCCGATGTTTTGCGTTCCGGCCGCGCTGCCGTTTCGCTGAAGACCGCTGCGCGCAGTCTTATCCGCCGCTCGAACCGGTCAACGACGTCGGGCACCTTTCCGCCTGTTCTCGTAAACATGAGCTGCACGACACGTTGCAGGAGTCCTTATGAGCGCCGCTGCCGCAGAGATCAGCCAGAATACGGCCAACGAGCCAGGCGAGACGCTGGTTGAGATCAAGAATCTCAAGAAATACTTCCCGGGACAAGAACGAGTGTTTGTGACTTCGGATAATTCATTTGAACAATGAGAGTTTAGAAACAAATTAGAACTGATACATCAAGAGGCACGCATCAAGAATCTGAAACCTAAGTGGAAGGGAAGGAAGTTAATACTTAATGAAACCATTTAAGAGTGCAACAGAGAAACTGGCACTGTACAGTCATATAATCGACGTGCTCAAGGTGAAACCGCAAACAACCCAGCGGTGGGTTTAGTAGTGATTTTATAGATCCAAGGTTGCTGCATTGTTTACTGGAGTCAAAAACTTACAACTGAAATGTACGGACGCTGCAATGGATACCGGTTTCAGGGTCTCAAAATTTGTAAAATAGGCTCTATGCAGTCAGATATATATTTTATGAAAATTAGGCTGATAAGATTTCTATCGCAGCTACCGCAGTTTTGTTCCCTCTATCTCCTAACTAAGCCTTTGCTGTAAGGTTTGATGGTAGTTTGGATCAGTATTTTAGGCTAAAGTAAGTATTTTAGGTTTCACCTGTATCTAGATTATTTTGTCAGGAGAGAGGGCAAGGGTTGATGCGTGTGAAAAGAAGATTTATATAGAAAGTGACAGTCTTCACAAGTACACATTTTGTAGAAAAAAAGTTTTTGTTATAACTAGCGTTTTAATTGGAAGTATCAAGGGCTCCTTAGCATGATTTCCTTTCCGGGCAGCTTTAGTATCCTTTCAGGCAATTTGTAAGCAATTTGATGAAGGCTGTAGTCTTAGCACATTTAAGGGTGTTACATATATCCTCACGATCTAATCTTCCATTTCAAATGTATCATTATTTGTAACTTAACAAGGTAACTTCGATCCTCGACAAAATTGTTAAGGCAAGAAGAAGTCGGGCAGCCTTAGTATGCTTTCACGCAAATTGTAAGCAATTTGATGAAGAAAGTCTGGTAAAAAAAAAGCAATCAACGGTTTTTTCAAGACAAAACGGGGAAGAGGTAGACCACCTAAAGATGGACAGACCTCATCAGGACAGACACAGTCAGCACGGCAGAAAAAATTCACAAGATCGATTGAAATGGAGGGGATTGGTAAACGCGAAGTGGTGCAAGGCAATGGGGTGTGTTGAAAAGTAAAAGTAAGTGAGCTATATATATACGCATATTCTGGTATAAACATATAGAAACGACTTCAAAAATTTCTTTAAAAAACGTCATGAAAAATCTCTTGAAAAAGAAATTATCTTGATGTAAAAAAAAAGATTGAAATTGTTAGTATTCGATTTTGAAAATAAAATGTTTTGAGATTTCAAAAACGTTTTTCATGTTTTGATATTTTACAAGGTTACACGACCTACCTGGGGGGATCAATTAAGTACAAACGGGGCTTCCCCACTTGACCGCAGTACCAAGCCACCTGAGGCCATCACAGCTACGCTCGCTCCTCTTCCAACCCAATCTATTCAAAGTTTCCCTCTTTTTATTTTCCCTAGATGTTCTCATCTCCTTTAAATCTTTCTTTATGACGCTCTCCCACCCCTAACGAGGACAACTTGCTCTCCGTTTAGCCCTAGACGGTTGACCAAAAAGGACAATCTTCAGCAATCTGTCATCCTTCATCCGCAGAACCGGTTAATTTCACCATGTTATTGACATTATTCGGTGATCGATTAAACGGTACCGATGAAGAAAATGTCATCTTAAATGCTTGGAAAAACTTTGATCCTGAAGGAACTGGACACATCAATCAAAAGAAGTATGTATTTCTCTTGAGAAAAAAAAACCAATTCAATCGAATTCATTTTCTTCTTCTTCTTCTTCTCTAGTCTTCGTGAAGTTCTTACCGGAGAAGGACGTCGATCTGGACCAGAGCATGCCAGTTGCTCAACTTCCCTAACCATGTGATTTAGAGACTTTTTGATTACTAAGATTCGGTCATTTACACGAAAGTCGGTGGAGATTACATCATTATTATAACACCGTGATTCCCAACGTGGGGCGCAGGCTCCCCCAGTGGGGAATGGCAATATTTTGGCGGGTCACGGACAAGACATGCACCCTTCGGCTGATAATACTTAAAGCCTTAAAAGTCGTTCTTGAGATATTCAGCTTAATACCCTTAGCTTCTGTAGTAGAATTTCTTTTTGTTAGTTCAATGTCCGCCTCAAAATGCTCCGAGACCTCCAACTTAATGCTCTAAGTCGTCCCTGAGATATCGCTGATTGACCCTCTTGACAACCTGTATGCCCTCAGTGCGTTTTTATTTAGCTAACCCCCCCCCTCAATACTTCCCGTAAGTTTAACCTCGATACCCTTACTGTGAGGAGTGCAAAATGTTATGGGCGAAAAATTGAGAATAGTAATAGCTGCCGTTAATGGCACAAAAATTGGGTTGGCATCCTTTCCATATGTCAGGACCATCACCTTTATGGAGCTTCTTGTCCCAAATCCCAACCAGACCCAATTTTGTCCTGATTTTGAAAAATACTTTGAGAGTTCGGTATCACCTCTCTCTTTCATTACTTTTGGATCATCAATTGCTTTCCATTACTAAGAAAGCAGACATTGTAAACATTGAAGGAAAAAGTAACATGAATAAAACAAAAGTACATTGTACTTTTACTGCTACTACCACTCAAACTACTGCTTCTCTAGCAAGTTTTACCATGGCTGAGGATATGAAATGAACATCTGAGGAAATACTGAAGAAAAGTTGAACAAAACCAAAACATACTGTGTGCATACAGATTGTAAAATGTCACGGTGAAATTTTCAACGGGTCCTCTTCAGGAATGGAGCAGGACATAATGGTGGAGGACTTTGTGCTTAGCATTTCAATTCGTGAGCTACGATATCAACAATTCGTGGGGGTGGAGATTCTAGCGTACATCAACGCCTTATAGAGCGTGTGGCCTATGGGAAAGAAACTGTCAAGCCTGAATGTTCTAACCACGTTTCCAAAACTTTTATCGGAGATTTATATAGCCTTGCCAAAAATATAAACATGGATCGCCGCAACGCCGAAGAGACGGAGGAACGGCGTATGCAATTGCGCATCGGTATCAATCTCGGCGATGTAATTGTCGAAGGCGATGATATCCATGGCGACGGTGTAAATGTTGCGGCACGGCTGGAAAGTGTTGCGGATCCGGGCGGAATCACTGTCTCCGCCGATGTTCACCGCCAGGTCGAAAGCAGAGTTGAAATCGCTTTCGAGGATTTGGGCGAGCAGCGACATCACTTCTTGGGCCTTTTTGGAATGATCTGGAGTGTGCCCTTTTTCTGATTTGGACCCCTGCCCTGTAGAGTTTCTAGTTGCGCGCCTGGTCACACATTGTCAGAACAACATATCATAAACCAATTTTATAGTACTTACGACGAGTACGGTCATGTCTGACTGTTCTTTATAATTTAATAGAGAAATAAATTCAGGCCAGTCATTCATAATTCCAATAAACAAAATGCTCAAGTGATGGGGCTCTACCGGGTATCGAATCCTGTCCGCCTGACTGTTCTGGCTGCAAAGTCAGTAGATTACACCACTGCGCCACAACGCCTTCATTCTGATCTGGCCACAAGACCGTTATTAAATCAGATGCACTTCTTAATGCAATCAAACTATTTGATAAAATTGATGATGAGTATTGCACAACTCAAAAATTCTCTCTCAACAAAAGAAGTAATTCCAAGTTTAACTAACTAAGTCTCTAACTAACTGGCATACAAGCTATGCTTTAATCCTATTAAAGCAGCTTAGAAACAAATTAACTAACAAACTAACTAACAAAAAAACTAACAAATAAACTTCGCTAACTATCCATTTTACTGACAAACTGACTAACTAACTAACTAACTAACATGCAAGAAATGCTTGCATCATAACTAACCGGCTTGCTAACTAACTAACTATCTAAATAACCACCGATCCGGTTCTACGGATCCTCATCGTCTCCATTTCTTTTTATGGTATGTCGACCTTTGAAGGCCCGATGATGTCGATTAAGACCGTTAATGCACTTTCGCATTACACTGACTGGACCATCGGTCACGTGCATTCAGGTGCCCTCGGCTGGGTAGCGCTGGTCTCTCTTGGCTGCATGTACTACATGATTCCACGCCTGTATGGACGTGAAATTTACAGCGTAAAAGGGGGAAGGGGGTTGGAGGAATTTATCATGGGGAAAGAGAATTTCCATGAAAGGATGCTCGAATTCCCAGCATTATTTAAAAAAATAACAACTAGAAAATCAAATAAAAAACAAGTTTTTTCAGCTGAAAGTAAAAAGCAACATTAAAACTTAAAACGAATAGAAATTAATACGTGTATGAGGCGATTCGTCCCCCTTTCAATACCTCGCTCTTTATACTTAAGTATTTTTCCCTTATTTCAACCCCCCCCCCATAGCCTCCACAGACAATTGATCAAAATTTCGAGATAGCCATTTTACTTTTTACCCCACATTAAAAAATTGTAATTATTTTTAGGAATAAATTAAATTACAGAACTTCCATATACGCTTTTCTTTCTAGTTAGTAGTCTTTTTAGCACACCAGGCACGTTGGCAGATGGTTTCTTAGGGTGGAAAGGTAGAAACGCAGCTAGAAAATACCCCCTACGAAAAATATCCCTTCGTGGAAAATACCCCCACATCCAAGGAACCTCCCCTTCCACGTAAAATACCCCACCCCCTGGAAAATACCCCCTGAGGAAAACGACCCTCGAGGAAAATACCCCACCACGGTAAATATCCCCTCGTGGAAAATAAGGCTTTCCAATTTGAAAATTTTATTTGAGTCTTTTTTCTTTTTATTTTCCGTAGGGGGAAGGATTTTTCGCCACGGATTGGCCGACGACATGCGCCTTGAACGCGCCGATGGAATCCAGCGTCGCCGACAGGGCGTGGGCATAATGTTCGACGGTCGGGTTGTCGCGCACGAAACCGCCGGACGCGCCGTAGCCCGGCATGTCCCACAGGAACACGCGGTGGTCGCGGCTCATCTCGCGCGCGACATCCGCCCAGATCCGTGACGACCACGACGTCCCGTGACACAGGACGATGTCGCCGCAAAAACCTTACAAATAGGTCATTTCGCGTTAAATTAAGCTCAATATACTGACAGTCCATCGTTCATCCATCAACTCTAGGGCAGAATTAAGATGGATAGTCATGGAATAATGGTTATTGAAATAATCCCTGAGTTTCTCTGAGCCATTTGAAGGTTACTGGAGACGCCAAACAAAAGGTGTAAAAATATCTACGACTGACCAAATCCACAGGACTTGTAAGAAAATGGAAATCTTGGAAAACGCTTAGAGTGGAGGAATCGAAATGAAACTTGGTGGGAAGAATAAGCACAAGTCCTAGACACTTGATTGACATAACCGGACTGAATCCGCTGTCTTTGGGGGAGTTAGGGAGGGGCGGAGTGTTAATTCGAAATAATTAGAAAAATTGAGGTATTTTTAACTTAAGGACGGGTGACCATATCTTGATGAAATTTGATATTTAGAAGGAACTCATCTTTCCCTCTGTGTGTTTTTGTCTCTCCCTTCGGGCTTGTTTGTCTAATTTGTGTGGTTGTGCGTACAGGAGGAAAAACACTTACTCTCACACAGCTACACAGAGTCAGGCACACAAACACAAAGTCAAAAATAGATACACAGAAAGAGACAAAACACAGAGAGGGAAACAAACATACACGCAAATCAAACAAAGTCGGACACAAATTCACAAACACAGTTAGTAAACCGAGCGAAATTATCGCTCCACACCGCACATCCTAGCTGCTGCGTCAGGGTTGATTACCCACAACGAGGGGCGTCTGGGCAAAACGCTGTGGACAGACATGAATGAAGGCGAAGCAATCAAGGTTCGGGGAGTTTGGGATGGAGAGGCCGAGGCAAGATTGATTGGCGATGAAATCGAAGCGCTGCAAACCAGAGACAACAAGTTAAACGATATGGCTATTCTGGTTCGGGGCATGGTTTGAAATGAAGGTAGTTAAGTCGTAAAGGGGTTGAGTTAAATTTAAGTTCAATGGGGGTTGAGTTAAATGAGAACTGTTGTAAACCATTCAGGTTGTCACCCCATCCTGTTGCAGGGTTTGAAATGAAAAGTAATTGAGTTGTGAAGGGGTTGAGTTACATGAGGGATAAGTTGAATGGGGGTTGATTTAAATGAGAACTGTTGTAAACCATTCAAGTTATTGGGAAGAATTATAATTATTATGATGAGTAGCCCTCTATGGGAAGAAATGAAATATACTGACACTAGGCAGCCATAATTAGAACACACACATAACCTTTAAATCAATAATGCTGAGAAAAAATACAAACCAAACAATAAAAAAAGACAAGGAAAAAAATATAACATAAACAACCAATAATAATTAGCCTAAAAAACAGTAATAATAATAGCAACTATTTTTAACCGCATCCAAAAGAATAGTTCCCCTAAACTAATAAGAATAGATCCTAATATTATGTTTTTTATAGATATTATGACAAATAGCTAGCCAAAGTACGCCGGCGTATGTATATTGTAAACCCAATTCGAAAAAACATCTCTTTCGCGGGGCAATGAAGGGCGGGCTTTGTTCAAAATTGACGCTGAATTCACGCCCGCACCATGGCGGACGGAACTCAGGGGAAATACTGGTAATCGTTCCCGAAACCGTGGGTCCGACTTCGCTCTTCTCCACGAGCTTGGCCAGTCCGAAATCGGTGAGGAGCGGATCGCCGCGCTCGTCGAGCAGCACGTTCGACGGCTTGACGTCGCGGTGCAGGATGAGGCGCTCGTGGGAGAAAGGCAGGGCCTCGGCGATCTTGAGGGTCAGTTGGGCTGCTGCTCGGGCGGCTAGCGGTCCATCGCGTTTGATCCGAGCACCCATGCTTGGTATGAGAAAATGATAACTAATTTAAGGTGGTACAAAAATAATTTGAATGAGAAGTGTTTTTAAGGAACTTTAAGACTTCAGCGCAAGAGTGAGGAAGGTGCAGCCCTCCTAATATACACGACAATATCTGTTAGTTTTAAGTTTTAATGTTGTTTCTTATTTTTTTAGTTAAAAAAACTTATTTTTCCATATTTAATAACGGTAATAAATACAAAATTAATAAAACTTGCACCAACTAAAAAGTGCACTAGAAATTTAAATTTCTACTTGATTGAGTCCTGTGCCAATATTCTAGAATTTATTGCAGGTTTGATTCGATAGCCCCTGGGGGCAAAAAGAAGCAGAAAATAATAGACTCCTTCTCACGAAAAATACAAAAATTTGATTTTTAAATAGGTACTTGAATCACTATCTTGAGGGCTATCAAATATTTAGGGAATAAAGTTATTTTCATCAGTTCTGTTCTTGAGCTAGCTGAATATTTGCTGTTATGGCTTTCTGGACAATCTGATGCCGCTCTTTTTCTGAATAATTTTTATCTTCCTTTTCGTCGAAGATGATAGATATAAGTTTGAGAAAATTAAAATTCTGTTACTCCTGTTCTTGACCTAGCTGAATATTTGCTGTTATGGCTTTCTGGACAATCTGCTGACGCTTTGGTCTTTGAATAATTTCTTTCAAAGATCTAACGCGGGGATCTTCGCCGGCGAGTAAGGCGTACATTTGTTTATTGACGTCGCCGCCAAACAGGGTTTTATTACTGGCAAAAGCGGGTAACCATTCACTCTGTAGGCAAAAATAACCTCAATTCAATACCCTTCCTGGGTAGTTTACAGTGTACTTTACTACTATAGTAGTCGTTCAACTTGAAAAATATACAGCGTTGACTACGCGCTTTCGCTCGGCCATGACTGTCATGCCAGATGGACAACCTGGAATCTTGTATTGAATTAAGGGGAATTACTTCAAAGCCTCAAGGTTAAAAAATGAAGAGAGTCAGCACTTATACAATGGGTTTCTAAACAGAGATGCAAATGACAATATTTCCTAGCTTTTTCTAATTCATTCCAGGATGCACAGAGAATTAAAATCCTCCACAGGCAAATATTCCTGGATATGCAAGGAAAATCGACTAAGCGCTATTCGGGACCCTGCATCTGTTCTGCCGCTGGTATGGTTCACGTCGCGTGACGGCGGTGGTGGTGGGGATGCTCCTGACTGTGTGCACGGCCTCGTACGTTTCAAACGGCATACTTTCGGGGCCGATTGGCAGCGTGGAAGAGACTGAGGGCCCTGATTTGCTGGCTCGGTCCATCAACGTTGTTTTTGGCCGATTTGAACAGGCGATCAGACAGTCTTTTACGTTCTTTGGAGTAAAGTTGTTATTAAAAACATGAACAGTGATACCTTGTGGTCAGCAAATGACAAAATAGGATTGAAATATCTTGTCTTCTTGATGAGACACCAGAGGGCAGAACAATGAAGACAACACTTTAGAGTATAATATATATTCTTTAAGTGAGATTAATATTCAGGACAATTTGCAAACATACCTTAAACAGTGTTGCCAAATTGTTTATTAAGTATGCAAACGGAGGCAGAGTTAGAAACATCAGCCCTAGCAATTTTCTGCTGATGCATTATTTTTCGTGTTTCTTTTATGAGCTCAATGTAGTAGAATTCTTCCCTGCGTTCAGAGTGAAGAACATACAAATTATAATGTGCGACTCTTTGGTTTTTTTTTTTCAAACATAAAGTTGGCTTATCTATGCTATAAATTATTTTAACTAACATATAATTCGTATATACAAAATGACGACTTATACTTACTTCACTTCCGCTTCTGTCGCTCTACAGGGTCGGCACCAGTGTAGGTGCAGCGATATACGTCCTAATCGGCAAGGTCGCCGAAAGAGCGGGAAGCTTTGCTCCTATTTCGTTCCTTGTCGCCGCAGCCTTGGCCGGCATTACGGCCTTCGCCTTCGCCGAACTCTCGGCGCGATACCCGCGAAGCGCCGGGGAAGCGGTCTATGTCCGCGAAGGCCTTGGCTCGCGGCACCACACAAGCAGGATTTCCCTGTCAGAGATAGTGGCGGGATAAGGAGCTTTTGACGGAGCGAAGAATACCCCCAGCCATTCCACTATACCGGAACGACTCGGACCTTTTATATCCAGCCTATCCTTGTTAGGGAATTCGTCAAGCTTGGTCCCAAGCTTGTTTTTACCTCTTATTATCGTTAATTTTTTATGTATGCCCATAACTTTGCCCAAATCAAACTCTATCCTATTGTCGGAACCAGCTTCGCCGGTCGACTGGATTTCAGGCGCTCGCAAGCCCATCACTGGCTCCTACATCTTGGTGTAGTCGGGGCCCTCGCCACCCTGCGGCGTCGTCCAGGTGATGATCTGGTACGGATCGGCGATGTCGCAGGTCTTGCAGTGCACGCAGTTCGACGCGTTGATCACCACGTGATCGGTCCCGTCGGGCCACTCGTACACGGCGGCGGGGCAGAAGTGCGCATATATTAAATAGGTAAAATAACCATTGCTGTATTTTTTTTATGTGTTTGTGCATTTGCAGTTGTGATTTCTCTTCTCATTAAAATTCAAAATGCTCACACATTAAAAAAAAAAAAAAAAAAAAAAAACAGCAATGGTTAGTTTACATATTTTATATATGCTATGCTTTACCCCCACCCCCCTAACTTGCAAATATATACACCAAATTTTCTCCTAAAATATTTAAGTAAAGTTACATGCTATTCTATAATTTTAATGGAAGAATCTTTTCGTATTATATTTTCTAATTAAGCAAATTTCTAGGCACTCTATGAAAGAATTTTCGTTTTATTCTCTTTATTTATTAAGCTAACGCCTTTTATAAAATAATTTTAATCTTTTTAAGGAGACTTTCTTTTCATAAAAATTTATAAATTACCTCACCAACTATTCTTCTCAATTATAGATAGTAATTATCAACCTGCATCTGGCGCGGGTTATCAAATCGGCCCGGGCCAAGGGCGCGAAACTGGTGGTCATCGATCCCAAACGCACCAAGATCGCCGAACAGGCCGATCTGTTCCTGCAGATCGCGCCGGGCACCGATGTCATTCTGGGCCTCGCCACCGCCGGCGCGCTGGATGAACGCGGTGCCTTCGATCCCGCTTTCATCGCCGAATGGACCCATGGTTTTGAGGAATACATGGCTCTGCACAGGAAAAGTCAGCATGCGTGAAATCAATGAAAAGAAGAAAAAGATTTACCGTCTGGTGTGTGTTGGAGGGGGGAGGGGGGGGAGGGGGTATGGTTGGGGTTCTTTTCTTTTCGGATGGAGGGACGTGTTGTGTACATGTACGCAGAGAGCTACATCAATTCGACGGAGTAAAGTAACGTCGGTGCCGTTTGCTTGCCATAGTTCAGCGCACCATCAATTAGGGTACTCTTGCAATGCAAGAAGAAGTCGAACGCAAACCTTTATCAAATTGTTGCAGGTTGTTTTCAATAATTATACGAACTTTCTTCGGCACTCTTAACTGCAATAATTACTAACAAACAAATAAATATTTAGAATCGCTATACAAAGTTGATTCTTTGGTTTAATGATAGACACTGTTAGGCATATATACTTTTGTTATTACCAAGGATTGTTATTTATTTACCTTTCTGCCAGGCGCGCGGGCGGAGATGGCATTAGCCATGGGGATGCTTCCTTTCAAATGAAGGCCGCGCGAGCGTCTGGTTGTCGGTGCTAGCGAGACACGGGTGTTAACAAGGCGGCCAGCTGAAGGCGCCTTTACCGGTGACTATGGAAGAAGGGGGCGTGGTGTAACTGGGCGGCGCGAGTGAAAATCAGCTCACTTTGCCCAGCCGGCCTTAACTGATTTGATAATCTACCCAAAAAGATTGCTAATTTGGAACAGGAACCAGATAAATATTAGTTCAATTAACCTGAGTAACTTGACCTTTTTGTACTTCCTTCTTGTTGGAAATTTGGCCACTTTATAAAGCCAATCTGTTAAATCGTCTAACTAAGGTTTCTTGGGCTACTCTACTAGTAAACAGCCTACACCATATGTATAGGTTGCACACTTCTCCTTGTATGAATTCATTTACCAGCAAAAAATTTTAGATATTTTTCTATTCAAAAAAATTATTTCATATCAAAATTGAAATCAGAAAGTTATAGAAAACAAATGATTCATTAGATTTGTCTATATTTCTACACCGTCTCAATAAGAATGTGATAGATCAATGATATATCATTATCAAAGTCAATAATATTCATAATAACTTAATCGAAAAATAGCTGTAAATCTTTCAATTTTGCCAACAAATTGATAGATGAAAACTGGTGCAGTTCCCGGATGCGTGCATCCACGGCGGCGTGGACCTCGGCGGGATCTGCCGGCGGGCCGCCCGGCTCGCCGAACAGCAGCGCCAGTGCGTCGTCGACACCAACCATCGTGTAGACATGGAAGGTGCCGGCGGTGACCGCATCCACGACGTCCTGCCGCAACATCAGGTTGTCGCGATTGCCGGCCGGAATGATCACTCCCTGACTGCCGCTCAGGCCCTGGTCAATAAAAGAAACTGAGGAATCACCCATGTATAACGGTTGTAAAAACATTCATAATTCAAAATAATTAATCTACAAGACATACTTTTGCTGTATTTTAGATATTTTCAATAAGTTTTTTTACAAGAAATTGACTATCCCCTATGCAGCATGGGCTGCAGCTGGATCTGTCCCTGTTCTTATGAATAACAATTTTTAAAATTACCAAAATTCAGCATTGCAATGCTCATTTGACAAAAAGACAGACAGACAGACCAGACAAACAGAGAGAAAGACAGACAAGACAGACAGAGAGACAGACTGACAGACAGACAAGACAGACAAACCAGACAGACCAGAAAGACAGACCAAACAGACAGACAGACAGAAAGACAGAAAGACAGACTGACAGACAGACCGACAGACAGACCAGACAGATAGACAGACAGACAGACCAGACAGACCAGACAAACGGACCAACTGTTGATTCTGATCCTGGTGTCATATTGATAGAAGGCAACAAACCAAAGGAGACAATAGAATATCAGCCACAGATACAGAAATATGTAGAGAAAGAGATACTGTGGCACAAGGAGGCATACGAGTTTCCCATTGCCCTTAACATCATATCCGATGTTGATAACACCTTCAAGATTAATTGTTGGATTTGTGATAGACGAATAGTTGCAAAGAATGTCTCCATCAGGCAGCGAAAATCTAGACAGCAGCAACCAGGTAGAGGTTGAGTTTCGAGTGAAAAGAAGAAGTAAAGAGAGAAGAGGTTGTTTTTGCAGGGATATGGTACGAAGGAGCCCCGATAATTGGTGAGTGGGTTTACAAGGGGTCGGGGAAGGATGGATGGAAGGGTAGAAAAATTCTGGAAAGCAGGTGACAGGATGGTTTGGAGGAAGGGTGCGCTTATTTTGGAAAAAAGAAGGAACTATGTGCACTCCGATGAGGTCCTCACCCTGAATTCGTTAAACTAAGAATTTTGAGGAAATGTTTTATAAAATTTCCAGGAAAAATCTCTTTCCCTCTTCCCCCCCCAAAAAAAAACGCGCACGAATATGGCTTTCATGATAAAGCCCACTATTTATACCATGCTATGTCATTTTCTTTTTCCCCATTTTCCGTTTAATATATAAACGAAAAAAAAGCAATATTCCAGCGAACGGGCATTCACGGCCTACCTCCACCTGCTCAAGTGCGGGCACATCACCCAGAGTTTCGAACACGCCCTCGAGGAATTCCCGACCATCATCGACCATGGCAAGTACGGTAAGCACCTCGCTCGTTTTCTGGATTACTTCCCCCGAAGCCAGTTCCTGCTCGTCAACTTCCACACGCTAAGAAACGACGCACAGTGCTTTGCCGATGAACTCTTCCGTCAACTCGCCGTTTGAAAAATACCTTTTTTGGTGTTTTCGTAACAAAATTGGCCCCTCCCCTAGATTTAAAAAAATACATTTTCATTTAAGTATTTTCGTATTTTCATTTAAAATTGAAAAAAAAACCTTGTCCCCTTGCCACATGTTTCTTAAATTGGCACTTCAGATAGAAAAAAATTGTAGAAGTCTCAAGATATCAATGAAAAGGGTGTGTGGACAAAACACCGCCCCCTCCTATAATCCTGCAACAATGCAGATGATGCTGTTGTTGGAGATGGTGGGTGCCAAGGAGATTCGGCGTGTCGAAAATCCGATGGTATCACAGTCCAAGCCAACAGTTGTATTGGTGTCTTGGCATGTTTGGGTTCCTCACAAGCCGTGATTGGACCTAAAAGTTGTATTGGTTTGTCTTCCTGTGAGGGGTCACCCAATCTAGTAACAGGAAAGGGAAGTTGTAAAAAAGAAAATATCAAACCAGATACATGATCCGATCGAACCAGATACATGATCAAGATCCACTGAAACCATACACAATGGTCCGATAAGACCATATAAATTATCAGATTAAGCCAGATACATGATCAGATCGAACCAGATACACAATTAGATCGAACCAGATATATGATCTGATCAATCTAGATACATGATCTGATCAAACCAGATACATGATCCGATCGAACCAGATACATGATAAAGGGGTTCTGGCGGCACTGGAATTCGGCCAAATGCCCGCCGCCACGCTGGCGCATCTGGCAGACCACGGGCCCCTGCGCCTCACCCCCTGGCGGATGCTGCTGGTGGAGGGCGCCGCCAGCCTCCCGCCCCTGCCCGGCCTGATCCTGGATGCAACGGATCCGCGCCTGCAAGTGGTCGCGGGCACCGGCGCGCCCGGCTGCCTGCAGGCGCTTTCTTCCACCCGCGATCTGTGGGTAACCTACTTATTTTTGCTTTATTCTAGAAAACGTTCAAGCTGCTGGGTCGGCTGCAAAGCTAGAAGCTGAAAGCGAGATAAGAATACTAAAAGGCATCGTTAACCGACTTGAACTTGAATTATCAGTAAGTTTTGCAAAAGTTTGACCTGAAAAAAATTAAAAAAAAACAACTTTTTTTTATCTTTGTCGTTCAAGTTTGTAGAAATCGTATAAGAACATGGCTACTGGCTATGATGTAGACTACAATACACAATTTGAATTCTCTAAGAAACTCAAAAAACGATTTTTTTTTCTCTTAAAATAAAATTCCTTAAGTAGCATAGAAAATGACAGACTTAAGAGAAAGCTTGGATTTATGAGAAAAGTATGTGTTTCATTTTCTATTCTATACATAGCTTGTAATATAAATTTTAAACTGATGAAATGCAATCCAATATTATTTGAAATCAAGACAATACCAGCAAGATCATCAGCAAAATAATGACTTGCACAACCAGACAGAGCAATACTCATATCACAATTGAAGGTAATGAATATTGTGGGAGTTAAAACACTTCCTTGAGGACCACCCTTTACAATGTTAAACCATCTGGATAGTTTCCCGTTGATCTCAATGTAACATCCCCTATTAATTAACCAAAAATAAATCCAATTTATATAAGAAGGAGGAATACCGAGATTCACGTGTCTTCTAACCAAAGATCTGAGCCTTTTTTTGATGTCATTTTTTGATGCAATTTTTGTTTTCGATGTGACATATCTTCTAGCCGTATATTTCTTTGTTCTTGACTTTCATTTCTAATTTGTTCTACGTCTTATTGTCACATGTATTGTAACCGCGTGTTTATTCGATCTTCACTTTTTTTTCTTGTTTTAATTCCTTCCGTCGATTATCTTCGCAATGAACATTCGTCTTTAATAAAGTACACATAAGGACAATAAATAAGTAAATTACAGATTGCAAAACGAAGTGCTTTGGAATGAAACGCACCTCCGAATGGGAGTCTGTCCATAAAAGTAGTAAATTTACATCTACTAATCACCGTTTTCACTGCCTGCATTCGAATGGTTCGTCATTTTAAAAAGAGTGGTATATTTGTGAATTTACAGTCAAACTATCACTTTCCAATTTTTCTCCGTACCTTTTTTGGGGGGTATTTATATTCTTTTATGGCATTTTTGTTGGGAAAGTGATAAATTTTCCCCTATGGACATTGAAAAACATGTTTCCCACCTTCCTAGGTCTTTGGGAATTAATGCCACTGCTTGACTAAACTAATGGCAGGCTAAATACAGAACATAGGCCAAGGAAGAAATTTATATCTTTGCTAGTAACTTTTGGCCCTATCAGGCCAAAAGTTGGCTTAAGGAAAAAATGAGTGTGGGAGGGGGCTTAGGTGCCTTCCAATTTTTTGGTCGCTTAAAAAGGGCACTCGAAATTTGAACTTCCATTAAAATTAGCCCTCTTAAGACGTTTTAGGACCACTGGGTCGATACGATCACCTCTGGAAAAAAAAAACAAAAAAACAAACACAGACGCCCCCGTGATCTGTTTTGTGGCAAAAAATTCCGAAATGCGTTTTTTGTTCTATCAGATGCCAAAACATCATTGAGCCTTCAGATAATTCAAATTAAAAAAATATAAGTTTTTTCAACTGAAAGTAAGAAGCGAGCTCCCATTGAGCCTTCATATAAATACAAAACGAGTTCTAAGGGAGAGAAAAGATGAGAAATCAGAATCAGGAGAAATCAGGGGTACAAAATAATGTATAATCCCGAGGGCCGTAAACAGGACTTTTTTTTTGAGGGAGGATAAAAAAAGACTTTCTAGACCTCTCCGCTAAGCAGCAAGGAGGTCTGACATGCAAGTGCCCAAAATGCTAGTTTTCCAACTTAAAAAAAATTGGAACTGGGATTAGGGAAACCTGCAGATTTCAAAGTCCAAAGTTGTAAACTATTGTGATCACTGCGAACAATATGCTAAGTATTAAGATGTCCTAAGCAGCAAACAAAATAAATAGAGATCTGCAAGTGGAAGGTGGCAAGATCGAGCCTGTTTTGCTGGCGCATTATGGCATTGGCACGCCGAAGACGAGTTATCACGACCACAACGAGCGGCGCAAAGCCCCCCAACTCATCGCCCGGATGCAGGCTGGCGAGCAGGTGGCTCTGATTAGTGATGCCGGATCGCCGGGGATCTCGGACCCAGGTTTTTATCTGGTTCGCGAATGCGTCCGCCACGATCTAGAAGTTGTCGCCCTTCCGGGCGCAACGGCGTTTGTGCAGGCGGGGGGGGGGGGGGGGGGGGGGGGGGGTGGGGGGGGGCCGCGCCTCGTTTGTTTTTTGTGTTTGGTAAAAAATTGTGAGGGGCGGGGGGGGCGGGGGGGGGGGGAGGAAAATTTGAGGGGATACTAGCCCGTTTTGGTTCACTACTTATAGCGATCAAAATTCTTGGGTGATTTCGATTCAAACAAGCTGTATAATGTCTACGTTTCTACAAATATTGGTATTGGTGTATTTTATACCAGCCAAACCCATTAAAGTAATTAGTGCTATATACGAGAATAACACTGCTGCGGTTAAGGAAATGAGGTTAGTAACTGGTTCCGTATTAAACCAGTATTTAAGAAGGGTTGTGTTCTATCCCCCTTTAAATGGATCATTTTGATGGACTTAGTCTTAAGGAGCACAAGAAAGGCAATGGGAAAACACATAATCAAATGGGAAGAAAGTTTCCTGGACAACTTTACATTTCTTATATTTAAAAAATGTACATTTTATTTAAAATTAAATTTATTAACTTTTATAAATGGATTTAAATAAATTTATAAAAAAGGTTTTAAAAAGTGGATAATCTGCTTTTTCTCATACTAATTATTTAGCAGGTTTTGAAACATCATATGATTTTGTAATAGGATTTTAATCAGGTGTTGAATAAAATTGTCCAGCATGTGAACATCCTGATTAATTAGACCTTATCAAACTGCCAGTATTAGTAGCAATAATGATATATTGTAAGACTATGCTATACTGTACTATCGTCGTCGGCATCCTTCCGTCTGCGAGAGACGATGGTGTAGCGTCGATTTGTTCATCTGCACCCGCGTGAGTGGCTCAGCTACCCGATTCTGGAATGACAGTCTCTGCCGCCTTTGCCGCAAATGAATGTCGATGCGCGCTGAGGATGCCGCTGTCGTGCTATTTACGGGCAGGACGTTTGCGGCGAACTCTAGATCTGCAACAATCAAAGGCTGCGGATCGACGTCGTTGGGTTTTTTGAAATTGACGTCTTCTTCTGTATAAAATGGTATATTCTTCCATATTTTATAGGCGTCAAAAAGATAGTGGCCCCGAAGAAGGCGAGCTTCTCCTTCGAATATTTGCCGGTCGGCTTCCGAATTATCCTTGGCATTAACCTTTAGTTTCAAACAAGTACCATAAAGTACTGACAAGTACCATAAAGTACCGAGAAGTACCAAAAAGTACTGACAAGTACTAAAAAGTACTGACAAGTGCCATAAAGTACGGAGAAGTAACACAGAGTACTGACAAGTACCATAAAGTACAGAGAAGTACCATAAAGTACTGTCAAGTACCACAAAGTACCCACAAGTACCACAAAGTACTGACAAGTTCCATAAAGTACTGACAAGTATCACACGCGCTCGGACAGCTATGAACTGCTGAATGCCAGCGTCAGCTATGTGGGAGACCAGTGGCGTTTGAAGTTCTGGGGACGCAACATCACCGATGAAGACTACGCGGTGCGCGGGTTCTTTTTCGGCAATGCCCCGCGGGACTTTTACTCGGCTCGTCCGTTCATACAGTTGGGCGAGCCCAGCCGGTTCGGGGTATCGGTCTCGGTGGATCTGCGCTGAAGCTGCCGGCTCAGGAACGCCGAAATCAATTTAAGAGTCCCTTTCTTTTCTTAAAGACGTCGTTAGGCCAAAAGAGCTTTTAGTATTGCAGGGCACAGCTTTGGAATGGCCTAAATATAGAAGCTAAATCATCTACTTCTTTAAAAGCCCTCACTGCTGAGCTAAAGAAACTTTCCTCGACCACATCCTGAGAGCCGGACCTTTTTCGTTTCTTTGATCTTATTTAGCCTTTCGTTAGACTTCCCCTTATCAATACCTTTGGAGCAATAATAACCGTAATCCTTCATTATTTAATCTTGCCCCAGGGAATTATACCGTTTCTATTACTGATCAAAACAACTGCAAAAAAGAGCTGTTTTTTATAGTCGACGCAATAACCAATACTTCAGAGGCATTGGGCGATAATACTTCTTTTGAAATACTTTCCAATCCAATCCAAACTGGTCAGTCTGTTCTGATAAAAACAAATCTCCCGGCGCGCTGTCCTCCGGCGGCGTCCACTCCCCGTTCGGATCGGCCGAAGACGTCGACGATGCCGTCACCGTCGGCTCATCGCCGGACACACCGCTCGCTGCCGTCGAGGATTCGGTCGGCGCGCGCTCCGGCGTTTCCGGTCCCGAGATATCCCGAGCGGCCGTCGAAGTATGGGCGCCATCGGAATCCGCCCCATCCGCCTGGCCATCGCCCGCCGTCTGCCACGTTACTCTTTACTTTGCCATTTTGCGCTGCCTGCGATAAGACTAAACTTAGAGTAATGTCCAAAATTCTCTTATTTAGGGAAAAGATTCAATTTATGGGATACGTATCTATTTAATTTTTTTTCTTAGTAATATTTATTTCTATTTAAAAAATCTTTATTTGCTATCAAATATTTATTTTTGTGTTTAAAATAAAAAAAAACAATTATTTTTAAGAGAAAAATAACATCGAATGATTGCAAATTGTTACTCTTACGTTCAAAATTAAAACCTCAGAATTCACAGGCGTAGCTAGGGGTTTCAGCAACAGGGAACAGTGTCTGTTCCCCCCCCTCCATCACTATTTTGCGAAAAGTCTACTGATCTAAATTTCACCGAAATGACAATATACTTAGATTCTTGGAGTTTTAGTTTTATGTCTGTCCATTCATCAATCCAGAGTTATAATTATGTTTCGAGCTCATCTAGTTTGCCAGGACCTTCGGTTTGGTACGCTTCTCCCTGGGGAAAAAAACAAAATCTTTCTTCTGAAAGTGTCCTGATGATGAAGTGTCCCATGAGCGAGGCCAACAAGCAGGCATGGAAAATTTTCAAAGCTGCTAGTAGCCGATTTGGACATAATTCTAAACACTGCCAACGCTTTAGCAGCACAACTTATGTTCTGACAGCTTTTCTTTAAGCAAAACGTGGCCTTTTTAAGTAGCAAAAAAGTTATAGGGCAACTAGGCCCCCTCCCCTGCCCCTTTTCCTCAAAATCGTCCAATCAAAACTTTGAGTAAATCCTTTTTACCAAAAAAAGTAAAATTAATATGCACACTTCATTTTAATTATTCATGTACGGTGAGTCAAAATCAAAACCTGCATTAATTCAAAAACGTTCAGAAAAAAAAACAAGTTTTTTAAAATGAAAGTAATAAAATAAGGCTCATAGAGATCAACAAAGTGTCACCTGTTACCTCGCCTTAACTTTCGCTAACTGATTTAACTCATTCCCCGAGAAAACTGTTGGTAGAAATGAAAGATATTTTTCCCATCAATTTCGAAATGCATTTACTCTAAAGCAAGAATATTTGCAAACTGTTACTGCATATACTAAGAATGAAGCAATTCTTTACTGACTCACGGATAATGATCAAATTACTAAGCCTAGTATCTGAAACGTAATATACATTTCAGATACTGTTTACATAATCCTTATATATAAAACCAATAAATTACTTATATAGTCCACCCTGCTTATATACAGAATGATCAAGTCATTTCTAAGCAGTAAAATTACCCCGGTGTAAATATAAAAAAATTTATGACATACATTATCTTAGAGGATATAAACGCTAAAACACACAAATTTTATTTGATTTTTTTTGTTCCTGGCGGCGATCGCCGAAGTGCCGGCGAGGCCGACCGAGAGATCGACGCGCAGGAAGAGCGCGAAGACGAGGGCGCTGAGCGCCTGGACGACGGCGACGAGCACCCAGGTCGCGGCCGCCTTGCCGAGGAAGATCCAGCCGCGGGTCCCCGGCGCGAGGGCCAGGGCGGTCATCGCCTCGTTCTCGAGCTCGGTCGCGAAGGTCCGCCCCAGCCCGATCACCGCCGCGAACGAATCTGCGAACTTACCCTATAAATCCTATTTAGCCTCTTTCTTACGTTTTTTTATTATTATCATTCAGTGCTCGTCTCTGCTATTATTGGAGAACTCATCCCACAAAGCCGCACTTACAAAGTTATACATTTGTCAACGTAACAACTTGCGAACTGCGTCTCTCACCTTGTAACTTTAGAACCTTAATCAAAATTCTTTGCAAATGTCAATTCAAATAGCTTGTCGGTGGCCGCGATCGGGGCGCTGTCGCAGTACGAGGACTACAAGGGCCTCGTCGCCGAGCTGCGTTTCTGGGACGTGGCGCGCAGCCCGGCCGAGCTCGCCGACTACGACGTCGCGGTTCGCGGTGACGAGCCCGGGCTGGTGGGGCGCATCCCGTTCTCCGAGGGGGCGGGCGACCAAGCCTGCGACGTGGTCGATCCGAGCCGCTGCATGACGTTCACGCGGTGGGCGCCGGCGATAGGGAGCCAAGATTGATTCTCACACAGAGCTATTCTCACGCTTTCACTCTACAATGAAACAGCAAAATATAAAATGATAAAATATAAAAATTAAAAAAAATAAACAATGCAGATTTAAAAAACATCACCATAATTAAATTATGTAAAGACAAATCCCTACTACATATTTTAGTTCACAAATAGGCCCGCATTATTAAGCGCTATATTGTGAAGAGTGGTAGCAAAAGGCATTCACGGTCAGCGCCGGCAAATCCCTCAGTGGCACCGGATCTTCGGTGCCGAAGTCGCGGCGGTGGGCAATGAACCAGTTCATCCCCATCAGAACGCTGCCGAGGAACAGGCCCGGCACGATGCCGCCGAGAAACAGGAAGCCGATGGATTCGTTCGACACCAGCGCATAGAGCACCATCGGGATCGATGGCGGGATGATCGGGCCCATCACCCCAGAGGCGGACTTGTTTTGAATTTCGTAAAATCCTATGCCTCTATCAGTTCGAAGTTCGGACAAATCTAGCCCTCTTGCGAGATAAGCTGAGAGGGCTGGGATGCACTATCATTGAGGGGCTTCCGGTTGTGCCCTTGAGGCTTATGTTGTCTCGCGTCAGGGCCACAAGGGGGAAGGGGATCTCTCATCTGAAGAAAAAACATCAGAGAACTAATGTAAAAGGTTCGCACCTTTCTTCCAGACGTCAACCCGTTGGATGCAAGAATTGAATCCGTTGTACGCCTTGAATGGGATTGCCAGGCAAATAGCGCTTCCCCAATTAATGGGACGGTGACGTCACTTGGCAGTAGGTCTGGGCCCGAACCCCTTTGGTTTAATGGACAGGTAAATCCCATTGCCATTGCGGAGACACTAATCGACAACGGTGAGTTTTCGTTTGTAAGCTCTGGTCAACCCGACCCGAGTAGATGGATCGCCAAAAATTATCCTTTTCGGCCAACTGTCTAGGGCTGAACGGAAAGCAGGTCATCCTCGTTTGGGGTGGGAGAATGTCATAAAGAAAGATTCAAATGAAATTGGAACTTCCTTTGAGGATGTAAACAGGGAGGCTTTGAATAGATTTGGGTGGAGGAAGAGCGTGCTTAGCTGCGTTGGCCTCAGGTGGCTTGGTACTGCGGTGAGTTGTCATTAGGATTGTAAGCGTCCCGTGGATGCTGGAGGTTGTTGTTGTTGTGGAGACGATGAGACGGAAGAAGAAGAAGAAGATGGCGAGTACGATGTCTTCACTGTCCATCTTTGTTTCGGTGTCGTCAATGATCTTGTCGAAGTGGGCGTCGTCCCCGTCCTAGTAGTACTGCGAACGGCACCACCCGTACTTGTTGGAGTATGGTATCTGCTACCACTCGCAGCACTCTTTGTACTGGTGGGGGGTGGGGGGGGGGGGATTTGGAAGGGGAAACTGGAAATCCTGGAAAACGCTTAGAATGGAGAGATCGGGATGAAACATGGTGGGTAGAATAATCAAATATCGTATATACGTGATTGACATAACCGCAACGGATCTGTTCTCTTTGGGGGAGTTGGGGGGCGGGTTAATTCTGAAAAACTAGAAAAAATGAAGGTATTTTTAATTTACGAAGGAGTGATCTAATCTCCAAAATGCAAAGAAATTATTTGCTATATGAGGGAGACTGTCCCCCTCCTCAATCCCCTTTAATCTACACTGAAGTTTTACTTTTTGTCCCAATTCTTTATGAACGACTGCTCAAGCAGAAGAACCATTGAATTGGAATGAGAAGTATTTTTAAAGCACTATAAAACTTTAGCGTAAAGAGCGGGGGAAGAATAGAGGAGGGGTTAGCTCCCTCATATAAGGTATAATTGCTATAGCAACGGCCATTCGTGTATGTAAAAAAGACTGGGAACCAGACCGAGTTTAGTGGCTTCAGTTACGATCTGTTGCAGAGATTGTCGACATCGCTCAACTTCAAATTCGAGATTCATTTATCAAAGACGAAAAACCTTGCTAGTGAAATGGAAACCATGGTAAGCAGTGGTTACTAAATTGTGCCAAAAATATGAATTCGCCATGACTGCTGTAAGGATGGCTAGTTTAATACTTTATACCTGTTTCTTTATTGGGGCACCCCTTTGGGCAATCGCCCGGCAGCCCAATGGGCTAATCCGCGCCTGATCCCGGCCCTTCCTCCTGATTTGAACCCACCGTGCGATTCATTTTTACCATTTGCCTGCAATTACAAAGAGCTAGCAGTTTCTGTCCTCACGCTTTTACATACATTGGACTTGAGCTCAAACTCACTGCCCGCGAACCTAGGGTTTCCTAAAACCTAGGCCTTTCCGAGCGCCGGGCGCAGGCCGTCACCGATTTCCTGATGAGCGCGAGTGACATTGGTCAGGTGAAGATCACATCCGCGGGCATGGGCGAAACGGAACCCTATGACGCCGAGAATCCCGAAGCGGAAATCAACCGTCGAGTCGAGATTTCGAGAGTCGACATAGAGTAGATCTCTCGCGATGTCGGGTCTCTTGGGTGGTCCGGCGTCGCTCGTCGCCTGCGTAGTCGGATCCACGATGAAGAGGCCCTGAAGGTTGCCGTCGGCGTCTTCGCGGGTCATGATCAGTTCAGGTGTGCCGTCTCCGGTAGCGTCGAAGCGTTCGGTGTAAGGAAGAGGTCCTTTAAGATGTCGTCGGCGGGGACATGAGCAAGGGCAGGAACACAGAAGAGGAGGGTAAGGCTAAGCACTACAGCTTTTTTCATTATCGCACATGAATTGCTTGCCCAACCTAAAACGAAAAAAATATTCCGAACACAATTATTCAAACCCAAAAAAAAAAAAAAAAAAAAAAAAAATTCCCACCTACGTGGCAAATAACATGAGAGAAAATACTTGAAAGAAACTTGAAAGAAAATACATCAATTAATCACCTAACAACTATGCCTCCCATGACTAAATAGACTTTAACACTGCTTTGACACGGTTTTTTTTAAACATAAATACATTAGGGACAGTTTTAAGACCTAGTAGGGAGAAAAACAAAATAGTAGTTTATTGATCTGAACAATTTAGAGAAGAGTCGTTTTATTCAGTCAATCAGGCTGATAGCTACATGCAAGAGGGGATTTTGAATAACTATATATGATTAACTATCGTTTATAGCTGTATTAAATATATAGTATTATTGTATAATTAACAATATACCATGATTAACCTTGTGTTAAAATTCAAAATAATCATGTTTAAGGTACTTAGGTTTTACTTTTCATAGAAAGAGTTAAAACGATTAAAATATATCTCATTTTATTAAATATATTTGAGCAGTTAAGAAACCCGAGTTTTAGACGTGACAACATGAATATGCTAATACAAGCGGTTATATTATGTCTATGTTAATATATGCCATCAAGTGAAGTTCAAAACTATATCATAAATTCTATTAGTCAATTTTGAATCAAATAAAATGGGTGAACACTCATCCCCACCTACCTTACCCCTTACACACGCACTACTTGAGTTTCGACAGTAAGATTTCCTGAAAATTTATATATGCAAATGTGTGTTTTTCATTCTATAAATACTACATCCTCGGATTTGCTGCCCCAGCAAAAACAATGACTTTTGTGTCATTTTTCATGGCATTTTTCGTTTTCAAGAAATGGGAGTACATATCAAAAGAAACTTCACTATAATTTCTTTCGAGACCACCGGCGTCAGCTTTGGCGCCATCCACACCATGGCCAACAAGGACCGGCTGGCGCTGACCGTGGGCACCACCTGGGCCGCCTCCGACAATGGCCAGTCGCGCTCTACCGAGCGCTCGGCCCGGCACTCCTATCACCGCGCCGAGCCGATCGGGCCGGTTTCGCTCTCGGCCGCGATCGGAGTGTCCGAGACCACCTATCCCGATTACCGCATCCTGTTCTGGGAGTAGTTACAATAGAAGTAGCAGTAGTAAATTTGAAGCGATAGTAGCATTAACAATAGCAAACATATATTGCCTTTTGATCAGATGATCTTTCTCTTTTTGCATTCTCTAAAAGTTCTAACTTAACATCCAAATAAATTCTTGAGATACTCTTTTGACAATGTAAATGAAAATAGCGTCTTTTGATTTTGTTCAAATTTCCCCTCAATACTGTAAATTGAGTAGTGCAAAATCCATAGTTCTCACCGACAAGTGCAGTGTACAGGTGAAATTTCACACCAAGAACGTGAAAGTAAGTTTAGTACAAAATATCAACATCAAAATTAATGCAAACTTAATAAGCGGGGAGGTCTTAATAAGGGCGGGGGCGTTGGAAATTTAAAAAAAAAATAATTAGCGGGGGGGGCAATAGGCACCTAAGAGTGCTATCCCGATCTCGGATTCCTGAAATACATACAATTGAAGAAGCCCAGGCACAAATCAACAGCAGACCCAGGCTAATGCCGCTACGCCAGCTCAATTCATACTTTGTTGTGCAAAAAACCAAAGAAATACAGCCTCTTAATGCATGAATTCTGAAAACGCGCTAAACCATAGCAGCATTATCAGAACAGGCCAAGTACTGGGCCTATTGAACAGTTTATCGCCCTGGCTAGCCCAGCCTTTATGGGCGGGGAAACAGCATCCCTGCAGAGTCAGGAAGCTCATGCTTGAGACTGTTACTCCCAGCAGGATGAGATTCATTGATCCAGTATTTGATCAATTTAGTGGCAGGAGAAGGGGCATTATTATACAAGGCTCTCCAAATGAGCTTGGCTAATAGAGCCTGAGCTTGAATAAATAGGTCCTTGCATCCAAGACCTCCCTCCTTATTTGGTTTGACAAGACACCTTGTGTGACCCCTGTCAAATAAACAAAATAAAAATCATGAAACTAGCACAACAACTAAAAAACTGGCTAAATAATTTCAAAAACAACAGAATTAAATAGGCAAAGCCATTCATTAGTAAAAAAAAAACTAAGCAGTAAATTGTCAGAAAGTTAAAAAGCAAAACTAAAAAAACGTGAGATTAATTTGTGATGAAAGGGTTTAAACGAGTACATATAAACAAAGGAGAGGGAGCAAAAGAATCAAATGACCATAGTCGACATTAACCAGATTTTGGACATTCACAGCAACATTGACACCTTTCGTGCATGTTATTAATTTTTCTTACACAGATTATCTTTTGCATTTTTTTCCTCCTGTCGTTTTTTTTTCTACCATGCTTAGTTTTTGCACAATTCCAAAAAATGGGACAGAGTCTGATAAATATGAACAAAAAAAAAAAAAAAAATCAGAATAAAATCACTTTACATGGATGAATTGAAACCATGTGACGTATCTAGATCTTTTTTTCAGGCAAGTAAATACTAGGATGCATATTTAAAAAAAAATATGGAACCGTTTTCTGGAAGGTGTCTATACATAAATAATTATTTGAGGTTTTTAAAACTGATTTCCGATTGTTGTTTATTACCATTTTTTTTACTGGATAATATAATGAACATCTCTCTCGTTTTTCAAGCATTCGAATAAAAAAAAATATCTGGATCTGATAAGGATAAGTGATCTGAATACACGGCAGAAAACTAAAAGGTGATTTACAACCGAATGAGGCCTCTCCGAAGCATATGCGACCATTCCTTCCATGAAATCTTTATCCACCATCAGGGAACAATTTACAGCACTTGCACCTGGGCTCAAGGGGCTTTGTTATTCGTGGAGTTTTTAATATAAGATTTTTGGTCCATTTTAAACAAAATGGCTATAAAAAACATTTGATTGGACGTTTCAAGCCGATGGGAGGCTGCAGTCTCGGGAATCATGTCTGTGTTGGACAAATGCCCCCCCCCCCAGTCGGATTTTCGTGTTTTCTTTATTTTTCTTTCTTTTTTTTTTTCGAACACAAAAAAAACTTGAGAAAAGAAAAGAAACGTAGTTGGGCTTGAGAGATGCAGGTGGTGCTTGTTCCTCTGGAGGGATGGGAGCCCGACGACGCGGAATGGGCGGCGTGCCTCAAAAGAAATTTTGTGAATACGGTTCACCACAAAAAAACATGGAAAATAATAAATGAAAGAATAAATATTATCAAAATAAGGAATATTCTATCCCACATTACAACTAATGCATGAGTTAAAATAACGGATGAGGGACTAATTGAGGAAGCATTTGCTAACCATTCTAGGAAAATTGGACGGGGTTCCGCCACCGCCGGCCACCGGCATGTCCTGCCAGGTGACACCCTTTGATGCCTACTAAAACAAGAATTAAACTTTTATTAAGTACAAAATAACATAGATCTAATTAATATGTTAGGCTGTAATTAAAACATGCCCCGTAGAATTCGCCAGTGCCATCAGATTTTTTATGCCATCAATGATTATAAAGAGACAGCTGGATTCTTAGCGATGAGTTTAAAATGTGTTTAGCCTAAACACATGAAAGGCAACAGGCAGGCTAAAGAAATTGTACGACTGCTGGTTTGCTATGTGAATTATTCTGAAGGATACTATGTGGTAAACTCCTTGATCAACGTTGATGTGGTGTCTGCATCTCTTGTGTCTTGCACGCTCAAAATGTTCTTCTTCTTTTTTCTTCTTATTGAGAATACGAAGATGAAGAAAACAGATTTACCACCTCTCTTTTTTTTTTGGTGTGTGTGGTGAGTTGGTATAGGCCTAGTAATGCCAAAATAATTGTGCATACATTCGATAGCCAAAATGGAGAAATTTTAACGATATGGAACTACAAAAAAAGAATATTAAACAGTTCGAAGTCAAACTCTAAATAAGGAGCAGCGCGGTTCAATAGTAACCGAAACTCTAAAAAAACAAATAACAATAGGTGCAACAAAAGAATTGAAATTTAATGCTAACAAAATAAAAAAAATCGACTGAAAGTAAAGAGCGACACTAAAACTTGAAAAACAAACAATTTTAGGTCTCTCCGGACTAAAATGTGTGGTGTTTGATGATAGTATTATATATCTTGTAAATATCATCAACTCTATTCCAGGATCTTTTATGGACTTGCCACAAACTCCGAAAATGACCGATCCCTTCATGATTTCTGAGGATTCTTTCATTAAAAATGGTAAGTTGTACAGTTAAATTTTCTCTTAGAGAATAAAATAAAAGCTGCTATGTAGGAAAAGTTTAGCTTCATGAAAACAATTTTAGATGTAACATATCGGAAGATTAAACCTTCAGATTCTCATGCTCTGCGTTTCTATGGACTTCCCAAAATACACAAAGAGGGTTTTCCTATCAGACCTATAGTGTCCTGTAGTGGTTATTGCGGAAATCTTGAAACACTACATCAAGAAAAGGGGACACGCAAAGAACTAAAAAGAATTTTCGGAATTCATCCGTAATGTTGAGATAGAAGACGAATGGTAGAAGCGATCAGCCTAGCACTGAATAACTGCCTGCATTGTCTAGACATAATTTTCTTTTCTAGCAATGGTCCCAGCATAGAGCCTTGAGTAATTCCCTTTATAATGTTCTCCCACTAATGATAGCTATAACAAAGTAGATATGATTAACTATTATGGTAGAAGCGATATGCCTAGCACTGAATAACTGCCTGCATTGTCTAGACATAATTTTCTTTTCTAGCAAGTTCTTGCCGCAGTGATGCTTTTTCCTCGGTCAGCCTTTCCGGCCGCCGAAATGATTCCAAAAGTGGTGGGCGCCTATGGCTACATCCAATGCCACAGCCTGGACGGCAAAATCACAATGCCCGGCGTCCCCCGTCTGGCCGTCCAGAGGAAGACCTACCTTTCCCGCCAGTTGAACCATTTCAGAATGGGGGAAGTTATCTATGACGGGGAGGTTATTTCGGCCCGGCTCGATCGTAGTGCTGTTCGAGACATCAATGTCCACGGCATCCCGGCCTCACGCGTGGCTCCGCCGCTGCCTGTACAACATCGGCCGCCTGGGCTTTTATCTGCTGCTCGGTATGCCTCGGAGTATGTGGGGCATCCACTATCTGCAAACGCTCCATCACTTTGGTTTCCGTTAGAAGAACCGATATTTTGGCGTCCTCCATCATAAATGTTAGGCGATCACTGGGAAATTATCTTTACATATCATGGATTACGGCTCTTCCTCATTTAAGTTAGCCTTAAATGTTTTTTTTTTTTTTTTTTTTACAATAAATAAAATAACTTGACGCAGTTCAGAAACGTGCTTCTGTAATGATTACAGGGTTTAGTCTGTCCCATACCAGAAACACTAGCACCATATAAAGCCACTATGCATTTTTTTTTGTAGACCTAAACGAGGGGAAATTTCCCAATTAGCACTTATCTACAACAATACAAACCAGAACTCAAAGAGACGCCACAATCTCTGCAACAAGAAGAATCTGCAAACTCTGACGAGGCAACAGACGGAGATGAAAGTGTTGAGGAGAAAGCCGAGAGGTCGCGTCCTCATTTGACAGTTAAGGTTGACGCTCTGCGTCCTGAAGAAAGGAAGGACTCACCTCCAATGTTGAAAAATTACTCAACCAAGAGTGAAGACACTGTAGATGCTGTCACCGATTTAGCTGGGTTGGTAAGAAAATCATTCTTCTTAGCTTCCATTGTATGAAACATCCAGAAGAATTGTTGAAGGGAGAAACATACAGAAATATCCAGAAGGGAGGGAGATCTTCTTACCCAATGCTTTCATTAAGCCCTGTGATGTTGCAGCATTTTTGAAATAGGATAGTCACACCTAAATGAGTACAACCACATCCCCGGACCACCAAGAAAAAAAATTGCGATATTTGTAAGCCCTTCTATAATGATCGACCATGGAAAAGAGCTACCTCTCAGGATGCCAACGAATGCAGAGGTAAAAATGAAGACCTTTCTTATTATGGTCCCTAGAAATTTTTCACGGAGAGGGGAGGGACCGCTGGCATTCTCCTGTGGGGTGAGACAAAGGTCCTAACAAGGCTTCAATGCCATGAAAGTGTTCTTCCCTCTCCCCTAAAGATCGGCAAATCATGAGAAGGTTTACTCAAATGGAGAGCTCGGCCGCAAGGAGGGCTTAAGAGTACTCAAGGTAGAAAAGGAAAGAAAGTATGTCCTAGGCAGGCGGTAGAGGATGCGTTGCAGTCGGAACGCCATAGCAGCAGAGCTAAGCTCTTGTGAAACCCTAAATTAGAGCTCCTTGTTGGCTGCATGTGAAGCACAGAGAAAAATACCTCGAGAATACTCCAGAAGAAATACATTTTTTAATTGTTCTCCTTACTTTCAGTTTAAAAAACTTGTTTTTTTTACTCAATTTCTGATCGTTTTTTAGATAATGCTGGGAAATCCCGCGCCCCCTTCAAGAAACATTCCCTTACCCCATTAAAAATTCCTTGATGGAAAGATCTTCCCACGTAACCTTCTTCTCCCGCCCCCCCCCCCCCCCCCCCCACCTCACCCCCCCCCACCCCACCCACACCCCCCCCCCCCGACGCCTAAAGGACCGAGTGGCTTCGAAGCGGTAGGCTGAAGCTCCACCATATGTAGCATTACCATGATAAAATGGGGACTGAAACATTTCACTTTTTGGCATCGGCAAATATGTAGAAGGCTTCTCAGTAACGCTTCTGTTAGATGTAGATGACCATAAGCTTAGGCGAGCCCTTTTGACACTGTTAATACCAAGATCTGAATCTTCTGTGAAAACATTGGGGGTTCTCACCATCGGCCATTGTTACGGCCATACATTTTCGGACCTGACCAGCCGGCTGGCCTTCCAGCGGGCGTTGGCGCGCGGCCGTGACGATGTTCCCGGGACCATGGTTTATGGCAATACGACGGCCTATCGGGAGGGCGTGTCGGATGCCGAGACTTATGGCGCTCTGGCCGCGTATCTTGGCCTCGACATCGCGGCGCAATGGGGGCTTGCCAGCGGCCACGCCATCACCAAGTATCGATGGCGATAGTCCGGCAGCGGTGCGTTACACAGAAGCGCGCATGCAGAAGATATCGGAAGATATGTTGGCCGATATCGATAAAGAAACCGTAGACCACCAACTAAATTTTGACGACACCCTAAAAGAGCCTACGGTATTGCCAACAAAAGTTCCGGGACTTCTTATTAATGGAGCTTCGGGTATTGCGGTAGGTATGGCAACGAATATGCCTCCACATAATGAAAAATGTTTTGAAAGCTATTAGAGGTTTTACAAGAGTTTTTCCCCTAGTAAAGTACCATTTTATGTCATTTTTCATTACACAAATTGTGTCTCAACGGCTGTAATATCGATTATTGAAATATAAAAAGTTGTAGTTCGTGACCTTGTTTCGAATTTTCTGTGCTACAAACATGTTTTCATCCAAACATATTATTTTCTTTTCATACCATGACTTCATTTCCGTTTGTTAACAGTCAAACACAAAACACAAATAGGACAACATTGTGGATAAAATTCCCGCACTCGTTAAACTTAGGTCTTCCTGTGACCAAAACTAGTTCAAATGTTTCTTTATCATAGACTGAAGGTAACTACACCCAGATTGCCCTTTACCCACATACAAATTCAACCAACAACGGTAACGGGGAATCACATATTGCTCAACAAAGGCTTGTTTTGTAGATTTCAATCTAACTCTCGTCATAATTGTCATGGTAACAATCTTCGGCGAATTCCCAGACATTGCCATGCATGTCATGCAGACCAAACGGATTTGGCGGAAAGGCGTCTACTGGCGATGTGTTCGGGTAGATATCGCCATCCTTGACGCCGGGCGCTGGCTAACAACCTGTGTCTCCGGGGGCGAGATTTCGGCAATGTAAATACGTGGCGCCGCCTCACCAGCAACTCCTTTCCCTACCGCCCCTTGAACATTTCAAAGAAAATGAATTTTTAGAAAAAATCCGTTATGTCCTAAACGGAGAAAAAAAAAGAAAAGAATGACTCGACGGGAAATATCGAAAACAAATCAATTTTAAAAAAAAAGACACTCGAAATTGAAATTGATTGTTAAAAAGCATTTTCACTCGAGTTGTTTATTTGAAATAGAAGTTCGTTGAAATGAATCATCTTCATCAAACAGAAAAACCAAGATGGTCATGGCCGGGTCGTATCAGCATAAGTTCGACACGAAGGATGATGAGTGGACGACAATCCGCCTGCCCTTTACGGATTTCAAGTTCCACTACTGCGGGCGCCAGATGGAGAATGTGGATGCGATCGAGGCGCACATGATCGACTCGCTGGGCGTCACCCTCGCGGATTACAACCCGGGCGACTTTGAGATCGAGATCCGCGCGATCCGCGGGTATGTCGAGGGCGATGCATTTAAAATAACTAGTTCAACTGTGATTTGTGAATTTCATTTCAAAGCTAGCGAAATAAAGGTTTCTTCTGGTTATGGAAAGAAAACTCTAATATCTGGTGCTGTTCCTACTGTTTTTAAATTCAAAACAAAAATTTCAAGGCCACGTAAAGCCCCACTAGATCGCAGAAATTTAGCAAGTAGGCCAATTTCTAGTGAGTCATGCGAGAGCGAAGGCACTACATCAGAACCAGCAGCAGGACCAGGCCAAAGACCAGCAGGCTTAGAATCGGGCGTGGAATCACGTTCGCCTCGTTATATTTTACCCAAACCGGCCAGTCTCCCGCATGCATCGGGTTCTGTCAATGAGAGGCATGCGATCCTGTCGGAGGGCAGCTCGCCCGGGTTTTCTTCTCGCTTCCCGGGTTTGACTCTCCGGGGTGCCGGGTCAGAATGGACGTATTGGCGATCGTCGACGTAGAACTACCACCATGCAAATCTACAAAAGTTTTCATTGCATCTGCTATGCTCTCACATATCCCATACATATTAATGAGAGAAGTTCTCAGAAGGTGATCCAATTCAAGCTCATGCCCGAGAATCTGACTGTGAATGAGTCTACCTTCAAATAAATATGTTGGACCTGTGCATGCTTTAATAATGGTGCTGAACGTGATCCTATTAGGTTTCACCTCATTTGCTTGCATCGCGAAGCGGGCGAGCTCGCCGCCTGACGCCACCTTGTGCATAGGCCCGAACGGCTGGCCCTGATTGGCGCGCGCGAGGAAGCGCACCCGGTCCTTGCCGGTCGGCCCCCAGGCGTCGGGGCCGAGCGGCTCCACCTCGACCGCGAAGTCCGCCCGTTCGAGCTTGAGCGGCGGCAGTTCCTTCAGTGTGGCCGTCTCCAGCCGCTTGGCCGCCTTGACCCGGCCCTTCCACTGGTCAGATTAAGTACTTTATACTTTCAAAAAATCTTAAGTAACTAGGAAAAGTTAGTAACATTCGAGGTTGTATCATTTATTGCATAGTAATATCATATCATCGCTTAAAATATATACTATTTTATTAATTTTGTTACATTTTACTCGTATGGCTACTCTTTTGTGTGAATTTTGCAAAGTACGCAAAGTATGCAAAGTTGCAATACGCGTAAACCTTTTTTGACCACCCTTAAAACGTAAAAGGAACAGGAATTATCATGTATGTGAGGGAGGCTGCCACCTCATCAGCATCTCGCTCTTCACGGTGAAGTTTTTTGCTACTATAAAAAAAAGCTACTTATCTGTCTGATTAAACGACCCTTGTGTTTTAAGAGTCGTTCTTAAAGAATTGGAACAAAATTTAAATTTTAGTGCAAACCGCGAGGTTTTAAGGAGGGAGCAACCCCCCTCATAATATTTTCAATAGTCCTTGGAATTCAGATTTGAGGACTTCTGAATTGAATTTGTTGATCTTCAAATTTGTCTTAGCTATATCACACATTTTCTCGTCAAAATCTAATCCTATACTGTGAATTCCCATTGATTCTGCTTCAAGAAGTGTTGTACCTGTTCCACAAAATGGATCACAAATGGTTTCACCTTTTTTTATGCCTAACAAATTTATCATAACTCTTGTTAATTTAGAGTGTATATCGATATTGGACTGGAGTATTAAGTTGAAACTTTCAGAGAATGCTTAAAGGGGAAGATCAATTGAACAAAAGGCAATATATGCACGCTACTACTAATGCTGCAGTCACCATTATATTTACTACTACTAACATAACTGCTATGTCAAATACTGCATCTATTACTACTGCTTGCAAGTCTAATAGCATTAAGATGAAATTTGCAAAAGTATATGGATATAGCGCTTGCGTCAGCCAGAACAAGCAATGTGCTGTATGCAGATCTACAGTTACACCAGGTAGTCGTAACCAAACTAACAGCAAAAGAGCATCAACTAAGCACCAGCTCGACCGTGCAGATTCCTGGAGTAGGCAGTCAGAACTTCACCGATCTGGTCATGCAGCTGGCTACTGGAATGTTCATTCAGCAATGTCGCTTTAATCCGCAACATGACGCTGTATCAGAGCAGCAGCCTTGCCGTTCCGGTCCCAGACCCAGGACCCCTTGGCCCGAACAATGATCTCGGGAAAGGATTCCGACGTGTAACGGATCATATGGTCGCCGAGAGCGGGTTGATTCGCGAAGGGCATGGAGGGTCTCCGAAACGGAACAGTGAGGCGAGTGTGCCTGATTTCCAGTGCTTGGCAATGAGGATATCGCCTCCCCGGTTGATCCATCACCCGCTCATATATCATGCCCGTTACCTTTTTTATTTTTTTAGTTTTCTTTTTCTTCTTTATTTTTCAGACGTTTAATTTTGAAACATTAAAAAGATTTCAATCTCTCATTCTGTTGAATAATCTGGCATTTCAGACTCGATAAAAAAATACTAAAGCCTAACTTTTTTCTAATATAACATTAAATTAATATAATTTAATGAACATTAAATTAAATTTAAATATAACTTTAATATAATATTTTTTCTAATAGACCGTGACGCCTTCGCCCTTCAGCGCCTCAAGCAGCGCGCCGAAATCCTGGTACTCCGAATCGGCATTGACGCTGACGACCGGCACGTTGGCGACGTGCAGGTAGATCACGTAATCCTCGATGGAGGTGTTCTCGATCAGGCCGGTGATGGCGTAGGTGGCGTTGTTGGCGATGGCATTGGCGGTCCAGGTGTAGCCGTCGCGCGGTGCGTCGAGCGCGGCCTTGGTGCGCCTATGCTGCCGCCGTCGGCAAGGTCGAGGAAGGCGAAACAGATGATCTGGAGACCACAGTGACACTGGGTGTGTTCGATCATCAGGAGGGCTTTCAATATGATGGCCTGCGCAAGGATGTGACGCCAGAGGCCTGGACCAATGTCACCAATGATGATGTCAGCCCGCGCGGCATGACGCCTTCGTTTGACGCCATCAACCGCACCTTCAACATGGCCGACGCCGACGCCTGTTGTTTTGCGACTGTTCACTCTTTTTCGTCCTTTGTCTTTGATTGGTATGCAGTGATGATGATGCACGAATAGTATTCGACACGGGTTTAAAACTCTATAATGCAGTTTTTTATGAAACAGCCAGATCAGCACGTTTTCCATACCATTTAGATTTGGTATGACATTTTCAATGTATTTCAAAGCTGATGAATCGAATTTTTCTTTCACGTGAAACACAAAAACATGTCACGAGCTTGGCTTCCAAGAATAAACCGGTTTTGTTCAAATTCATTTATGCGTCATCATATTTATTCACGCTCATTGAAGAAGGTGACTACGAAAAAAAAGTCTGATAGGTAGAAAGAAGAAGGGAAAAGAAATAAGCTTGTTTTTCAGCCTTAATTTTCAGGAAAAATCATCGACTGCCTGCTCCCCTTGGAGGGTGCCCTTTATCTGCGAAGCAGTCAATGTATCCCAAATCAGCTTCGATAAATAAATGAAACCCAAAACGAACAGTAATTACAATAAATAACCGAGTCAAACTTAAAACGAGCAGAAATTAACATGAGTAGGGCTTAAAACCCTTATGCCTTCCCAAGGCCAGAATATAATTTGCAATTTACTGATTTTTTTTTCTTTGTTTTCACTTTTATAACTTAATAAATCAAATATACTAACATTTTAAGTAATAAATATCAGCATACATTACACATCTAAATCTCTATGAATTACCGCCGCTGATTACCTGCTTTTTTTTATTATTTCTGTTTAACTAACCTATAACAGAAGAAAAATAAAAAAAAAGTTTTATGAAGTAAAAGTGGATTGTGAAGTAAAAGTAAAAAAAAGTAGAAAGATTATACCCGTAAATCTCTATGAATTGAAGTGCCTGATTACTTGTTGTATTTTTTTTTTTCTGTTCAACTAATCTAGTTTTTTCGTAAAATCGATTCTATTTTAAAAATTATTTTTGTTAATTACAAAAGGTTTTTAAATACATCAATTTCCTTTAAAATGAGCCATTAAACAGCCCTCTATGATGTTCCAGTGTTCCGCTAGCTGCGGAGGGAAAAAAATTGCCGTCGATGCAGAATACCGTAGTTCCAGCCACATTTCTTGTTTTTCAAGCCAATGGATTTTCTTCGTTATTCAAGCCAAGGAATAGATAAGATTATATCCAAAATAAGACCTAGCAGGATTCTCTATATGGAAAAGCAAGTAAACCATGACCCCCCCCCGCCCCAATAAATATGTCTTTCTTTATTTTCCATGTGGAAAATTGGACAAGGATTTTTTTGATTGTGATATTGAAATAATGTGATAAACCCCTCTCTCCTACATATGGCTTATGCAATCTTTTTTAAGTAATATTTTTGGTTACACAGAGCTTCCTTCCAACTTTTTACGCTTTTTGTATAGTGACCAAATCTGAGACCATATAGTCAAAAGAAACGATACAATACGCAGTACCGGAAGGTGACTTTATATTTCGACTCAGTGTTGAGAACTTCGATTATGTTCTTACCAGTATGTTAATAGCTGGCTATCGCAGTCTTCCAAGTGAGAGTTGTATTACCCTCGAAAACTAAAACTTTTCAAATAGGAAAAGAGCCTTTAATGGTTTTGACTCTTTGGAAACTGCAGTGGTTTGAATGTTTGACTCTTTCTCACAACTCTACGTTTTAAAACAATAAAAACTTTGGCGTAAAGAGGGAGGCGTTTAGGAGGGGACAACCCCTTTCATATACGGAATAGATTCTGTTCGTTTTAAGTTTTAATGCTACTCCTTACTTGCAGTTAAAAAACTTCTTTCTTTCTTTTTATTTAATTTCTGAACATTTTTTTATATTATCAAGATCTAAGGCGGCCACATGGTATCGACTATTAAAACAAATAAACTCACGTTTAGTATGGTTAATTGACAGACCAACAGAACCAATACGCGACTTAAGTATGAAAAAGTTTTCAATTAGGCTCCTACGGCTACGGCTTGATAGAAGAACGTCATCGCGACTGGCAAAGACCGTAGGCACTGACCTAATACGTATTTGAATATACTGGGTGACAGAACAGCTCAAAAGTCCTTTGGTTCATGAAACCCCTACCACACAATCGCATAGCGAACCTTGCAGTTATTGCCACACCCAGTCTGAAGCCAGCACATCATTTCGCTGTTTCTTCTGTAGTGAGTCGGAGCATGCCTTCTGCCGAGGAACAAACCCCGATATTGTCCTCTCGATGAAACTTCATGACCGAAAATCAATCTTGTTTCGATACAAATGTTCATCCTGCTTTAACCGGAATGAAAACCACCGTTTGTGGAACCTCCAATGGAATCTCCATTTAGCGGACACATGTGGAAGCATTGTCCTACCCGTTGTAGAGAGGTGTTCACTTTATGAAGGTTGTTTGTTTTTCCAAGCAAATTACCCTTTGGGTAGAAATACCATTACAAAAATATTTGAGATGTATATATCAAAACCCTTAAAATGAAGGTTCCATTGTAGACTTGCTTCCCAAGTCCCTTACTTTCGCTTTATACCCTTCCAGGAGGTCCCCGTTTTCCTTAAAGCTTTCTTTATGACATCCTCTCACCCTCAACTGTGGATGGGACAACCTACTTTCTATTTAACCCTTGACGGTTGGCCAAAAAGGACAATCTTTGGAAATCTGTCATCCTTCATCCACAGAACGTGCCCAAATCACTTCAACCTTTTTCTCATTATAGCCCTAGAAAACTGGATTGACCCACACTTTTTGTAGCATGCTATGTGGCAAGGATCTGCAGAATCCCTGGAAAAAACACGATAACCTGCCGCTATAGTCCGGCGGCTGATCGCAAACGATGCAGACCCGGTCAACCCACTTTAACCAGGAAGCCTATGAAGGTAGCTGGTCCAGTATCGAAGCCGCTGTCGCGGACCGGATGGCGGTCGATGGCGCCGGCATCGGCGATATTCTGGCGGTGGTCGACCGGGATTTGGCGGGAGCCTTTAACTGTCCACCCAATCCCCTCCAGATGTTCTAATCGGGGGAACAACATTTTCTAATTTGATCTGGTCTGGTTCCTGATCCGCCTGCCAAATTTCATCGTCCTAGTTTACCTGGAAGTGCCTAAAGTAACAAAACCGGGACCGACAGACAGACCGACCGACAGACAAACCGACAGACAGACTGACAGAATTTGCGATTGCTATATGTCGCTTGGTTAATACCAAGTGTGTCAAAGCTGGAAACTATGCTGTAAAGCAGCATAGTTTCCAGTTTAGAGCACTTAGAAATGCTAATTCTAGAAGTGTATCTATTTCTGGTTGACCCTTCTCCTCCATGGGGCAAACTAAAAATGCATAAAGTGGGCATGGTTTTAAAGCCAAGGGAAAAGTTGGGGTTGTACAATGTGAATGAAATTATATTTAAAATACTAATTCCAGTTATCACTGGTAGTTTTTGCGGAGACATTTGTACCATGATTCCACTCGCCCTCCTATTTGGCATAGATAGAGTGCAAATGGTGATAAAATTCTAGTTTAGCTACTTTTTGATATCTTGGAAAGGGGTTAGGCCAGGAAAATGAAGCTTTCAAGGATTGATCTAAAGACTTAAGTAGCCAAGGCTATGTCCTGGGAATGTATTTGTAGTATGTTACCTACCTCCATTCCCTCTCCCTGTAGAGGGTACTTTCCACCGGATTCTCGTCGGACACTTGTATATTTCATGATGTATCCTGTCTCAAGACATCAAGAGTCGCTAATAGCAATGTCCCCCTCCTTCGTTTTCATGAACAAAAAACACTCACGAACACTTTGGAACTTTGCCAGTTAACATTGGTTGATCCCATGCCAGTAACAAAAGGTTAGACTGTTATTACTTGTATTTTTCGCCGCACTGAACAACAAGATAGCTAATATCTTCGCGTATCGTTTCAAAACAAGGATAAACTTTGTAAAACTATATCTTATTTGCCTGCTGCTGGTACATGGACAACCACATCTTAAAGCAATATTTTGATGATTGGTTCTCAAAGTTCAATTGTATTGACTCTCAAGTTTCAAATAAAGATATTTCAGCATTGCCCTAGTTAAAACTATAAATTCAGACTTCAAGGTAGGTGTTTCAGGTAGGACTGAACAGTTGTTTTACACCTATTACCACACCTACTATTGCATTTACTGCTATTTCAAAGACTACACCTACTAGTAAATCTACTAGACCGACTACAACGAATGCTAGGACTTTAACTACCCCTTTTACTCCATCTACTACTACACCTAATGCTATATCTACTACTGCATCTACTATTAAACCAACTACCAAACTTATCACACATATTACCACATCAACTAGTACACCGACTACTAAACCCACTAAACAAAAACAAAACAAAGAGTGATTGAAAGTTGATATGTTGATATACATGGTGTATTTATAAATAGATAAAATCCCCAAGCGGCGAAGCGCGTCCAAAAACAAAAACAAAACAAAAAGTGATTGAAAGTTGTTATGTTGATATACATGGTGTATTTATAAATAAAATAAAATCCCCAAGCGGCGAAGCGCGTCCAAAAACAAAAACAACAAGTGATTGAAAGTTGATATTATTAAAATCCGGTCCCCCGTTCTTAAGTTAAAAATATCTTAATTTTTCTAATTTTTCCGAATTAACACCCCCTCCAGCTCCCCCAAAGAGATCGGATTCAGTCCGGTTATGCCAATCACGTATCAAAGACTTGTGCTTATTCTTCCATCATGTTTCATCCTGACCTCTCCACTCTAAGCGTTTTCCAAGATTTCCTGTCCCCCCCCCCCAACTCCCTCAATGACACTTCAAAACGAGCAGAAATTAACATGAAAAGGGCTGATAACCCCCATGCTTTCTCAAGACCAGAGCATAATTTGAACTTTACTGAAAAAAAAAATCAAGAAAAAAACCCTGGATTATCAGTTTAATTGACATATGCTGATATTTATTCCTTAAAGTTTTGATAGTTTTTATTTATGAAAGTAAGAAAAGTATAAACGTTTAAAATGTATTTTGTTTTCAGTAAAGCGCAAACATACTACCTAACCCTTAGAAAGCTCTGCAGAGTGATTAAATCAAAACAAAGAACTTGGCATGCTGACAAAGGAAATTGTGCTTCTTCATGACAATGCTAGGCCTCATTCTGCTGGTCAGACCTGTAATTTGTTGGAAAGTTTTGGCGGGGAAGATTTAGATCACCCAGATTTAGATTACTTCACCAAGATTTAGATCACACAATACAGTCCTGATCTTGCGCCTAGTGCATATTTTAGTGTAAGTTTATGTATATATATATTTTTTTTTGTGTGTTGTGCTGAAGACGGTCCTTGGACATAGGGCCAAAATATCCACGGAGCTGATTTCCACTGTCTTGAAAAGAATGTCCCTATTGTTTCTATTTTGTGTTTGTTTGTTGGGGAATAGCTGCCCTCTGCTATTTCCGGTCCCTTAAAAAGGCCACTGGAACTTATGATTTCTGATCCAATGAGCCCGAGACGATCGTCGCGGCCGTGGCGGCGAAGACGGTCTGGCAGATGATGAACGCCCAGCCGAAGCCGACCGAGCTACCGGCCACCTCGGCGGCGGTCTGCCCCTCGGCGATCTCCATGGTCGGCTCGAAGAAGAAGTCTGAAGTTCCGATCCAGCCGCCGCCCAGGCCGAACATGAGGCCGAAGCCGACGGCGAAGAAGGCGACGGCGCCCACCGAGAGGTCCATGACATGATTACGTGGAACAAAGAGCCAGTGTCGCAAGAAGAGAGAGAAGGGATTCTAGCGCACTGGTGCTCAATCTTTCAATACGACTTTCCCCTCAGCTGCTTAAAAACATCTTCAGTCCCCCCCCCCCCCCCCCCCCCAAAAAACTAAAAAATTTCGGCCTTTAACAACCAAATATAAAATAAAAAATAAAAATAGAAAAAAATTTAACAATAGAGAAAAACGTTTTTTATCTTCTTTAAATCACCGAAATTATTTTGGACTCAGGAAAAGCAATGGTCCTGGATACCAGTGCAGGACGGAGACCAACACATCTTCCAAAGTCTAAACTGAAGTGCTTGAATCGGCTCTGAACCGGACAGCAAGAAGTTCATCGAGCTCCATTATGAATGGAGGCATTGTGCAATCCTAAGGTCATCTTGGTCACAACATGGTTTTCGGCACTGGACGATGCTCTTCTATCTGTAGATTTTTATTACGTATATGAGGGGGTTCCCCCCCCCCCTCGTCAATACCTCACTATTTACACTAAAGCTTGAATTTTGTCCCAATAATGCTAGAAATTCCTACGCCTCCTTCGTGAAAATTCTCTTCCCTCATGGTGAATTCCTTCATGGAAAGATCCTCCCACGTAACACCATCCACCCGAACACCCCTTCTCCCTACTACGAAAAAGTCCCCCTGAAAACGTCATTCTCTGGGCAGAATTTTCCACGGGGGATATTTTCTACTCGAAAGGTATGTATTTTCCAGGGGGAGGGGTAAACGCCTAGAACCCTAGAAAATACTGCAGATCATAAAACCATATTTTCAAAACCTGGCCAGGACCAAAAAACTAAGGGGGCAAAGAGATCCCTTTCCCTCAATTACCGCCGTTAGAACTAGCACACATGCTTCGTTGCAGAGTGAAGATTGAAGCTTGAAAGTTTCAGTTCTGGCTAAAATCATTTGTTTCTATGACAAAAATATATGTAATTAAATCGCTGGATTCAATTCTATTATCTGCGACAGCTGTTTTAGATATCGGCCAATCGGATAATATAGTAAACTTTTAATATACGGTCTCTCAAGACAATGTATTTTCATGATTTGACGCAAACTAAATTTCAATCGAAGTACCATACAGGCTATCCAGGCTATCTACGAGAAAAGGATTTCATAACAACAACATTATGATTTTGGTCAGCCATATTGCAAACACTTCCCTTTCCCACTGAGAATTCATATAGTGGAGAATGCGTCACAGAATCAATATGCAATCGTCCATTGTTGCACCAAGATTCTGTATCTACAATCCGTAAAATCTTGAACGGAGAAGAACGGAGTCTTCCCATTGACACGTTACTGCTCTCGAGGTCAAGTAATCTACCCTACTCACTGCATTGCTGATAGAACCCTGCCAGCCTTCGTCAATATCGATTGCGTCATCGCGCACGTACAGCGCGACCAGGTTATTGAAACTGACCGCCCCACCGAACATCTCGATGCCATCATCAAACGTGGAATAGACTTCAAGGTTGTTAACGACGGTGTTACTGCCGACACCACCGAACGATATGCCGTTGAGCTCGTCGCCATTGCCCACCGTGGCGCCGGTGTGTTTTACCCATTGACTTATAATATATTTAAAGCCTCTGGAGATCTTCTTTTTGATTCATACTTGGTCAAAACAGATATCAACCATACTCATAGTGTATTTTCCGCACAGTCTAGTATCTTTTCTTTTTAAGGGAAGCATTTGATGATGCTGGAAGTCTTAGCCTTGGCGATGGCTTACGACTTCTATCCTGCTATGTTCTCAAATATTCAAGAAAGATATATCCAACTTCTTGCCAGTCTGGGTGTCAACACCTAACAAGTCAGATTAATTTTCATGTTCACCTTTCGTACCTGGCATGGATGCCAACAGAGGAGTGGGTCCAAGGCCTTTCTGAAAATCGGGGACTATAAAATAGTTAAAAGGAAAAAAAGGAAAGAGAGCAGAGTGGGTAAAACATAGAACAACAGTTAGTTGACTTGTGGTTGGTTGCCTGCCAATAGGTTTGGCCCTTAATAGAGATAATATGGGTCCGTGTGCGTGTGGCAGGTCGTGTTGCGGGGGTTCTGGCCGGTTGTGTTGTCGTTTACCAGGGCCGAACTTCGGCGGGCAATTTTCCGGGGGGCAATTCTCCGGGGGGCAATTTTCCGGGGGCCAATTCACCGGGGGGCAAGCCAGCGGAGTGCCAGCTATTGGCGGTCCCGGCATTCGCGGGCTATAGGCTGGTTGGCAATGCGAACGAAATGACAGCATACCCTTTAATTAGACAATATTGATTGACACCAGTATCGACATATTGAAACCTGTTGATACACATTGAATGCAAAGCTAACCTAAGTGCTACGGCAAAATGATAAGCCATAAGGTATTGGGTGGAATGAAAACCGTTTTTATGGTATAAACTAAAAATTCAGTAAAATGAATTTGACATAACATTATTTACTTTATATTCTCATTTTTTTAGATATAAGTTTGCCAAAATCAGCTCAAAGCTAGAGTTCGTCGATAGCTCTGGCCCAAGACGGTTTCCCCTTTTATGGGGGAGGCGTGTGAGGTCAAAATACCTTTAAAATACACCAGAGAACAGCCCCCTTCGTAATCTATGAAAACATTTTTAAACTCAGGAACATTTCAAATAATTGCAAACACAATTTTCAAAGCTCGTAGCCCCACACCACTCGTACTGACAGCATTCAAGTCACTTCAACAAGATTTTAAAAACCATCTTTTTTGTCCCAGGCAAAAGTTCTGCGGAGCTTTCGAGAATGTTATGTCATATTCTGTAACCCGACCTGAGGTCCACACTTTCCGTAAAAACCGCACAGGTTGTATTCTTACCAGTTTCCAGGAATAGGCTGAGATCTGCGGTATAGAAAAAAAAGACAAAACCAAAGTGTTGCTCTCTCAACACAATAAAAACTAGACCTATGTTGCCCGGAAAACTTGAAGAGCTTGCTGACCATGTTGTGAGTGAGCTCGCGGCTGTCGCTGTTCTCATCCACATGCATCGATGCATCTACAGTTGACATGAATTCAAGAAAGACGCATTGGTCAGAGACACCCCCTCATCTTCGGCGGAGGAAGAACAAGAAAGCAGAAGAGAGGAAGAGGTCCGACCGCTGGAGGAGAGGCCGCTCAGATAGACACGAGGAGTGCATCGCATGCGTTCGGCCGGAGGGGTGAGGGAAAGGGGGTAAGGGGGGGGGGGAGAGGGAGGAGAGAGAGAGGGGGGGAGGGAGAGAGGAGGGGGGGAGGGGGGAGGGAGAGAGAGGAGAGAGAGAGAGAGGAGAGAGAGAGGAGAGAGAGGAGAGAGAGGAGGGAGAGGAGAGAGAGAGAGGAGAGAGAAAGAGAGAGAGAGGGAGGAGAGAGAGAGAGGAGAGAGAGAGAGAGAGAGGCGAGAGAGTTTGCTAAATTACGAGGCTGGTCCACATCGGTGCCTTTAATCAGGGCAACGTAGTAAGACAGCAGCTGCAAAGGAACGGTATAGACAATAGGCGCTATCACTTCGTCGCAATGGCAGACGTTAAGCACATTTAACTACTCATCGCCTTTGAAGCGGGCGTTTTTGTCGGCAAAAACGTACATCAAACCGCCACGAGCGCGAACCTCTTCCACGTTCGATTTCAGCTTTTAACATTTCTGTTTCAAAAGTATTTTTGCAAGCACATCAGGAATCCATTTTAATCTTCTATCTTGTCCAAGATACGGCTAAGAATTACTTCAGATGGAAATTGCCCTTCTGAACAAGTCCAAAATTAAAAAAGAGAATTTAACATACTTTAGAAAAAAAAATAGGGCTTACAGATATCTCGAGGACTGAATGGCTGAGGAAACATGACGGAGTGCAGTGATTTATAGAGCGGAGCGACCCGGCTCAATACAAACTGAAACTCTAAACAATGGAATTTTGATACCAATAGGTACACCAAAAGAATCGCATTTTAATGCTGACTTCAAATATATAAGCTTCATCAAGATCAGTAATACCCATCAAAAGTTACTAGCCTGAGAAAATTTGTCTCATTTTGGAAAATAGGGGAAAACACCCCCTCAAGGTCATACAATCTTAACGAAAATCACAACATCAGATGGCAATCATGTCGGCCCAAATACTGCAAATTTAACGACTTTTACGGGCTTTTGAAGAAAATACGGACAACATAAGACAGAAAGAATCGACGGAGGCATACCAGTTAAGTATGATGAACAAAATATCAAAAAATTTTTGACCACTGGAGGTACACTTTAAATTGCTGTAAGTGGGCAACATTCTTGCAGGCTCTGTGACTACGTATACTTCTGAGATATTAATGCATAAGCCTTTAGGAACCCTGCTCTCCGTTGGGGTCTAATTTTTTTTTTTAAGCTTTAAGTGAAGTAAGTAAAATAGTTGAAACACTAAATAGCGAAACTTCTTTTCTTACAGCTAGGAAAAATATGTGTTTCTTATTTGAAGTGCATCACGTCATGAACTTTTCCTTAGAGCCCAACATGAACTAAAGAAAAGATGATTGGGGTCTAACAGCTATCTGACACACGATGGTGCTATGGGTCGAAAATTAAAGGGAGGCGAAATTTGAAAGGAATAAGGCAAGATAAAAAAGACCCAACGGATGACAAATTGTAAAACCCAAAGATTAGATTAAATTAAGTTAAAAGGGGAATTATGGTAATCTAAATCTTCTATTAAGCATTTTTTTTTCATTTGTAGGTTTTGATCCCATCATTTTACAAATTTCATAATGTAATTTGAAATTTGTCAATTTGACAATACCTTGTGAAGGATCTCGCCTCGACCTAATAAAATCACTTCCACTTGTTTCCCATCCAGTCGTCGCTTAAATCTTTCCAATCCCGATTTTTTGTTTCAATAAGCTCGATTTTCTTTTTGCGCAACCAACCTTTTATTTCTTTTTCTCTTTGGATCGCCATATAAATATCAAGAAATGGCTCAAAATGAACGAGTCTCTTTACATTATATTTTTTCGTGTACCCTGGGTTTGAATGAAGAGCACATATTATTACGAAATGGAACTTTAACAGTGACTAACTGACTGTGGGAATAAGAAATAGGAATTTTATAGGGAAGAACAGCAATAATTGCATGGACCCTATTTTATAAGGAATATCTTTAGATGGAACCTGACGCTAGACAGGACATCCACCCAAAACTAGGAACTGAAAGGGACAGTGGAGGCACAGTTGGCAAACTGATCTAAGAAGTAGTGTTGTATTTGACATGCAGGGAATTTGTAAGTAATAATCTGCTGTTAGGCAAGTCAACTTCAGCGATGAGGGGTTTGCAACTATGCTAGTTGATGTACCAATTTATTTGTTTCCGGTGAACTTGGTGCCTATCACGGGAGAAGGATTTATAAGTAAGAATTGGTTCACTTTGGGCGAGAAACGGCTCTTAGCTCATAATCATCTTCGGCAATGAGGGGTTTGCTACTTTTGCTAGTTGGTAGTAATTTGATATAGAACCATAAATTTGCTTGATTAAATTGGTGGCTGCGTTTAACCCCCTTCCCAGAAAAAACCCTCATTAAAGAGCCCCTGGAAAATACTCCTCACGAAAAATACCCCCTTGGAAAATATCCTTCGGAAAATAAGTCCCCGCGGAAAATACCCACTCCAGGGAAATACCCCCCCCCCCAAACACACCCCCCAATCCCCCCCCCCCCGAACAACCACTCCTTCTTTACACCCTCCCAAGAAGCTTCCATTTCTCTTGATTCTGTACTCACGACATCCTCCACTTCATTCGGGCAAGGCCCCCTTTTTGTTTGGCCCTTGACAGTTGGCCGACAAAGACAATCTTTGGCAATCTGTTATTCTTCATTGGAAGAATATGTCCTAACCATCTCATCATTTCTCTCACTTTAGCCCTAGAATATAACACCCTTTTTATAATCATCAGTCGGCGGCGCTCGACTACGACCTGACCATCACCGGCGTGGAGTCCCGCCCGATCCTGCAGGCCTTCGCCGATGTCGATCGGCTGAGCGGCAAGCTGGAGTTCAGCACCAGCGGCCAAGCGCATGGCGCGAGCCAGAAAAAGCTGGTGGAGAGCCTGAACGGTCAGGGCAAGTTCGCCTTCCTGGACGGGGCGATCCACGGCATCAACATCGCCGCCGCCTTGCGCAAGGTGGAAAGTATTGAGCTGGGTGGTAATGTAGCGGGCGCCGCCCCGGAGATTGTCCATGACATCGTAGCGGTCGACGCCCATGTCCGACGCGGTGCCGGGCATCAACTGGGTCAGGCCATAGGCGCCGACGGGGCTCTGGACGGTGATGCTAAAGCGGCTTTCCTGCTTGATGAGGGCCTGGAAGAGGCACCGCCACTGGGTCGGGGAAAGTCCTGCCCGGGCAACCCCCGGTCCTCGTTAATATCTCGCTCTTTACAATAAATCTTTAATTTTTCCAATTCTTTCAGATTAACTCCTGAATCACAAAGACTGTAGAATAAATAGTTGAAATTACTAAAAATACGTTAGCGTAAAGAGCGAGGTATCAAGAGGAAGTAAACCCAATAGCCACTGCAACAGGTAAAGCTGCTCTAAAAAGTGGTGCTGCTGCATTGGGTTTTTTGGTTTTGGGGGTGGGGTTGCATCTTTCCAGTTAACCAGTTTGTAATATTTCAGTCAGTTCTGTTTGTTGTTCAGTATCGTAAGAAGGCAATACCTGCGTATTTTTATGAATCTGAGCTGTTACAGGTATTGGATAAGGTCGATTCATGTCGAAAGTCCATGAGGTAGTGGATGGTCCCTCAACCGTTAACTAAATCCGACCGATCAAGTTTCTTCTTAGGAATAATTGTAATCTATCTCTTCCCCTATGGATCAGGTCGATAGCTTCTCATACAATGGCTCCTCGCATTGTATTGATGGATCTTCATACACCATTATCCATTGCAGAAAGTACAGACGGTCTTTGCTTCCCTCAGCATACCATACGCACTTAAGTCCCAAACTATCTGACTTTGGTTCAGACCTTCCTTCTTTACAAATGTAAAACTTAGTTGGTGGAGAAACTAAATAAAATGCACTGAAGGTTCTTGAGCATACCGAACTTATTGCCCAGGTAGAAATATGGTGTTTTATCAGGAGATTTTTTTCGCCCAGGTCGGTAGAAATCGGGATAGATGGTACACTAGCCTATGTAAATTTGGTGTAGGAAAAGAAAATAGTAATGGCTAAAGATTGCTGCAATTTTGTAGTTATAACAAACTATTTATAACCAATACAGTATATGATCTTAAATTGGCCCACAAGTTAAGGTGTTATTCACGTTATAGTATGTAAAATCAAAGTATAGCTGAAAATGTGTGGTCTCATTTTGTTTTACACTTCTTTTAATGAATCAAAAAGTCTTCGAATTAGAAGGTATTAAAACCTTTGGGGCCTAAATATGACAGGCTTTCTTTATCTCTTACGAAATACGATATAAAAGAAATTTTACATGAAAAGAAAATAATGAATTTAAAATTTCTAAAGTTGAAAACACCCCTTCCCCCCAACAATGTAAATCAGATACATTTATATAACAATTTTTTCAAGCACGCTGCCTTTCCATGTACAGTTAAAACAAAAATATATTAATAATAATAAAATCCATAAGACAGTAAAGAATAAAAAAACTTTTAAATACAAAAGTAAAAATAAAAGTCGGAATATTTTGGCTTCACATCCGGACGCATTTTCCAACAGGGGAAAAAAATAAAGAAAATATTTAAACAAAAGACTGTTTAAAGCGATTCGAATGATGTATATGTCATTGTCTGCCGACAACTGTAGTGCCGGGAGTATCCAATTAGGCCTAAAAAAAGTACGCACAAAAAATTTCTTCAAAAATAGGCTTCCATGGTATCAAATTGAAGCCCTTGACGTGCTGATTCGAATGATGTATTTGTCATTGTCTGCCGACAACTGTAGCGCCGGGAACATCCAATTAGGCCCATAAAAAGTATGCAAAAAAAATTTCTGTGGTTGTTGGGTGGGGGACAGAGGTTTTGAGGGGGATTTTTGGGGGGGGGGGGGGGTTGAAAAGAGGGGATATGCTTGGGGAACTTTCTATCGAGGAATTTTTCACGGGGAAAGAAAATTTCCATGAAGGGAGCGCAGGATTGTCTAGCATTATTTAAAAAAACACAACGAAAAAATAAATATGAAAAAGCTTTTTCAACTGGAAGTAAGGAACAGCATTAAAACTTATTTTACAAGAATTGTTTGGGTGATAAATTATATGAAAACAAGAAGAATGTAAAGAAAGTGGAGAAAACATTAAAATATGAGCTAAGGAGGTGTGAAGTCGAGGCCATGGATAAAATTGCCGAGTATCTGGAAGATGCAGCTACACCGCATAATAGTAAAATATTGTACTGGCATGTTAATAAATTGAGAGGGAATAGTCAATCCGAACTGGTCCCAGTTAAAGATAGGAAATATGTGGAAATGCAAATTTAGGTACCAAAATGCAACTTTTTAAGGACTCATAATGACACATGTCATGTATTTAGTATATGATAGATGTCAGCATTGTCTCTATCACTGTTGTCATCATTATCATCATCATCATCATCACTATTGATATTTCGTTTTTCATCATTATTGTTGTTCTTATTGTCATTGTCATAACCGTCAACATAATTTTTGTTATTATTATGATCATCTTTTATTAGTAAAAGATATACTTAACTTACGAGTTACCTTACGTAACGAACTTCTGTATTCGTATGTTTTTATTTCGTACATGAGGGGTTTCACCCCCTCGTACCTCGCTCTTTACACTAAAGCTTAAATTTTGTCTCAGTTCCTTAAGAATGACCCATGAATCACTAAGGCCGTAGAATAAATAGTTGAAATTACTAAAAGTACTTTAGCGTAAAGAGCGTGGCATTACCGCCATTTGTTCGGATCGATTCCGAAGGCCGGTGGATTCTGATCCCGGATTGATTCCAAAGACGGGTGGCTGGACACCCATGTAGACGGTTGGGTATTCTCTTGCCCGCCGAACCGGGCTTCTGCGCTACACGAGCTGGGTCTCATGAACGTCGTTCTGGATTATCTCCAGAAGTACACGTACTTCGCCATTTTTGGGATTCTCTTCCTCTGCGGACTTGGGCTGCCCAGGCAGCTCATCCAGAGGTCGGACTAGCAATAACGAGGTAACTCTAAAAGGGCTTGCTTCAGCTAAACCGGGAAGGGTCAGTCGGCCTAACCGCATTGAATGCAAGGCTTGTGGCAAACTGTTCAAGCAGTCTTGTCATTTATCAGCCCACAAGAGGATTCACACTGGCGAACGGCCGTTTGAGTGCAAAATATGCAACAAGGCCTTCTCAGATCCAAGTAACTTCAATGTCAGTACTTTGTCTGAAAGTGAAAACTATCCTATGAGCAAAATTAGCCTATCCTGCTTAACTGTTTTCACCATCATTACCAGCTGAAAAAAAAATTTGATATAACTTTGTTAACTGGACTTGGAGCGTTCAAATTCTTTAATTGTTTTTCTTAGAATGAGTTTTCGAATATTAGGACCGTTTGACTCTCAGGTCAAAACTTTCTAAGAATATGTGAAAGAAGGAAATGGAAATCGAAAGTTCTAGTGCCCTGTAAAAGAGTCAAAAGTGATCGGAGGGCAACCAGCCCCCCCCCCCCCACGCACACCTATTATCACATAAAAAAAAATATTTGGAAAAGAAGGCATATTTCATCTTTGGTCTCTAAAAGGGCTTAGGGTATTAAGGTAATATCTTATGGAAATATTGAGAAGGGAGGCCAAATACAATCAAACAAAGTTATTTGCTTGCTGGTTGTGTCTTAATATCAAATTTGTCAGGCTATAGATTGAAAAGACTTCTTCTATACTATTATGTAAAAAAAAATTCAACTGAAAATATACATTATTGAGTGAAAGGAGTCACGTTAACATTTAATATGTATTAAAAAAAACAAGTTTTTTTCAAATAAAAATAAGGAGCAACATTAAAACTTAAAACGAACAGAATTTCTAACGTATATGAGGGGGTTTAACCCTTCGTCAATACGTTGTATGTGAGTGCAATTGACAAATATAAACTCAATATATATTGCTAACTAAGCGGCTGAAGTGAAGAAATATGGTCAATCGCTTTATAAAGTACAAACTGATCGCAATACATTATTTAAGCAAGTTTAAAGCGTTTAACAATATCCGTGAGGTTCAAGTTTGCACTTGCTAATACAGAAGTGGTTTTATTCACTTCCTCACTGCTGGCGGCAACTTTCTCCACCATACTTCTATTATCAAATTTCATTAAGATCCGGTAACCTGTTCGTAAGTTAAAAAGACCTCAACTTTTTTAATTTTTCCGACTTAACAGCCATCCACCCCCCCCCCCGCAAAGAGAGCGGATCCAGTCCGGTTATGTAAATCACGTATCTAGGACTTATGCTTATTCTTTCCACCAGGTTTCATCCCGATCTCTCCACTCCCACCGTTTTCAAAGATTTTCCCATTTTCCCCGTGGCATATACACGTGGTACGTCGCATGCGACGCATGGTGAAGACGTGGCATGCAGACGCGACTGCCACCATGCCACGTCCGCATGCAGACATGGCTCGACCAGTGGCATGCATGGGTGCCAGGTGTGCAGGTGCGTTACACGTCGCAAGCGACGTGTGGCCGACGTCGAGATGACGTCTTCCCGACAACTGGACGACGTCTGTGGCGACGTCTGGACCACGTCGTGTGTCGAGCGCGACCGGCTCATGTCGGTGATGAGCGCCATGCAGGATGGCCTCTGCGCCCTGAGTCGCGCTGGCGAAGTCGTCTTTTGCAACCGCGCGGCCCTCGAGATCCTGCGCTGCCAGCGGGAGGGCCTGGAGGGTCCGTTCCTGGAGCGCTTCGATATTCCCAGCCTGGAGCCGGGGCGGCTCAGCGAGATCGAGGGCGTCCTCCACGACGAAGACGCCCACGTCAGGTCATGGCATGAAAACTCGCTAGCTCTTTCTGGTAACTAATCCAAATTGGTCTTTATGTTCACATTAATACCTCCTCATTTAATAGTAATTTAATGCCTCCGCCCATAGGTTTTATTACTTTTAGCAAGTTTTTCCTTCCAGCCTAAGTACTTGACGGCGAGTCCTAACCCATAAGCGAAGACTACATGACTGTCGATTTTCGGCACAGGGTTAAATGGCTATTTGAAGCCATTGCCAGCAATTGATCTGAAAATGTTTGACCTAATTTTGAGATAGTTATTTTGTTCAACGTAGTTGAAAGGTCCGGAAATTTTGTCTTTGAGGATGACATCCCCCCCCCATAGTCCTCTGGGCAAAGGTTGTAGTTATGCCCTTGGGGCATATATGGTATATATTGAAAGGATGGTCCTATACATTTTTGAAGGGGCTCATTGGATTGGTAATCAGAAGCTCCGGTCTAGAAGACAATGCCGATCCGGCTTCACTTTCTGATTGGTGCATTTCAATCTGTATCTGGGTATAAATTCCGCCTTAGTCAATTGTTTCGAGGTGTTCTGACATTTATACCCTGCGGAGTGGAGATTTATACGCTTTTTCTGGCAATGGTGACATTGTGTACTAATAGAGAGCGATTCTGACTGAGTTATTTAACCTTAACTCAAATCCCTTCTTTAGATTTAGGTGATCAGAGTCTCTCAGGAGTGAATTTTGAGAAAGTAGATCTTCGGGCGTATAAAATGACTGATGGAGATCAGTTTCGTATTCATATCGACGATTACGCCGGGCCTGTAGGGTTTATATATTATCTTAGTAAGAATTGGAAGTGGGATTGGGGTGGGATTTTGATGACAGCAAATGGCGACGAGATGGTGCCATCGATCCCAAAGTTCAATCAGCTGATTGTTTTGAATCATGCATCGTGCAGTACGCCGACGTGGCTCGGACGTTGGTGGATTTGGCCGGCGGGGATGAAAGTCAGTTTCCGTATGACGGAACCAGTTTTCAGGCGTCGCTGCGCGATGCGGCTCATCCACATCGAAAATACGCTTACGGAATCCACAACAATATCCCCGAGGGACCGTCCTATCCCATCCGAACGGTGACCGATGGCGAGTATCGTTACATCCGAAATCTGTTGCCCGACGCTGAAATTTAGTTCCTGCAAAAAATATTGGCAAAACTAAGAGAAGCCTCATAATTCAAGTATCCAGAGAAACAGGTCAGTTTTATTCAGTATATCTTTGCCTTTATGGTAATACATGGATTATTTTTCAGTTTTCACTGTATTTTTCACTTGATTGAGGAAAATTGGCTTCAACTTTGCAAACCCCCACCCACCCCCAAGGATTTTGACGAAATTACGCCATTGTTGCGAGTCATTCTTAAATAACTGGAAAAAGAAAATCCGTGCTAGGCGTCGGGTGTGAGATATTGAGGAGAGGGCGACTCCCTCCATATATGTAACGATTTCTGTTCATCTTAAGTTTTAATTTTTGTTCGTTTGAGATGAAAAAATGTTTTTTTTTTTTAATTTAATTAAAACAGGTATGTGTAAACAATGCGTGTGGCTATAAATCCGATACTTAGTCTAAAACAACCTGACAGAAAATCCAACCAAGCTAGTGTTACCTGCTTCTACAATTGTTAATCCGGATATACCTTTGCCGGTGGAATTCAAAACAAGTTTCGATTTAACGTTTTTTGGGTTTCAATTAGATTGGAGTAATGTATTTCACGTTGGAAATGGACGATATGATAGAGTAATTGCAGTGTGGTTTAGACCAAATTATAACGGGTTACATATTAGATATGATACAGATAAAGGAGATAAAAATTAATTCCGAAATTGATTATTTAATTGCTAGATTGTTTTAATAGATTATTTTGATTGGTTGATTTAATTGATTAATTTAATTGCTGGGTTGTTTCAATATATTATTTTGATTGATTGATTTAATTGCTAGGTTTTTTCAATAGATTATTTTGATTGGTTGATTTAATTGATTGTTTTGTTGAAGGGTTCAAATATTGTCATATTAGCTTAATTAAATTTCGATATAGGAGGGTCCTTGATTCCTTTTCAGCATCCCAACAGAGGGAACAGGCACATTTATCGTTGAGTCCTTTTGGCATATCTCTGGGTAAAATTAGCACATTTTGATTCATAAACAGTTACAGTATAACAAATTTTTTTTGGTTTAATCTATAAAACTTAAAACAGTAATCTACCGTAGAAGGAGTAGAGGCAAAAAATCTATCATTTTAACGTACAAAAAAAGAATTAATTGAGGAGTTTCTGTAGAATGCACATTCAGAGGCAATTTCAAAGTGGAATTAGCAGCTCTTCCACCAGGTAGCAACGTTGCGGCTATTCCGGACCGCGCAATTGCCAACGCTATATCATTTTCTGATCGAATTAATGCCAGAATCAGTTTTATCACAAGCGTTTTACCAGTACCTCCTGGCGCATCAAAAAAGAAAATTTATCCATCGTTTGTATCGACACAATGCATTATCGCTAATATTCTTTCATGAATTTCTCGTCTTGCAAAATGTTGTTCCAAATTACTTATTTTGGATCGATTTAACTTACCGTTCATAAATTGGTGTGTCCATAATACAAGTCAGCCAGGTCTGTCTTATGAACGGCAATTTTTAGATAGAGTGGATTATCTTTACTTGTATCAGCATATTGATAGGCCAACTCGAGCCAGAAAGGATGCTTACCCATCTATTTTGGACCTTGTCTTAGCTATTCCACTCTCCTCCGATAAAATGGTGTATTTGGTTTGTAAGGCAGGCCAGTGCTTTCATTTCTCTTCTTCAAAAATCGGCAAATATCAGTTAAAGTTGGTATATTTTCAATCAACTCGGAGACATTTGTGGTAACAACAATTTGTGGTAACGAACTGTAAGTGAAGAGTGACCCGGCTCAATAGTAACAAAAACTCTAAAAAGGGAATTTTGATACCAATAAGACCGACACAATATAGACACAGACATAGTAGACATGCAAAAGGATAGACGAGACCAGAAATACAAACTAGACAGACCAAACCAAACAGACGGACCAAACAAACAGTCACACAAACAGATAAACCAACAGACAGACAAACAGACCCGGCAGAGAGACAGACAGACCAAATAGACAGTCACGCAAACAGACAAACCAACAGACATACAAACATACCCGGCAGAGAGACAGTTGTGAAATCTACTACAACTTAAAACTTACATTTCAACCCCATAGCTTGGTAAGGGAGATCGCTATGGCCTTGTCTATTAAATTCTCAACTTCATAGTAGGCAGTTGATTCTGGAGCCGCTTGTAATACTCTGAAAGCCTCCAATTGACAGTTCAACGCCATAGCATAAAAATGAAGGCCCATGCGACCTTCCGCATGGAAAACAACTTGGAAATAAGCCTACGAATCCAGGCGCTGACCGCAACCGTTGCGGCGCCAACCCACGGGCCGGCGCCCGTCCGGCTTCACCCCTCGGCGTCCTCCGACAGCGCCTTGAGGCGGCGCAGCAGCGCGGCGTCTCGGAAAGCAACGTCCTTGGCAAAGCTCTCCTCGGTCGGCGTGCCATAGGCTTCGACCAGCATGGCGCGGGTCTCTGCGTCGAGCCGCGCGTCGCCAAGGTCGTCCCACCAAGTCTCCACTTCCATTTTCGTCTATATCTTTTCCTACAAATCTATCTCGGTTTAGCAACCAATTTAGCAATTCTATCTCTCCAAATGTTCTTTCCATCTCTCTTTAACTCTTTCCTTATAACTAATTGTGGCCCCATTCCTATCTTTAACTGGGACTCATTCGGATTGACTACTCCCTCTCAATTGATTAACATGCCAGTATAATATTTTACTATTATGCAGTCTAGCTGCATCTTCCCTAAGACTTGTGTTTATTTTTCCCATCAAGTTTCATCCCAATCTCTCAAACTCTAAGCGTTTTCAAAGATTTCCGGTTTCCAAGATTTGTTTCCCCCTGCAAACCCCTATGTCCCCGGATACAATTTGAATTGAAAATAGAGCATATGAGACATAAGATCTTTCTATGTATCAAATTTCATTACGATACCAGGACCCAGCCAAAAGATAAAGATACCTCAAGTTTTACGATGATACAATAATAATAAAAATTCATGCAATCTATTATATTGCTAAGAAAATAAAGAAAAGAAAAAGTTAACAGATATTTAGCTAAAAGAAGAAAATCTAGGTATAATATTAATTATTTTTCATATTTTTTTAATTTTTAATTTATAAATTATTATATTTTAAAATATAGAATTTCTTAACCTTTTGTTAAAGATGCTAAAAAAAAAATGTCTGATGATAGATTGAGATCACTGGTAAATGTAGCTTTTGTGATGTGTACCTTAACAGTTGTTAACCACTCAAGACCGCACAAACTGGTATACTATACCCTAAAATTGCGTGTGCAAAAAGTGCAAAACAGCTGATTGGTTTTTGATCTGAACATATAAAGCATGAAAAAAAACAAGACCAAGATGAAGTATTTGTTTCTAAAGAAAATTTGACAGATAATAATTATAATTAAAATAATAATAATGATATAATCATTCCATAATTTTATTCATCGATAAATAAAGGAGAACTTAGAACTTGTAGTGATAGCGATTGAAGTGCCTTGCTTGATCGAGTATAATAATTACGTCAATCAAACCTAACGTGAAACATGCCTGAGAAGCATAAAGGTAAATTATTATTATTATCATACTTAAACATAAATAACTGGTGACAAAAATCTCGTAAGCCAGCAACTGGTAAACTTTTTTTCTTCTTTTTAGAGTTTTGTTTACTCTTGAGCCGGGTCGCCCCTTACTACAGTTCGTTACCACGAACTGTTTGATTCATTACCATGAACTGTTTGCAACAGAAGAAAAAAATAAGATGCTCCTCAGAAGATTCTAAATCTACCACTGCATAAGAATCTAGAGCTGAATCACCAGCTCCCAGACCCCGCTTCAAACCAAATTGATGAAAAAGCAGCTTAAATAGTTGGCAAATATGAAAAAAAAAGAATACAAAAAAAAAAAAAAGAAAAAAAAAAAAAACTTAAAAAAAAAAAAAAAAGAAAAAAACTAAAAAAGGAAAAACTGAGTGACAAAATAAAAAAAGTAAAAAAAAAACCACAAAAGGAGAAAAAAACTAAAAATAAAGAAGAAAAAAACTAAAAGAAAACTAAAAAAGGTAAAAAACTAAAAAAAAGCAAAAAAAAAAAAGAAAAAACCAAGAAAGAAAGTTGTGTATATACAAGACGCCAAATGCTCTCCACCAGTATCGTTTTGTAACACTTCAGTTCATAACATCGTCGACACAAGTCTTGTAACCATATATTTTCTTGTTTTTCACTTTCTTTTTTTTTCTTGTTGTAATTCTCGCTGTCGCTTATGTTCTAACAGTGCAATTCTTTGTTCTCTATTGTCATTTTTGACAAGTCCTGATATTCGCTTTCACATATATGCTAAAGGTCGAGGTTCGAATCCGGTCAGTGAGGTTGGATGGGCGGCGTGTAGGGAAAGGGTGTAGTTCTTGGTGGTTGTAGTATCTTGAAATGTGTCTGCTGAGAATATGTATATGTGTGGCACTGATGAAGGCTCCAAGCCGAAACACAATTGATAATGATACGGCGACCTCCGCGAAGTGGCCGCCTGGACGACACGTCTCGCATACGAGATACTAAAAGCTTCACCTTGGTGAACAGGGATGGTGTAATCATATAAAAAGGGATGGCACAATCATATGACAGGAACGGTGTAATGATACGAACAGGAATATTCTAATAATATGAACAGGGGTGGTGTAATGATATGAACAGGGATGGTGTAATCATATAAAAAGGGATGGCACAATCATATGACAGGAAAGGTGTAATGATACGAACAGGAATGTTCTAATAAGATGAACAGGGGTGGTGAAATGATATAGTGTTTGCATACAGTAATAGTTATTGGTAGGTATATCAAAATTCTCACTTTTTTTTTTGGGGGGGGGGGTGGGGGGGAGGGGGGCTATGTGGGAGGATCTTTCCTTGGAGGAATCTGTCTTGGGGTAAGAAAAATTCAATGAAAAGGGCGCAGGATGTTCTAGCATTACTATAAGAAAAAAAATGAAAAATAAACATGAAAACGTCCTTTCAAATGAAATGAAGGAGTGGCTGCCTTCGGGGACGGCCAATGTCTATTACGAGGCCGCCGCAGTGATCGTCGTGCTGATCCTGCTGGGTCGGCTGCTGGAAGCCCGGGCCAAGGGCCGCACGGGCGAGGCGATCCGTAAACTTGTCGGGCTGCAGGCGAAAACCGCACGGGTTGAGCGTGGCGGCGAAATTGAGGAGCGCGCGGTCGAAGACATTGCTGTGGGCGATATCATCCACGTGCGACCGGGGGGCTTGGGGGTTTGGCCCCTACCCCTTCGAAATGTTTGTCTTACTCATAAAAACGTAATAAAAATACATAAAAGTATATTTTGATGTGTTTTTTAGTTTTTCAATCCCCCCTCCAAACGAAAAACCTGGATACGGCCTTGAATATTTCCTATTTTGTAAATAGAGGGGTCAGACCCCTGTTGTAGATTCTCAAATTAGCGTAATTTTCATCAAGATCGTTCACAATACGTTTCAGAGAACCCTACTGTAGAGGTTTCAAGTTCCTAGCTAAAAAATGTGGAATTTTGAATTTTTTGCCAGAAAAAAAAGCTCACAAATGGGTGTTTTTTTGTTGTTTTCCTCAAGGGTGATCACATCGACCCAATGGTCCTAGAAGTTCGGGAGGTAAGAGATCAAAAAGAAATTGAAAGCTTTGGAACCCTTTTTAAGGGACTAAAAAGAATAGCGCGGAACTACCCCCTGAAAGTTTCATTCTCCTAACCTAAACCCTTTCTGAGATGGCAAGAAGTTAATTAACTAGAATTTTGCCTATATTTATTCAACAAAGACTTATAAAACTAAAAAAAAGGTTTATTAAATAAAAATAGAATGCAGACCTCACCCCACTGCCAACAGGGCTCATGGACTAATACACTTTGCTCTATAGGTAATCTTACCTGTAAGCAAGCCCACTTTACACATTTTTACTAATTTTTAAAAAATGTCGTTCTTTTTACTTGCCGTGCACATTTTTAAGTGTCCCAAAAAAGGAAAAACACTTGGAAAACTTAGCATCATCAAGAAATCAACAAAAAAAAAAAAGGGCTGGAATCTTAGCTAGTTCAACTTTTAAACGCTAGCAAGAAAGGCAAAATACAGGTTCCTTAAGTAGGCCTAGACAAACCTGGGAAACATGTTGCTACGCGCGCATAGACAGCCCTGGGGGCATACAAGGTATATATAGAAGGATTGCTAATCAGAAGTTCTAGTGCCCTTCGTAAAGTTCAGAGTGACCAGAGGGTGGATAGCCCCCCCCCCAACCACACCTCATATTTTTCCAAAAGAGGAGGAAATCCATTGGCCTACTCTAAAACTTCCGAAGACGATTGATGTGCAGAATCTTCGTCTTCTTTCTTCCTTCCGGTAAAAGGACTTCGTAATTTATACTTGACCTTTTGGAAAGGGATTTTTTTCAACATCATTTTTCTCAACGACAATTTCCCTAACTTTGCACCCCTTGATCACCCTTTTTCAACTGTCATTGAATTTACACTTCATTTCAGTGCATGATGGGTTGGTCAGCCCCTGAGAAACGACATATTCCACTTTATAAAACATTCCAATGACATGGTTGCAACATCGTGAAAGACCAGCAGTACAACTGCAGTAGGCAGCGCCGCTTCGACCAGGAGATCGAGAGCTTCGGGGTCTGGGCTTCCCTCGAGTACGCCTTGACCGAACGGCTGAGCGTCGACGTCGGCGCTCGCTACAACTACGAGAGGAAGAGCTTCGACATCTCCCAGCGCCGTCCCTTCGTCCCCCTCTTCGCTCAGGACGGTCGCTTCGACGAGACCTGGGACGCGCCGACCTGGGTCGGGCGCCTCTCGTTCGCCTTCACGGACGTTTTCCCCTCCCCGTGGTTCTATTAACATTTCTCGTGCTTATGAAATAAGAGACTCCTCAACACATACAAGTGACAGTTGCTTCCGATATACTTATTCACATTTCCTGGATATTCGAATAACGGGTTAGCTAATTATGGGTTCCGTCATCTTACCCATTTCCACAATTAAAAAAAAAAAAAAAAATTATAAACTTCGCATGTTGCTTTCAACAATTTTTTCAAAATTAACTTGTAATTATATCTTAGATATTTAATATAGGAAAAAGAAGGAAGAAGAAAGGCGAATACAATTTTGTGTTATCAAAAAAGTTTGAGTTAAAAAAATAATGTTATATAAATCTCGACCAAACCTCTTTCATACCGACCACTTTCCCTTTACATCATACCATGCAGAAATTGATTTTATGTAGCACAAGTAGCCAAGTTGCTTAATGTAAGAACTGTACACGCCACAGTTCTTATTATTAATCTTCTCTTTCTAATGATAAAAATGAATTTTTTCCTAAAACACTTTATGTGAAATTTACTAAAATCAAAATAGATAATTCCACTTATAAAACATCTTTTTTGGTCATTTTAAAATCTTTTTCAATAATTTCTTCAATTTTCTAATAATTTTATATATAATATAAATATAATATTAAAAATTATTAAAAATTATAATAATATTTAATTACATCTTTAACAGATGACGTCATTCACACTAAATTTAAAAATATTTTTTGCAATTTGTTGGAAAAGAGCTAAACTATAAACGTGCTAAGCATCTTTGTAATATGTAATAGCATTGGACAATATAAAGTCAAGTGCCGCGGGCCTACAAGGCGCCCCCCCCCCCCCCCCCCCCCCCGCGGCACCCAAAACAACCACCAAAGAAAGACAGAAAATAAAACACACAAACGACCGCCCCCACACCATACTCACCGGATAAAAAAAATATGAGATAACCTTTTTGTTTAACGTAGTCAAAATATCTGATAAATATGTCTTTGAGGACGTCTTAATCCCCCACAGTCACCGGGGAAAGGCTGGAAGTTATTAGCTTTGCCCATTATTTACTTATAGTACTGGTTATTGGTAAGTATACAGATATTTTCAGGGTTGTTTTTTCTTGTGGGGGAACGGGGAATTGGGTTACGTGGAACGTCAGCAGGGTTTTACCGGCAAGGCTTTGCTCATCGTCCGTGCTGTCCAAATCGATAGTGGCTTGTGTTGCAATTTGCCCCGTGTCGATTCCTTCATCGATGAGATGAACCGCGGCTCCCAGCTTATCCAGCTGCTTTTCATAAACAGGCCAGAAATTACAGGATGAACCCCTGTAAAACTCAGGAAGCCCCACATGCAGGTTGAAAATTCGTCCCGAAAATTCAGTGGCTTGTCCATGTTTATCTGCAGGAACTCAACAGTTTTGTAAAAATTTCAAAGGCGTTTCCTATTTTGAATACTTTTCTATGATTTTTACGCACAAAATTAGGCGTATGCCAAAGCAAAAAATCTGACAAGCCCTGATTCACGCTGAATTTTTCAGTTTTCAAAACCTGGTCCTAATAGTCGAATTGTGACATATTGCTTTCATGTGATAAAATTAAGTTAAAACTTAAAAGCTTTTCTTTGAAAATCTTTTTTTTTGTGGAAGGAGTCTTTTAAAATTAGTTACATAAAACGGCAGCTCTTCGGATACATATACTGTTTTCAAAATTCAGTTTTCTAGAGCTTTACTTACTATTGGCACAAATCACTTTTACTTATGGTTCCTCTTCCCAAATTAAATAAAGCAGAAACAAGTTTTTTTTTAACTGAAAGTAAGGAGCGACATTAAAACTCAAAACGAGGGGGTTGTCATCCTCAAAGACATAATTTCTGGGTCTCTCAGCTGTGTTGAATAAAACGGCTATCTCAAATTGTTAATTGGATGTATTTGAGGAAATACTGGCCGTAGGAGGGATGTTAGTAGCCCTCCAATCGCTTTTGACTATTAAAAAGGGCGCTATCCCTTTCAATTTCCATTCGGATGAGCCCTTTTTGAAGTTTCCTCAACAACCCCTTCCATACGAAGTTCCAATAGATGGAAATATATAAGTTGGGGGTATATATTTGCACATTAGGGGTGGGGGTAAAGTATTTGGACAGTGTGAAGTTAGAAAGCAATTCTTACTTCATAATAAGTGGAATAATCGTACCTAACACATTAGGCATGCATACCTTATTACTTTACCCTCCCCCCTAATATGGAAATATATGGCCCAAATTTGTTTCTAAAGTACTATGGTATATTTCATTACCAATTTGGCCAGTGTACCTGCCACAAATTACACAGGAGAAAAATCCTTTTCCGCCTTTCGTCGCGTGGAGAACTACTTGAAATCTTCAATCAGCCACGAAAGATTGACATCACTATCCCTGCTTACTACTGAGGGAAGGCTGACTTAAGAGATGCCCTGCGATGCCATCATAGACACCTTCACACAAAAAAAAAGTAAGGAGGAAGACTTTATCAATTGGCTTTGAAGACAAATAGGAAGGGGAAGGAGGAGCCTTCCTCGTATCCGTGGAGGCAGGCGGTGGTGGTGGTGGCGGCTTCTTGCGACTGTCATTGTACCGACGCTTGCTATTATCTTCATGGTCCGAATAACCCCGTCGATCATAATGACGTCTTGTTCGACGATAGGGCTCGTCGCGATCATCGTAGCGTGGAGGGCTGCGACTGCGGCTTCTTCTTTTGTTGCCGCGACGACGGTCGGAAGAATACGTATTTTTAATTTACGAAGGAGTGATGGGATCTTCATGAAACTTCATATCTAGAAGGACCTCGAAACTCAGATGTCTTATTTTAAATCTCAACCGGATCAAGTGTAATTGGGGGGGGCAGTTGGGGGGACCGGAAATCTTAGAAAATACTTATTGCGGTGAGATCAGGATGAAACTGGTTGTGAAGAATAGAAATCTGTCTAAGATACGTGACTGACATAACTGGACCACAATTACTGAGCTTCCTACTCCAAGAGTCTCCATAAGTCGCCCCCCCCCGGAATGATATGTGCGATTCCTGGTAGTACTTATGGATTGAAATTTATCGTTAAAGTGGCATGTTCAAATAATAAGAGTGAAAATTTCCCGTGGACATGGAATCATCCGAAAATTAAAGTGTTTATTTCCTTTCCTATCCTCTGTCTTTTACATTTTCTCTCATTTATCATTATATATAACCGAAGAAGCCGCGGTCGACGAGCTCGAGTCGAGCGAGCTTGGCCTCCGCGTCGAGCTGAAGCGTCGTCACGACGTCGTCGAGGCGGGGGAGCAGCATCGCCTGCTCCGCGAACAGCGCGTCGGCGAGCGACGCCGACGCTGGCTCCGGCGCGGCGGCGACCCGACGCGCCGTCAGCAGGAACGCGCGTACGTCGGCGTCGAGGCGTGCGTCGGAGAAGTAGAGCGCTAGTGTTTATTTTTTCAAAGAAAACAAATAAAAACACAAAAAGTGTGGATTAACGTACTTTAGTAGCTAAAATTTATATTATGAAGAGTATGGCACTCATCGTCCTTTAAAACTAAATACTTAACAAAAAAATCTGGATTTTCAATGTTCTCACTCTCTTCATCGACATCATCAACAGCAGCCTTATAGCAACACTCATCATTGTCACCAAAGGAATACAAATGCAAAATATTAATCAGTTAACGAATCCCTTCGCCTCAAAATTCAAGACTCCTTAAAGTTGACAAAAGAACCTCAATGAGGAACAAAAATCAGCTCAAGTTAGATAATTTAAAGACTAACCAGCTACCCAAGAGCCTTTGCATGAGGTTAAACTTTCCCTTGACCTTCTCTACACAGCTTGATTGTAATTAATCCGTTAACGAATCCCTTCGCCTCAAAATTCAAGACTCCTTAAAGATTTTAAAATCAGTTTCCTTTTTCATCAACTTTTCACAAGTTATTTTACCTCTTATCAAATCAAAACCCTTATATTTACATGTAAGCTGGTTCTACCTTTGTCCGCCAAATGTACACCAAAAAGACCAGTATCTCAAATTTTTCACATAAGCGATTTCACCTTTGTGCCTTAAATTTACAAAAAAATACTAGTATTCCAAAACGACCAATTTTCGGATAAAGGTAGAACAAACCTGTTTGGAGCCTCATGTATCTCTAACCGCAATTAGGTAATGTCGTGAAGTTGACTCGATACTTATTAGTAGATTATTTTAATACATAAGCTAGAAAGGGCTATGGTAGGTTCGTTGCAAGTAGGGCTCTATATAAGCCCTATATTAGAGCCCGTTTTCTTATGGCTATGGTTTGGCCCTATGTGATAGTTCTGTCACTGTTTTAGGACCTTCTTTCAAATGCTGCGAAGTGGCCCAAGCCAACCTCAAGGCCAACGACATGGAAGGCGCTGTCGACTGCATGGAAGCAGCCGGTTTCGACGCCCCCGCCCTGGCCGAGGCCGCACCTTTTGATCTGATCTTCGCCAACATCCTCAAGGGGCCTCTGGTTGCTCTGGCGCCCGATGTGGCGGCGCATCTGCGCGACGAAGGTTACGCGATTCTGTCCGGTTTGCTGAACGATCAGGCCGAAGAGAATCAGGAATTCGAACAGAAGAATGTTTCTATAATTGTTGCAAATGAGAAAAGAGATTTTGAATGTTTAACTTCCAAACTACGGCGACTTACAAAACACTGGGTAGTTATCTAAACAAGATAGTTTAGCAAGGATTGTTGTTATAATAATCAACTATTTAAACGACAAAACAATGTTAATTGATAGAAATGAAATTATAGAAACAATGTTAATTTATAGAAATAAAATTTTAAGGGTTGAGTCTCTTTGTGTGGTAAAGATGGTATTTTCATGAAATGAAATCTTTTTTCGATCTAACAATTTTTACTCTTGGTTTCTTTTTTACTATTTGTAACCTTGAAACCGTTGGCTATCATCCACCGCAAAAAAAAGTGGTGTACAACAATATTCTGTTTCGGATGAAGGTTGGCAATAAACTTTTGTTTTGATGGTGTCCAATGCATACCCCCATCCTCTACAGGGTGTCAGACATGGCTCGTAGAAAGAAGGAACAGAACGTCATAGTTTCAGGCAGGGCGCCGATTATCAGCGTGGCGCTCGGCCTGTGCTTCAGCGCAGCGATTGCGTACAATGCTCTTGGCCGTCAGGATGCGCGTCATCCCGCACCGTTCGAGGGCTTTTGGAACCTCAGCAAGAGCGTTGAAGAAGAGCCGCAACCGGTGCTCAAGCGCAGCGAGGCGACACGTCTTAGCCAATCAGGTGCCAGCAAACGTAACTGGTCAATGAGTTTCAGTAAACATGGAAATTATGCGCATTGAACTAATGAAACTTGATTTATGTAGCCTAGTCTATATTCTAGATGAAATTAACCGGAGATTTATCAGTTTTCAGGTCTTAGTTTTGCATTTAATGCCTTGCTTTAGCTTTTCAGTTAATTTAGGGCCTAATTCAAGAAATTTTGGACGCATTTGTTGGGACGCAGGCGTTCTATGCCGACAATCAACGACTGGCCACCGAGCACGCACTGCTCGACGACAACGGCGATCGCGTTGGCACAACGGAGGATTTTTTCCACGGCATTCGCGCAACAAAATCAGCACGCAATCCCTCGCGACAAGTCGATGGCCGACGTGCGCATCAGTGGATACTGTATCGCTATTCCGACGAACCGGAACTCAATCCAAGCGTCGCGGCACGCCGAAATGTTGCTCAGGATGTCGATTATTCAAAACATCGATTGCTCAGGATATCAATTATTCAAGACATTGGTTATTGGAGATATCAAATTAGGACCATATATTATATCTAGAAGAAGAATGTAAAGAGTGCAAAATATTATCAAACGTCTTGTACTGATAAAATTGTGACGTCACGCGTAAATATTCCATTTATAGAGAAGTTGGTATACAGTCATGGACTAAAATTATGTAAACGATCGCAACGAGAACCGGGAGTTCGAGGTTCGCTTTGCTCAGATAAACACTGCCCCAAAGCAACCGCAGCGGAATCGCACAACCTAATGCAAATGCAAGGGCGATCTGCAGTCGGTCATGAGGAATGGCCTGAACTGCGACAACACATAATACGATCCAGGGAACCCAGCCCAGGGCGGACATCGGCACCAAGTGGTGAAACAAATCGCTGGCGCTGGAAGCCTGGAACACAAAAAACAATATTTGCATCCTTATCCTAGTGCTTCAATTCATACTACTGTTATTGCTACTACATTAACTACTGCTACTGAAGTTGTGGCAACTACTATTTATTCTATTGATACTACTACTACTGCTACTTCGATTACTACTGTTACTACTACTACTACAGCTAAAGCAAAGGGTATTGAGGCGAAACATATTGTGATATTAACACCAAAATTATTATTGATGTGATATTCCACTTCAGATTTCGGGAGAGGGATGCAAACCCGCTACCCAACCCTATGATTGGATTTATAAAAAAAATTATGTGAATATAATAGTACCAAGGCCAGTAAAAACGAAATCTGATTCTTTAAGTTGGTTATGTGAAAAATTAGACAACTATGTACCTCCTATAAAATAAGGACAATCAATTTTTAATGAAAAAACCCCCTTTTGCTGTTATGTAGTCTTAACATTTAGCTGGAAAAACCATCGTGCAGTTAGCTCATGCAAATAAACTCATTCATGCCGAGTGTTTTGTCTATCTTTGAAAAATCCCGAAGAAAAGATCCAATTTTGAAGGTTGTCCTCAAACGAACAAGAAATCTTTAGGTATTTATTAACCTGAGTATCACCCACATTTGGGGCAGATTACTTCACAGAAATCTCGTACGCTTTCAGCAAAAATCTGAATTGCATTAGCTTTAAGTCCAGGTTTGAACCTTGGCTTTAGCATTAATACAAAAGAAGAAAAAAAACTAAAAGAGGAAAAAACTAAAAAGAAAAAACTAAAAAAACTAAAAAAGCTAAAAAACTAAAAAACTAAAAAAAAAAAAAAACAAAAAAAAGTTAAAAAACAAAAAGAGAAGAAAAACTAAAAAAAAAAGAAAAAACTAAAAAAACAACAAAAAACTAATAAAAAACATAAAAAAACAAAAAGACGCCTGCGGTGGCGCCTTGGACTTGACTGCCGCCATGAACGGGACTACAGTTCAGGGATCCACTGTCAGAGCCACGCCCGAGATCTTTGTGCCACGCTGTTCCCACTTTAGAGCCCCTGGCGTGTTTTATTCCGTCATTGGAAGCGGGGGGAGGATGGAAATCTCAACGTGCGACAACTACACTTCATTCGATGCCAAGATTTCGGTGTACACTGGACTCTGTACTGTTAGCGAGAGCTAGAGAGAGTTAGAGAGAGTTAGAGAGAGCTAGAGAGAGTTAGAGAGAGCTAGAGAGAGTTAGAAAGAGCTAGAGAGAGTTAGAGAGAGCTAGAGAGAGTTAGAGAGAGAGCTAGAGAGAGTTAGAGAGAGATAGAGAGATAGAGAGCTAGAGAGAGAGAGAGAGAGAGAAGAGAGAGTGGGGGAGAGAGAGAGGGAGGGAGAGAGAGAGGGGGGTGAAAGAAGTGAACAGAAGAATCCTAATGAATATTAGCTTGTGATGTGTTATTCGATGATCAGGACGAATGGTAATCTTGGAATCAGAGTGAGCAAAAATGCTGAACAAAAATATCATTAAGAATATTGGTATATGATGCGATGCTTGGTAGTAAAAGTGATTGGTAACTTTTGATCCAAAGCGAGTAGGAGAAACTAATAGGAGGCTTTTCAGAAATGTTTGTTTCCGGTGAGACAGACCCGGCAGACGAAGAGAAAACCTGACAGACAAACAGACCAGAAAGACAGACAGATAGATCAGACAGACAGACAGACTGACAAGACAGACAGACCAGACAAATAGACCTGACAGACAGAGATACAGACCAGACAGACCCGACCAGACAGACAAAACAGACCAAAAAGAAAGACGGACAGAGAGACAGATAGACATACAGACCTGAGAGAAGGACCAGACAGATACCTTGAACGGCCAATAATTTAACCCAACCGCCCCCACAGTGATTTACACTCCTCCCCCACTGGGCGCTCTTCCTCTCCTTTAAAAAAAAAAAAAAAAAAAAAAACTTGTGCATCACTGAGGTGTCTTGCGCATATCCAACAGCTTGATGTAGTACCACCTTGAACGGCCAAGAAAATAACCCATGCATCCCTGAAGTGTCTCTTGCATCACTAACACCGTGTTACCGTTTGACCGAACCAAAGTAATGATGGAGAGCTTGCTGGCGTTCAAGCGAGCCGGAGCGGATGGCATTTTGACCTATTTTGCGGTTGATTGTGCCCGTGAGCTGCAAAAATCAGGCTCGTGAAGTTAAAACTGTTCCGATGTCGCGGTCAAACGATGAAACCATCACTGAAATCGCTGCGAATAACGTTGATAGTTCATCGGAATGGATGAACAGACCGATTAAAACTCCCAGTATAAGTTTCTTGCGCTACTTTTAAATATTTTAAGCATTTAAGGCTATTTATATAAATGTCTTTATTTTGATAATTTTAAGATTATCAGTGCTTTTAAATAATGAATCTGTTTTATGAGATTTTGACAGGTTTCGCTTTTTTCTCCAACATTCATATACACTTAAAAACGAACATAGTGAAACCTTATTTTTTCTTCATGTAAAATAATATGAAGCTCTGACTCCCATGTGAGACGGCACGGGAGGTAGGACTTCAAGCCCAAGTCTGAACAGCTGAAAAGTCATTAAAAACCAGCTTATGTTGCTTATCTTATCACTCAACAATGCAAGGGTGAAAATTGCTCTGGCAGGCTGCAATTACCATCATTGCCTGATTTTCAAAAAGACCTTGGATAAGGATTGGAGTAGACCTACGAATGAGTCAAGGTAGATAGAATTAAAAAGATAATAATAATAGGTTGGGCTTTCCGAGGAAGTAGCCGCCGACTTCCCAAGTGCCGCTGCCGTCTTCGAGCTCGAAGACGCCTACGCCCGTGGGTTCCGGATCCATTTCCTCGATGGCCTCGCCCAGGGCCTCGGCGGCGGTCTTGTCGCTCAGCTTGGTGAAGGCGGTCCAGGTCTTGGCCATGTCGTGCTCTCCTATCAGGGGTTGGCCAGCCCGATACAGGGTTTGGGCGTGGCGCGCCACAGCGGCTGTATTTTATTGGCTTATCACATTTGGCTTTCATGTGGTTGGGAGATTGACATTTATGGCAGCGACGAAGTGGGCTCAGGAATTCAGAGTACGCTTGAATTCATACTGCACCTTGAGCCCAAGTCGTAGGCTATCACTCAGGGTGGGTGCGGCTGCACTATGTCGACCCCTACCCGCATGTGGACCGGCTGATCCCGCTGATGGCGGACCCGGACAATGCGGATAAAGTATGGGCAAGTCAAGTTTGGTTATTGCGTCTGTTAAACGGAGGCTTTCTGTTGTTAAAAGACAATTTGACATAAATGAGCAGGAAGATGAGCCCAGTAACACCAGCTTTCAGTGTTTTTGTCTAGAAAATGGCGAAAGAAGCGAGCGGAGTCTATCGTTCGGCCTTAAGCCTTCGAATTTTGAATCCGGCTTAAGCACGAAAAGCATGCTGCACTTTGCATTCTCAACATTCTCTGAGAGTTTCAACTAAATGCCCTTAGCAGTTACTGAGATATTACAGATACATCCTTTAAGCAAATAGGGTGCACATATTGTTATTTGATCGAGTTCGACTTCTTCTTCAACATTCTCTGAAACCTTCAATTTAATACCCTTAACTTTTTCTGCAATAGGCCTATTGATGATACGATGAAATGAAAAGATCCTAGAAAATAACTGTCACTAGAGCGACATAATATTTTGGAAGAGGTTTAAATGTGTGCAGTATTACTCTTTGGATATTTCAGTGTTTATTTCCAAAAAGGAATCTTATACCAAGATCATATTGGCAATACTAAGAAATCACAAAAGTAAGAAGTTATGCATGATTGATCACAAGAAGTCCTTGCATTTGGAACAGACGATTGAGAAATATCAACATAGCATTAAATTTTTAATCGGATGATAAGCTTCTACCTTATACAGGCGTAATTAGCTGGGAAAACTGGTATTTGAACTATAATGTTACAGAGCTGGTTATTATTATAATGGAAAATTGGTCGTTGGATGTTAGATTGCAATCATTTTAAGTTAAAGGGGTGGTAGGCCTATTAGAATATCCCCAGTCAGGAACACTGTATTTCTTCTATCTTCAAAAAGATCTTGGAGTTTCATTTAATTTGTTGGTTTTTCGAAATCATCACCAAAGTGAACAGAATGTAACAAGAAACAAAATTAAAAGAATTCAAAACTTAAGAGTCTTATGTTTTTTATTATCTTGAAATATTAATTTAAATACGATCAAAGAATAAAACATGATAGAAAAATGTGTTCATAACAGAAATAATCGCTGACATGTACTTTCTATCCAATTTTCTTGACAAATTCAAGCAATTGATAAGTACATGTTGGCCTGGTACCTGTTATCTTCGTAACATCAGTGTTTATCCCCCCCCCCCTCCTCGAAAATACACCTTCCCGCTGAAAACACCAATCTCCGCAGAAAACACCCCGTCTTCCGGGGTAATTTTCCAAGGGGGGGAGAGTATTCTCCACGGGGATATATTTTCCAGGAGTATTTCCCAAAGAAAGCATTTTACGCAAAGGGTATTTTCCAGGGGGTATTTTCCGAGACGAGGTGGGTATATTTCGTGTTAGGGGTATTCTCCCCAAGTATCAAAGTAAACAAAGTATCAAAGTAATAATAATTAAATTTTGTAATTCAGAGCCATTTCCCCAGGGCTGAGGGGGTTAACCCCGGAAGCACAGTTATTTGGCCTTTGAACTATTTCCAAATTTTTTCCTGAATGCACTGTGGGAGAGTTGGGCGTAGGCTAGTTGGCCAGTTATCACTTTTGACTCTTAAAATAGGGTTAGAAATTTCAATTTCTGATAAAGAGAGGGATTAAATCTCAATTTCACATTTTTGCAGTATTTTTAAAGTTTTTTTTTTGTAGCCCCATGCACCCAAAAGAAAAATACCCCCCAAACAAAAAGTCCTGGATCCTGCCTTGAGTATTATATATTGATTTCTACCTCCACCTCCCCTTGTTTCTCCCTTAGAACTGATTCTGTATTTATATGAGGGCTCAAAAGACTTGGAATGTTTTGGCATTAAAATGTGCTCAGCGGGGCCGCGAAGAGGGAGCGAACCGCTCCTCGGGCGACGCGACGGAGACGTGGGTGATCGCCGTTTCGGTGTGTGCCGTCGGCTTCGGAACCTGCAGGCTGCGGTGCGTGCTGTGCATCATCTCCCACCCCTTCCGAGGCACGGAGCCCGCCACCGAACGACGGTGGCGAGCTCCGCGCTAACTAGAAGGTGTATTCAGTTGCGGGGCGGCCGAGGGGTTGGGGGGAAAAGTTGTTTTTATGGTAGCTCCAAAAGAATTTTTTTAAACTAGAGGGGGGAATCTAGGAGAAGCAATTTCTCCTCCTCTCCCAATGGGTGCCCATGGCTCCTCCATTGAAATCCTTGCTAACTACGCCTCCTCCTATTTTAGTCTACCAAGAGTGATTTGGGATTCTCTTAACTTACAGAGACTAGTAGATGTCCAACATCATATATTATATGGCTGTTTTTTATTAATAGATTTCTTTAAATGATGTGAAGATAATGTAGCATGCCAAGGGAATCATACATAGCATGTGCAATCCAATAATTCCACTTGATACGATGCTTAGTTTCAGCTGACTTCTTCTTAGGTCATTTGCTTCTGCTCCTCTACCAAAACAGCAACTTGTGTGACAGCCGATATAAGCAAATTTAGATATATGCAAGAACTGTTGAGCATAAAAGAACAGTTATCACGTATAACTAATCGTCAATTTTGATTGCTGCAGGTGTGGCATGCAAATGAATTACTAGAGATGAATTATGAAAGGCGATCATGTAATTATTGACTTTTGAGTCAAATAAAGGTCAATTTGGTTATATACATTTGATCGAAAAATTGTTAATCAAAAATAGATTAAAGATGGTCTTTCACCAGCCATATATAATGAATGTCAATACTGAAGATTGTTTAATTGCTCTCTAATAAAAATATGTTTAGCTTGCATGCTTGTAGACAAATTATGTTTTGCAGCTTTTCAATGAAATATACTCTTGTCGTTGCAATAATATGTTTGCACTTTTTGTCTTTGTCGTTGTTTGTAAGCAAATTATATTCTGTACTCTTGCAATGAAAGAACTTTCTTGCTGTTTCAAGAATCCATCTGTACTTTTCATCTCAGTAGTTTGTACAAAATTCAATTATCACTACTCTACATATTATCATAAGACTCATGAAGAGTTAAGCAATTTGAGCATTTGAATGCGCTCTTTTAGGCGTCCCCTGTATACATAATGGCCGCAATTATATAATAGTTGACGCGCAATTATACGTCACTAGATATGATCTCATAAAAAATCAAGTAAATTAACTTAGTTAAATCAAACGTTAAGATAAATGTCCATAGCATTTGTGTTGTATGAACTGCATGACTTTTCCAATACGATATTCAACCGGGCAACTAAGCCAAATTTTAACTAAACCCTTGTTCAACTCAACCCCCATGCCGCTGAACCCAATTTAACTAAAAGACAGTATAACGAAACCCCTGGGCAACTGAACAACCGTGCAACAGAGCCATCGTGCAACTGAACAACAGTGCAACTGAGCCACCGTACAACTTAATCACCGTAAAAATGAACCCCCTTGCAACTCTACCACTTTTCAACTCAACCACCGAATCTGTGAAAGCAGTAAGGCTGTTCCGAAATATAGTTGCTCATATTAAAATGTATGTGTAACTAATAGACTTTTAGAAGAATGTTCATTCCTGTGGAAGTTTTCTAAGCCTTGTATTCAGCACAACCATTTCCAACACGGAGTTCGACATGAGTTGAACAGAATATTGTTTTGAGAGCCGTATTCAACACGGGCGAATGTCTTCTCACAACCCACGTTCAACCATGCTACAACCTTGGCAAGGTATGGCAGCGCTGATCCTGCTGGTGGCGAGTGCGCCTGCAACGGCCATCAACGCCGATGAGATCGAAGCGTTGGCCATGCAGATCGCTTACCGCCTGGACCGGGAAATGGGCGAGGTGGATGCCGCGCAGCACCATCTGCTGGCATGGCGGATGGATCAGGCGCTACGAGCTGGCGAATTCACCCCCGGGACGCCGATTGGTGAACAGGTGCTTGCCATGGTGTGTAGGGCCAGGCATGTTGCTACACTTTGCCGCAAGCTGCTGATGATGTTTAGTAGCTTTGTCGAGAGTGTTAAAATGCACCGAGACACTGCCAGGGTTCAGGTATGGGTGTGCAAGAGATTCACGATTACCCCTGTATGGGAGTCCTTGAATTCCTGTAAGTATAACTGTATCCAGAATACGCTTCGTGACATTTCTGTACGCAATGACTTGCTGTTTTCTATTGGCGGCCAAAAAAAGTAGAAAGAAGAAGGAGGATGATAAAAAAGGAGACTAGTGGCGGCTAAACAAAGTAGAAAGGAGAAGGAAAAGGAAGATAATAAAAAAAGGAGACTAGTGGCGGCTAAAAAAGTAGAAAGGAGAAGGAAAAGGAAGATAATAAAAAAAGGAGACTAGTGGCGGCTAAAAAAGTAGAAAGGAGAAGAAGAAGGGAAAAAAGAAAAAGGAGAATTTAAATATCAAATTTCTCCAAGTGGGTCTTCATCGTATTTTTTATATATTTTTTTTTAAATTGTTGCTACTTTCTTTAATTTGGGTACCAAAAATTGTTTTCATTTCAAAAATTCCGATTCCTTAGTTATTGTGGGATTTAAGTATTATATTTCTTTAAGTAGAGCCTTTCTCTTTCATCAAATTTTTCATTTTTCCAGCAGTTTTCAGTCTTTTTTTAATTTTGACAGCCGACCGAATAATGGCCAGTGCTCTCACCGACCCCAGACGGCGCTTCCAACGGGTTGTAACCGAAGTTGGGCTGAGAGGAGACTCCGACAAAATACAGTCCGTCCTCGGGAGCTTCAAAGCGAATCGGTGCCGTGGCTGCGGCAACGCCATCGGTCGCGCTTGTGGCCAACTCGTTGCCTTCGATATCGAACGCGCGGAGGACGGGGACTAGCGGGCCGTCCGCGCCAGAGCGGAAATAACATCAAAAATTTAGGACGTTGTTTGGTCTCTAAATGGTTCCAAAAACGAATCCGAAACTTGAACTTGTGTTTTGAACTTTAATGTAGCTGTACAAATCCATAAAAAATCAATTTAGTGGCACACCCATTACAAACCACTGAAGGTGATTTTGAACCACCTTTGTATGACCAAATTTAATTTCTGTATCCTGATGAAGGTGTTGAAGAATTCTTCGCATAGTGATACGACCCACTCCATTTCGATCCACATGTGGATTGATAGCCGAAGAATGATCTATACGTGATAAGTATTTAATGGAGCTACCGCCCCGTACATACTCAAATGATGTGTTACACGGGATATATTTCATTCGCCATAGATTATGATCGATAGGTTATACCGACCGTAATGATATTGTTGATCTTTTTGTCGCTGATGGGTAATGTGACATCGTGTTAGTTAAAGTTAAACAGAAGCGACGCTCGTTGACGTCGGCCCCCTCCACCCCGTCCTCTCACCCTCCTGAGCAGAAGCAGAACCCGAGCATACCGGCACGTGGACCTTGGAAAACATGTTTGCGCCGCGCACCGTGTCCACCAGCGCGACGTCTTGAGGCGATGAGACGAGCATAGCGCCATCCAGCGTCACCTCCTGCACCACGGACAGGTGGACGTCGCCTGTACCGGGCGGAAGAGGGGTGGGGTTGGGGAGGTAACCACCTCCGGAGTGGAGGTGGGGAGGTAAAACCCCTAAACACCGCCCCCTGGATACGGCCTTGGGGGAGTGGCTGCCCTCCAATCACTTTGACTCATAAAAAGGGCAATAGAACATCTGATTTCTAATCAAATGAGCCCATTCCGGAATTTTTACAACTATTATTTCAATAAAAACCTTATATACCCTCGGGGCATAAGTTACAGCCCGTGGCCGCACCAATCCTTGAGTTTTAGTCGTTATACTTTTCGCGCTATAACTTCGATATATTCAGATCGACTTCCGGCCAGCCCCACACCTTCGCCCTTTTGTGTGTCAGTGATTGCAAAGTTTGCGTGTTCCAACAAAGTGCTCAACTCATCTTCTTCATAGTAGGTGTAAAACCGACCGAGTTGATCGCGTCCTTCGTTTTTGCCGCGTTTCAGGGCAAGATAAAACTCGGTCGAGGTTCTGCGTCCACGGCCTCCACCACTTCTTCCACTTCCGCCAGATCGGCTACTGCCTCGACTGCTACCACCGCGACCGCGGATGCTGCTGCCGCTTTGCGGACGTGAACCGCCACGTCCAATTCCCGATCCTCTGGAAGGAGAACTCTGTACGGTGCGTGATGGTGTGCCCCTGGACGGAGTTCCTCTGGACGGAGTACCTCGAGAAGGCGTTATGCGTGTGTTCCAAAGACACAGATGTACAATACGTTCTAAGCTATTAAACAAACAGACGGCACAAAGTAAATCTAGAAGAAATAAACTTTATATTTGTCAGCATATATATAGATTATAACTAAACATTAATGCGGTCATATGAATAGCAGAAGATACGGAATCTCGGCCATAATTCATGCATTTTTCTCGGTACATGAAATTAAGGTTAGAAATATTCGTAAATGGCTTGAAGGCCTGCTGCCGCATGAAACCGCGGACATAGAGAATCCGCGACGCGTAGCGCGTGCCTGGCGCCGTGCGCTTACCCCCCGAATGCAGCAGGCGGCTATCCGTCAGGATGCAGGAGCCCGCCGGTGCGTCGAGGGCATACAGTTGATCCTGCGCCAGCTCGTGAAAGGCCACGCCGGGGCGCACAAGGTTGTGCCCGGCGGCATCTCGGTGTGAGCCCGGCACCACATAGGTCAATGATGCAATATGTGTGGTTTCATACCAAAGCACACCCACCATACAAAACATAGCAAGCATCACTAACGAGGAAAGTAATATAAAAGTTTGGCGAATGGTCATTATCTACTCCTTTAACCTTGTTGCTCCTAACAACAATACTTAGAACAGAATTTATAAAATACCAATTCGAAGTCAGATTTATTGAGGTTATTTGTCTAACCACTTGTTCATAACTGCTTCATATGGTTCTTCACAAACGATAGTTCCAAACATTTCGAAGGTGCAATCTCAAGCCAAATCAACTTCAATGAAGGCTTCATTGCCAGCAAGCCGCACCTTCATCGTTCTCTCTTTGATGCCTCCCAGTTTTGCATGCTTCGTTCATCTACACCACTGAACTTCTTGAGAAGCTGTTAATCATTCTCTTGCTGTTGCTGCATAAAATCCCTGAGAGACTGCTGCAGCGTTTCAACCCCTATCCTTACTCGATTCATAATATAAAAATCGTGAAAATCTTCATCGTTCAGGGCGGCACGTATCAAAATTATACATAGTGCACCCCTGGGCAATAATCTTTCAAAAATGGAATTCAGAATTTTCGGAATTTAGGAATACTGGATTATGGGAATGCTGGAATCGTGGAATGGTGAACAATGGCACTTTGCACAGGCAAGGCAAAATGCTTGTTAGGATGTCCGTAATCCGTTGAAGTTCAAGTAGACGATTCGGTGGGCATTGGCATCCAGCAGCTTGCCCTTGGGTACGGATTTCGACGGCAGGGTCAGGTCGATTTTGTAGGTCACACCATCGATAATGTCGAAATTGTAGGACGGGAACTCATTGTAGATCACCGGCTGCGCCCCCTCGCCGGGCACGAGCTGGTTGAAGATGCCCGCCGACCGCTCCAGCCAGTCCTTGACCTGGGCGCCGGTAAAGGATAACAGATTGCTGAAGATTGTACTTTTTGGCCAACCACATAGGGCTAAACAGAAAGCAGGTCGTCCTTGTCTAGGGTGGGAGGATGTCATAAAGAAAGATTTAAAGGAATTGGGAACTTCCTGGGAGGGTGTAACGAGGGAGGCTTTAAATAGATTGGGATGGAGGCGGAGCGTGCATAGCTGTGTTGGCCTCAGGTGTATTGTTTTTGTGGTGAGTTGTTAGATTGCCGCAACGCGCTCTTCGCTCAGCGGGCGCGGCTGTTCGGGGTGATAGAGACCGGTGATGCCGCACATGCTTTGCCCCTCGCCGCTCAGGGTGTTTGCGTCAAGCGACGGGCGAGCGGTTCGATGCCGCCTGCATCGCCGACAAGAGCGGCGATACGGTCTCGTCCGCTTTTCCCGCTCGATGGATGGGCAGAAATGAGCAAGGCGTAAGCGCGCTGGTCGCCGCCAAATGAAGTTCACTTTCAGGGCCAACTCAGATGTTCCATCGAGGAGCTATAGTATGCCCCCGGCAGACGATTACACTTACCGCCGCCCAGATGGAGATAATGACTCCGCCCCAAGGAGAAGACCAAAAATAAGTTTTGATGATGAACCTTCTTTTCGTCCCTCTGAAAGTAAGTAGAATAAAATTTATCTCGGTGAAGCAAAAATTAAGTTCGGTCGGGTCGTAAGCTCGTCGTCGGAAGCGTAGACGGCGGGCTGCCGGTCACGCCCGCGCAGGCCGTCGCGCCGCACGTCCCCGCCGAGACGTGCGTCGCGCCCGACGTGGATGCCGATGATGTTCGCCATCGACCCGCCGGACGTGACGAAGCCCGACGTCGTCGCCGGCATCCCGAAGAGCTCGGCGAACCAGCGCACCACCTGGCGTTCGACGCGCGCCGGCGCCTGGTCGAAGCCGACCATGAATTAACTATAAATATACGTGTCTGTTGCAAAACGATGACTCTGGTGTAATATTTTCAGATCAATTGCCGGCAGTTGGAAACGGAAAGTTCCCAGTACTCAATTTAAGGACGCATACAACTGCCTGCTGAATTCTGTAATTTACTGACGTCCAAAAAGGAATTGGTTGAAAAGGTATTTCCGAATATTCTAGCCAATTAGTCAGTCGACACAGTTCTAACAAAGTCAGTTTTAAATTTTGACTGGTGGAGGGGGGGGGGTCAAACGAGTATTAAATTTCTGAAGAAAAATGTGGTTGGATTTTTGTGTAATATTCGTTCTTAATGCTGATCTGCTTAAAATTTCTGGCTAAGAAGATACCACTTTGCAAGTCTCAAGGTTGAGGAGAACTCAGTCTTCAATGTTCTTTGGAGGAGGAACGGCACGAAGCAGATGCATCAAACGACTTCGATGGGAAATTAGTCTAATATCTTCATTTTTCCACGTTTATTTTTTCATTGCTCTTTAAAAAAATGCTAAAAAATCCTGCCTCCCTTAATGGAAATTTTCTTCCCCCATGACAAATTCCTCCACGGAAAGTTGCCCCTGCTTAACCCCCTTCCCTAAAAGCTCCCCCCCCCCAACCAAAAAAAGACCCTGAAAGGGTCTGTATACTTCCCCATAAACATTTCTTTTTTTAAACAATGGTACAGACAGACCAAACAGAATGGACCAGACAAACAAAAGAGACCAGACAGACCGACAGACAGAGAGACAGACAGACCAGATAGAAAGACCAGACAGACAAACTAGACGGACAGACTGGAAGGACAAACAAAACAGACCAGACAAAGAGACAGACGAAACGAGAGACGAAGACAGACAGCCAGACAAACAGACAGACAGACTGACCGACCAGACATACGAAAGAGAACGACAAAACAAACAAGATTTCTTAAAATCCAATTTACACTTTCAATACTTACAGTTTCCATGACTCTTGTTGTTGTTTATAGAAAATTTGGACAACAATTTTTATAGTTGTTGATGTTACATAGATTTTTTTTCCAGAAAAATTATCTAGTTGTCCAATAGAAATTGAATTTTGTCAAATTGCTTAATAAAGTAAATAAAATTGTTTGTTTCAAGAACTAAAATTGCTGTTTCGGGGTAACAAGAAGATTGATCAAGTTGACCGCGTCACTTCTTTAAATAGTATAACGGTGGGTACAGCGAAGATGATATAAGTTAAATAGCCAAGGCCCGTTTTTTTTTTCACAGTTGAGAAAAGTTCAGAAGAATAGGAAGATAAGTCTGTGAACCAAGATGAGGATTCGGGAAGCTAAAGTAATCTAAGTGGCCAAGTTTGGCTCTGAAGAGTGGGTGCTTCGAAAAAAATCGCCGATCCGCCTTTTGTGTTTCCGGTCCGTGGCATGCCGTGCAATAGGTCGCCAAAAACTGCGTCACCCGCGGATCGACCTCAAACTTGGAGTCATCCCCCCCCAATGCATTCATCCCCGAGACGCAGGCCATGAGGAGAGTCCAGAGCACAGAGCAGCAACGGCCAAACCGCCGTTCGAAAACCACCGGCTCTCGCTCTCTGCTCATAGTGGGAATCCGCTGCAATTCTTGCCGTCAGCTCTGAAGGGAAAAACAGCGAAGAACGATGATGAGAAGAAAACAAATATTGCCGTTAACAAACAAAACCAACCAAACCAACAACAGCAACAGCAACCAGAAGAAGGAGGAATAATACAACAACCAAACCAACAACAACAACAGCTTCTACAAGATCCTGATCCTGAACAAGATGAGGATTGTCCATTCCGTGTTTCACCGATCTATCGGAAAGTAATTATACTACAAACATCTTTCACGTGATTTTTCCACTTTTCTGACCGAATTAAAGTCAAACTTTCGACTTTTCTTCAATTTGCTCCCTGCTTTCATGGGGTTTTGGTTAAAATCATACCCATGTTTAGAGAATTTCAGGGCCAAAAACCCACCCATATGGGCGGCACATACCCGTACCCAAATTATACTAAGTACATCTTCCCGGGGACGAATGTTGTTTAAAATAAATTTAAAAACGTTTCTTATTCTAATTAAACGGCCCTTGTGTTTCGGGAGTTATTGTTAAAGAATTAGAACAAAAAGTCAAACTTCAGCATAAAGAGCGGTGTATTGATGAGTGGGTAGCCCCCTTCATATACGAAAAATTCCTGTTCTTTCAAATTTAAATTTTGCTCCTTACTTAAAGTTGAAAATAGTTGTTTTCTGTTACTTAATTTCAGACCTTTTTTCAAATAATAAACATGTAGGATCGCCGTCAAAGGGCGAACCGACAGACCAACGTGACAGCATCGAAGAAAAATCGTTTCGACCAGATTGCAAGACGCACAAATGACCCAGACGCAGGCCTCGCTCGGAGGGGCCAACCCGGACCCAATCGCTCTAGACGAGACGGCCCGCACGGCGGCGGAGATCCTGTTGGAGATCGAGGCCGTTCTTTTCAGACCCGACGATCCCTTCATCTTCACCTATCCCCAAGTGATCCTCACATCAGGGTTCCTCAGAGGAATACACGCTAGCCTATATGGGTTCGGCGCATTAAATTCCATGACACCTAAAGATGGTAGTGTACTGATAAAGGTGTAAAGTTAACCAGAAGATCTTTAAAACATTGTAAATCTCATTTGATAGCCCAAATTTCAATTAGACACACTCTTTGAAGCATACAAATGAGCGAGTTCTAAATTTGGCACTTTAGAAATGGCGTCGGAAATGTAGAAGGTGCCAGCGATCTCCTCCATCCCTTCGATTGGAATGCCAACAGTTGCCAACCAACTGACCAACAAAGTTGTGAGTACAATACCAATAACCGCACCTACCACCCACATGAACAACGCCTCGGCAAGCACCTGCCACATAATTAACCCAGGAAGCATGCCGATCGCCAATAACATGCCAAACCTTCTCGTACGATCGCAGACAATCACGTTCGTTTTACTATGAAGGTGAATGACGTGAGATAATCCGGACAAATAATAGCTGACAAACGCCATTGTTTCTCTGGTTTGTTTTATCAGTGCATCAGTCGAAATGATCACTCGTCGACATGATTAATCGTTGAAATGATCAATCGTTGAAATGATCAATCGTCAAAATCATCAATCGTCGAACGTATAAGAACCATTTGAACATCTGGATTGTCTTCTGATTTGAATCCATTGGAAATATAAACAAGAATTCACAATTCATTATCCGTAGTTTTTGATGAGGAAAACTGGACTTTTTTCTTCAATAAAACGTCAATATTGGGTAGCGTCGAAGTTGCCTAGGCCAATCCGAGAAGAACAGTTTTGAGTTTATGGCTGTTTTGAAAAGAAATTCTAAAAAGAAGATTGACTCACAACGATTTATCATCAACAATACTATAAAATCGAATAAAAAAAATCTTACAAAGATGAAGCTTTATACGCAAAGGCTCAACTGCATCTTAATTTCCTGATAATGAAGAATCACAGGAGAAGGTTGCCTAGTCTGCTAAGCGAGATATTACCTGAGCAAGAGAGTCGAAATTTGGCTTTTTTGTCACGCATGCTTAGAGAAATATATTCTTGCCTAGCTTACCTGCTACTGTAAGTTGGCTTGCTTGGATACATATGAACATGCCTTTCAAGTTTCTTTCTTATACCGTACACTACGTCAACTAATGGCCAGGTTTTGGAAATATTTAAAAACTTCGCAAATTAATGTATTTGACACAAGATTCGGATTCAGCACCAAAACTTTTGTGTTGATACAAATTTTCATATTCCTAAACATCAATCTCCCCAATTGTTTGCAACAAGTCCTTCGTCTTTGACTCGGGATGTCCAGTGCTTGCATCTTAAGCGTTTTCTCATTCGAATGAACATAGTCAAAGAATTCTTTTGTTAAGTTCTCAGGTGAAACAGTTCCATCATTTACAAATCTAGATAACGTATAGTATGCCATGTAACTGACACTATCAGAAAGCGATTCAACAATCCAGTCATTATCCCATGGTAACTTTGTACCAAGACCTTGTTGTCTTGCACAAGCTCGCTCATGTAACCAATCAATCACTTCAACAAACTCTGTCTTGATGTTGTTAGGTAGGGCTAACTTTAAATTTTATCGAAATTTAGCAAAAGAGATCTTAAAACAAGATATCTCTTCTGAAGTACTGTACCTGTATTTTAAGGCTATGAATTTTTCAAGTATAAAACAGGGGGGGGGGGAATGTAGTCTCTCCCGGTGTATGAGAATCCATATTTTTCAACAAGTTCAATTTTAAGGGACTTTAAGAGCTAGTGTCATCTTTTCATCTAGATAACATCATTTCTGAGCAGCGACATCAGGAACGTCGCGTTCAATCGGTTCTTCATGACTGACTACCTTTTGATCGCTTCGCTGGTGCCGATTTCGCCCAGTTCTTCAATGTAGCTGACCTGTGTCAGGTTCTGCGCGAGATAGGCCTTGGTGTGCGGCATTTCGAAATGGGCGGCCAGGGCGTCCTTGTCTGTCCAGCTCTCCCAAAGGGTGAACTTGTCGGGATCATGCAGGTTCTGCCGGATTAGTTTACGCAGACTTATAGAATTTAGGGTTAAAATCTCCTTTTTTAAAATCTCCTCTCCCACCTACACAAAGATTCATCAGAACTCCTCCATATTGGTCAACAGGAAATTACACACCACTGCACGCTACACAATTTTATTATGCCTCAAAAGAGTAAACTTAGTTAAGTCAAGATTTTAAAGAAGCATCTATACTAACGGTTTATTTCTTATAGACTAAGTAAACCTTTTCTAAATGGTTTTAAATAGTGGTTAATAAAGAAATAAATAAATAAATAAATAACTAACTAAATAAAGCTAACTAAACAAAATTAACCCCTACCAAATAAGGTTAGTCTTGAACCAGACAGGGTCACTATTTCAACCATAGTCAACATTTTAACATTTCAAACAAATGCGCCATCTTTGATCTTAATTTAATCAAAGACGTGTGAGTGAGCGTAAAGAAACGAAGATCGGTTCAAATGCTTCATATACTGTACATCACTTGGCATACGCCACAGCAAAATCTGTTGATTACACCACATATCTCATATCCAATCAAGTGAACAGATATTTGCTATTGCAAAGAACATTCACAAGTTCTATTTATTGCAATCAATGTTCGTCGCTCTGTTATGGAGTTAATCAAGGCCTGTTAAGCCATTATTCTCCCAATTAGCATAATTAACTCCACTTTTATGACTGTGCTTGGGTCTTTGGCGGCGTACGGTTGATCTCGTCAGCCAATAACACCTGGGTGAAGATCGGTCCGGGCTGGTATTCGAAGCGCGCTTCGCCGCTGCTCTCACGCTGCAGTATTTCAGTGCCAATCAAATCAGCGGGCATCGAATCCGGCGTAAATTGAACCCGCGTGAAGTCCAGATCAAGGCATTGAGCGAGAGTCTGTACCATCAGGGTCTTGGCCAGGCCGGGTAGAACAAAGGTTGCCGTAACACCTCACGTAGCCCCTGCAACGTAGGTCTAGTTTTGTTCGTTTTAAGTTTTAATGATGATCCTTACTTCCAGCTGAAAAAACTTTTTGAAATTTATTTTGTTGAAATAATGCCAGAAAATCCTGCACCCCCTTCACGGAAATTCTCTTCCCTCATGATAAATTCCTCCGTGGAAAGATCCTCCCGTGCAACTCCCTCACCCCCCCCCCCCCGAAGTGTCAGTTGTCAATGCAAGGCAAGCTTTGTCAGCAGCTGCATCTGACAAGGCTTTCCAGATTTTCTGTAGGGAGTCTTTAGTTCAAGAAAAACTGGTCCACTCAAGCCATTTAAGTCTTGTAATATGGGTCTCAGAAATACCAATATAAATTTGTCATAAAATTAATATTCATGTCCACCACCAATGCCCTTTCTGAGCGTGGATTCCAAGCCTGATTAGTTAATGCTATCGGTGGTGTTGATTACGACAATACGCCGCTGGTGCTAAACTTTACCGGTAATGCAGGGGAGACGCAACAATTCACAGTATTGACAACGGATGATCTCATCGTCGACCCTGCCGAGACATTCTCCGTGACGCTTACTGTTTCTGATACCAACATTATCGACTCAGATACAGCCGTTGGTTCAATCACTGACAATGATAGCGCGGTAGTCACAATTCACGATGTATTAAAAATATAAGATAAGAATCCACCAAAAAAGGAAGGACGCTTGAAAATGACTGGCATGCACCTCGTGGATCCTCGTGGAATAGAAGAGCCACTACACTTAAAAATATAAGATAAGAATCCACCAAAAAAGGAAGGACGCTTGAAAATGACTGGCATGCACCTCGTGGAATAGAAGAGCCACTACACTCAAAAATATAAGATAAGATACCACCAAAAAAGGAAGGACGTAACAGCGCTTTTTCATGTTCATCATGACCTATGACACCGTTAATGGTTTTTTCTTGCGTTTGTCGTCTCTTTCTTCGTCGTTTAGAAGCAAAAACCCAAAATATCACAACAATTACTATCAGCAACACAAAAAATACTGCCCCAATAGATATAGCAATAATAGACAGAGGAGACAAACCCATATCGGAATCTCTGCCAAAAATGATAATTACAGGTGACGCAGGGAATTCCAGTTGTCACTATGACAAATGTACTGCCAGTGGCAGAATGCCTATCCCTATAATGCAAAGAACACAAGAAGACATATTAGTTTATTTATAAGAAGCTGGTATCGTCATGGTTTTTCCGAAAGAAGTGAAGACAAAACTGAAAATTAGAAGAGCAAAAAGCACTGCTCCGCAGTTTATGCAACAAATTTTTAAAATGGTTTAGTTGAAAACTGGCTCCAAATATTTCCGCGAAAAGCAAACCTGGGCGGGGACGTTTCAAAATGTGGGGGGGGGGGGGGGGACGGGGGGGGGGGGGGGGTTAGGTCCGACAGCAGGGAATGCATATGGTACCCACGACAGTAAAAATGAAACACGATTTTTTGAATTGGCAAAATGGGAATTGACACGTATGTTTTATTTCTATCGGCCAGTCTTGGCCTAATAAACTTAAGTTGGTCCCAGAGGTCTGATGTTATAATCAGTAGTAGTAGTAGTGGCTTTAGTAGTAGTAAAAGTAGCACTAATAGCAGTAGCAGTATTAGCACTAGTAGTAGCGTGCGTATATTGCATAATTGTCAATTGATCATCCCCATTATCATTCTCTGAAAGTTCCAACTTAATACCCTAATCCATTCCTGAAATATGCCCTTTTTGACAACCTGTATGTATGTAGTGTGATTTGATTTAGTTCAAAACTTTTCCTGACGGAGTATTTTATACCATTATTTAAAAAAAAGAAAATAAAGAAAATAAATAATTTTTTTCAACTGAAAGCAATGAGCAGTATTAAAACTTATATGAACATAAAAGATTACGTATAAACGGGGATTCGTTTCATCCACGTTAAATCCACATTGATTTCAACTATTTCTTCAACGGCCTTTGTGATTCAGGTATCAGTCTTAAACATTTGGTACATAATTTAAGCTTTAGTGAGTCACTGGGTTAAAGGTAACCAATTGGTCACCCGTTTTGCCCAACACAGACAGTCCAACATACATAGGAGCAACAAGGCCAATGGATTGCATAGAAACTTCCAAACATTTCCACCAATCTTGTCTGCCTTCATTTTTGTACGTAGTTGCTTGTTCGAGAAGTCGCATCACAGCGTTGCCCAATGCAGTAGGAGCTTCACCTGCTGCAAATTCCTTACAAATATTCTATATAAAGGAAAACGTACATTAAAAGCATGAAAATTAGCTAAAGATTTTTCCACTGATAGCCTGACGCCATCTACCGACTTTCGAATCATGCGAAGTGGAAACACTGGACACACGATCAAACTGTAATAATAACCATTCTCCCTCGACTTTCTCTATGTTCAAAAAAAAAGGAAGTTCTCTTGCGACATAGAGAACATAATTGCAGCCCATTGGTTAGGATTCTGGCTTGGGAAAAACCAAAATATATTGCCGTTTTTTTTGTATTTTTTTTTGTAAGAAGAAATAGATCTTTAAGTCTTTGTTTGAAAAAAATTTTGACAATGCAAATTATCAACTGTATATAGAATAACAAGTTTGAAAAACACCGGCGTCCGAGACACCCCACCGATCGCAGATTTCCCGAACTTGTATTTTGAAAGTTGCTTTCTTTAACTTATTTTCAATTATTAATAAACTCTGAGCCCCGAGGGTGCCGATTGCATCGAGGTGACCAAAGCGTCCGCCTCGCCCGCGTCGTTCAGCACGCGGCGCGCCCGGTCGTAATAGGCAAGGCCGATCTCGGTGGGCGACACTCGGCGGGTCGTGCGGTTCAGCAGCCGCGCGCCGAGGCGCGCCTCCAGCGAGGAGACATGTTTCGACACGGCCGACTTCGAGATTCCCATCTTCTTCGCCGCGTCGGTGAACCCACACATTAAAACACACACACACAGACGCACAAACACAACAACACACACACACACAAACAAAAACACACACACTCACATACACACACAATCAAACATACACAAACACACACACGCACATACACACACATGCACACACACACACATACACAAACACACACTAGCACACACAAATTACCCCCCCCCCCACACACATACACACACACAAAAACGCAGAGGGGAAAACAAAAACACATCCGTTCATTCTTAATGACACGCCAAATGGTTGAATACCGCAGAGGTACCCCGTCACTTTCTCCCTCCTTGCAACTGTTGTAGACTGTATTGGCTTCAAGTTGTTCTTTCTGAAGAGCCCGCTCAGCACGTGGACGGCAGGGAGCAGGCAAGCCATCCCGTGAAACCAGCTTCTTCAACTTTTGTACTGAAGCCGGTGCGTCCTTTCCAAACAATCCGATGACGACACGAATTATTAAAAAACTGAGCAATTGAATACGGAAAAGGCTGGATAGATTATAATCAAAGAGAGTTAAACGATGTGAAATCTCTAAAAGATATAGATCCAAATAAAAAGAGATATTTCAATAAACATCTTGATGAACAGAGGTAAGGCTAATTGAACGGAATGATTTTAAGGAAGGGACTTATCCCCAGTGATGCTTTAACCTCAGTGACAATCGGATATCAGCCTCCACCTTAGACATTCATAATGCAGAGATGAGTAGAAAAACACACATAATTGACATAAGATTTGAAAAAATTTAAGTATTTTATTATCATTTTCAGAATCTACTTTATTTTCAAAAATAAAGAAGATTCATTCCTTGACATTCATAGTGCAGAGATGAGTACAAAACCATACAAAATTGACAGAAAATTTGAAAAAAAAAATATATTATTAATATATTCAAAATCTACGTTACTCAAAGGCGAGTACCACACCTGCTAGTGTTGCATGAACGCCTGACTTTAAAACACATATCCAAAGTATTACTCCTACTACTATATAGGCAGCTATTCTTCTTACTCCGAGAAAGTTCATCACAGCCAGTGCAACAATCGCAATACCTGCAAGAATAAGTGATGCGGTTGAAAGCTCACCTGAGTAGAATATTGCTATTATAATTATAGCGCCCAGGTCATCTATTATGGCGTTGCCTGCTGATTTTTGTTCGTGAAACTTGTTACATTTTGTTTTTTTCTCGTTGTGAAACTAGTAGAGCTTGACGGATCATCTAACATAACTAAATCTATTCTATCATGTCGATGTTAAATATTGGTTCCACCTTGGCTGGTACAGCACACAAAACCTAACCTACTACAAGTTCCATGAGAAAAACGTGTTTCACGAGGAAAAAACTGAATTTAAAAGTTTCACGAGGGGCGCTCGCGCTGGCCACGGGCGGCCACAAGGACGCGTTCATCTGCGCGGCCGCGCTGGCGGAGAACGCCATCGGCCCCGACGCGTACCGACCGAACGACATCCTCGACATGCACTCCGGCAAGACGGTCGAGATCAACAACACCGACGCCGAGGGCCGCCTCGTCGTCGCCGACGCGCTCTCCTACGTGGGCCGTACCTACAAGCCGGACGTGATGATCGACATGGCCAGCAGAATTACAGCCTGGTCCACGGATCTCCCAAGACGGTTGTTCCATCAGAATTCAGGCCTTCCTCTTGGAATTTTCCACCCGCTACTGAAAAGGAATAGTTAAAACGTAAGATTGTCCATCTAGAACCGAACATTTCAAAAAAAAGAACATTTTTCATCTGGATGACGTCACATCCAAATGCATTTGATGAACAGAAAAGATCCATAATGGTAATAAAATTTTATATCCAGCTTCAGCTCTCCAATCACGTTCTCCGCGACCTAGCCGCCACCGCGAGCCAGCTGCTCGACCCGGCCCTCTCCTCACACACATCCACCGATCCACTCACCCTCGGCCGCATCCCACTCGCAAGCACGCCCGTGCGGCGATCCTCGCCACGCGTGATGGACGTGAGTGCCGAGAACTCGCTCACGCTCTCCACCGGACCTGCCGTGGCTGCCGTGCATGTCGCCGATGAATCCTTTTCACCGTATTAACTCTCCCCAATCAGAAACCCCCCCCCCCCAATGTCCGTACACTACCAAGTAACAAATGCTGTTAGTAAACAATGTATATATTTCGTAACTTACAGTCGTCTCCCGAGGGGTTGGGGGGGGTCATGGTGTAGGCAAAGGCATTGTTTTTGGACGTTTCAAATATGCTGAACAAGATAGATATCTGAAAATTCTGATTTGACAACATTAGGGAGAGTGATTGACCTAGCTACAAATTGATTACTACCAGACTAAGAAAAACCTCATCCCAAACAATTTTTGTGAAAAGAAACCTTAATAGTAAGGCTCACTAATTACAAATAAGAATAACTTTCATCTTTCCATATGATCTTCTTTGTATCATTTTGAAGCTTCCATTATAACTGCATATTCTTGCAACCCATTTAGTTTATCTACTTTTCTTTCCTCTTTCTACTTTCCGCCCAGCGTGGCGGTATAAAGAAGATCGCGCTGCGGCAGCAGCACGCAGGCGGCGGTGATCCGGCCGTTTTCGGCCACCGCCAGCGAATGGGCCCAGTCGCGGCTGCCCTCGAGATAGGCACGGGTGCCGTCGATCGGGTCAATGACGAATGTCCGGCTGCCGGTCTCGGCTGGCTGGCTCTCGCTTTCCTCCGACAGCCAGCCATAGGCCGGGCGGGCATGGGTCAGTGATGGAACAGGAGGGGGAGAAAAAGCAAAGGCTACATAAAAAATGTACTAGATACGTTATTGACATAATTGGAACGGATCCGCTCTCTTTGGGGGACTTGGGGGGTGTTAATTCTGAAAAATTAAAAAAAAATGAGGTATTTTTAACTTGAGAACGGGTGACCAGATCTCAATGAAATTTGATATTTGGAAAATCTCATGTCTCAGAGCTCTTATTTTAAATCTCGACTTCTTGACTGCTTATTTATAAAAACACGACTTTTCAGAATCGAATTATCAAGAGCTATTGAGATGACAGACTCAATCTTAATGGATCTTTATCACACAAAAATCCAGAACAAGGCCGGACCCGCAAGGAGCTCGTCAGGCCGTAGGTTCACTTTAAAATTAAGGCATAAAAAGGAGGGCATCATAAATGTTTACAAACAACATTATTGAACAGGATGACTATTTCTTAGGAATTAGAAGACGAAAATCGACGCCTCAAAAAAATGTATGCCGAGGAGCGGTTAAAGTCTGAAATCATTCAGGAGGCCATGGCAAAAAAGTGGTGAAGCCATCTCAGAGAAAAGAGATGGCTCTGGCAGCCGTATTAAACAAGGCCGTAAGCATACGATTAGCTTGCCAAGTGTTTGGCGTAAGCCAGACCTGCTATCGCTATCAGGCAAAACTCTGTAGTGACAATGGGACCTCCCAACGTCATCACGTTGATGCTCATTCCGAGGGCCGACATGGCGAGTACCGAGGCCGCCAGTGACAGCGGCATGGCGGTCAATGTGATCAGCGTGGCGCGGACATTCAGGAGGAACAGGATCAGGAGAGATCGGCTCAGGAGCCACTGGCTCAGCAGAGACAGGCTCAGACCAATCAGATGAGGATGGGCCCTCTGGCACAGTGGGAGCAACAACTTCAGGAAAGCATAAGTTAAGGTTCTTCAAGGTGGGCTTTTTCAAGCGTTTGAATACATACTTACGCACAAAAGGAATAACTGTTGAAGAAGTGAATTATAGAGAAATAGCACAACAAGAAGGATTGTTGAGGTGTTCAACTTCACCTTTAATAAGAGAATAATATGAGACAGATTACAGATCAAATACTAATGATTCGCCCAGGGTCTTTTAGAATGAATGAAGAAACTGCAGTGAAGTAGAGTTGAGAGAAAGAGGCAAACTTTATGGTAAAGAGCGGGGCGTTGAGGAGGGAACAGCCCCTTTCATATACGTAATTCCTGTCTGTTTTAACTTTTAATGTCGCTCCTTACTTTCGGTTAAAAAACTTGTTTTTTTATTTAATAGCTAACACAAAAGCTATTTCTCATATATAGCCTACGTTTTCCCTATGCATTCTACTATCTGTAAGTGGCGAATTGCATTACACCTACAAAAATATACCAGAGCTGAAGAAAATTCAATTAGTCAGAATGAAACTAGAGTAGATATAAAAGAATCACTGAAGGAATTTTAAGTTTGTAAAAAGGTGTTTTCTACACTTTCTTGAGGGTTTAGCTTAATGATCTCTCAGAAGTTTTCTTTAAATACTTTCCTATACGGTTTCCAACGTTTCATTAGCGTGCACTATAATATCGTGTATTATGCTCTATATCTCCAGGTGGCTCTTGCGGAAAAAGGCGCTGAAACCGCCTAGATCAATCGCGCCGCAGATCCGCGCCAAGGCCGCCCATCAGCGGCTCAAAAATCGGGAAGGAGGTGGCGATTGGCCCGCCATCATCCAGGCTGACCGGCGCGTTGGCCGCCATGCCCATCACCATGAAGCTCATGGCGATCCGATGATCAAGGTGGCTGACGCAGGTTGCGCCCCCTGGCACATTGCCAGTCAGAGGGTGGGAGGATTACAACTTGAAACGGTCTGGGTTAGCTGTCATAAAATCAACACCTGCTAGCCCTAGAAAATGCAGGATAACTGAGGGTAAGTCACGCCATGTATAAACAACAAATTTAATCTTAACATAACTATAACTTAACATAACATAACGTAGATCATGATTGGTATAATCTCCTTTTACAATAGATCTGCTTTCGTTTATTCATTTTAGTGCTATTTACCCCTAGTCGTTCTCGATATATTGCTGAGGTGCCTTATTGGCAGCCGTAAACACAATGCCTTTTGATTTATTTTAAAGCAATATTTATTTTAAAGCATAATGGGCCTATTGAATAATTGTGGAGGTTGAACTGCCTAATACCCCTAAAGACATAGTTACTGAACCGTTCTACTATGCTGAACAAAATGGCAGTCTCAAAATTTTTACTTGGTGGGCTTGGAAAATTAAAAATAAATTTGAAAGTGTGTGTTTTCAGAGAGCGGTTGTTGCGCATAAAATTTTTCATAGTAACTATGTTTTACACTCACATCAACATTTTCCGCATTGAAAAGATTTAGTGAAGAATGAAATTCTTTATGGGGTAAATTTGCCATTTCTAGGAAAAGAAATGCTTTTTTGATCTAACAATTTTTACTTTTGGTTTGTTTTTCTTCTTTGTCAAGAGCGAGGTTTTTGCCAACAACATTTAAAAGAAAAGGTAATGTTGGCGTATAGAACAAAAGAATAATGTTTTTTATAATAATTCAAATGTTTTAGATTCCGAAATTTAAACTTCTCAACATAATTTTGTAAGCCTCAAGAAACTTGCTCGATTTTACGAAAAGGGAAAATGCAACCCCATTGATTTTGGTCACTTAAATATTAAGTTTTATCAATAAAATAATTTTGTCAAAAACGAGCAGAGGTCTTACACATCAAAAGTGTGAGAAAGTTTGCCTTATTTTAAAAAATAAGGGGAAATAACCCCTAAAAGTCATATAATCTTAAAGTCAAGGGGCTGCTTCCTCATCAACGCTCCGCTCTTTACGCTAAAGTTTTTTACTTTTTAAAAGTAGAGTTAAGATAAAGAGTCAAACTTTAGCGTAAAAAGCGGGGTGTTGATGAGGAAGTAGCTCCTTTCACATACGAAGTAATGAAACTTTTAGACACTCATTAAAGTACTTTTGTCTGCAACGCAGGCTATTAAACGCATGTTCATAGAGTAATATTTTTGCCTTTTCATTTTATAGACAACTCTTCCCCTATTGCAATCAGCATAAAGAGTCTTCCGGATCCAGTGATTATAAAAGCAGGCTCACAGATTCCACTGAAAGCCAGCTTGACTGTCAGATCTCAGCTTCCAGCACGCATGAAAGTCCATGTCGGCAATACGGCAGATCTGACCGATAACCTGAAGGCCATCGTGCCCTCGTACACGGCCGCACCGGCCACGGGTGATGGCAGTGCCTTTGTGCGCCCCACCTCGTTGCGCGGCACGGCGCCGGACCAGACCCTGGTGTTGATCAACGGCAAACGGCGTCACCGGTCTGCCCTGGTGCAGTTTTTTGCCCCAGCCGCCGGTAACGGTGCCCACGGCGTGGATATCGGCATGAGATAGATTTCCTCCAACGCGGTCGCGGGTATTGCATCGCCACAGGCTTTCGATCGAGGAAATGTTTTCCGTTCGACGATACCCACACTAAGCCCACGTTGAGCTAGTGTGAGCGCTGCGCAGGATCCACTTGGGCCGGCGCCAACAACAATGACGTCGAAATCTTGCATAGTCAGGCTGTAGAGGGGTTTGCTCCGGCCAGTTTGATCGCCTTGTTTTCGGCTCGCCCAGACTTTCTTCCCTTTCTAGAATTTCATCCTAGGCTCCATCACATAGAAAACTTGATTTTCACACATTCGATCAATTGGAAATTTAGCTGCCCTCACGTTCACACCACTTATTTTAAACAAAAATGGAGTAAGCCATAGGCTTACATATGCAGCACAGTGATCTACTGTAACACATATACAGTGATCGAAATATCCAGTATATTTTTTTATTGTTTTTTTTTTTTGTTTCCGAGGACCTGATATTTGGATTCCGGGTCCTGATCGGTAACCCGCTGACTGCCACGCAGAGTCATCAACGCTTTGAGCAACGCATCGCGCGTCAACCCAAGGGGTTTAAAAATTTTCCCGGCGCTGGATTTTGCATCCTGAGCAACGGCGAGGAAAATATGCTCGGCACTCAGAAACTCATCCTTCATTTGCCGGGCTTCTTCAAAACCCTTTTCTATCGCCTGTTTCAAATAAAAATAAAATTGTTGTCTAGGAAGAAAACCAAACAACTATTTTCTGTTGTAATCTCAATAGTTTCTCTGGTAAATGTATCATAGCGACTTTCGGGGAGCATTGTGTTTTGTAGGAAATGCGATCTTTGTCTCGCTAGAAATCTCTACGACTGAGATCATAAATCTACTGTTACACGAAACTGTCCTAGAAACAGAAAACAATCGATATTTTGTCTTTCGAAATAATAAAGTCGATCATAAGAAACTGGCTAAGACTCCGTGCTCAGTGCGGGAAAGATAGATAAGACTTCGCAAAAAGACCGAAGAATTAAAATGGCCAAACGCTTTTCTATTTGTGATCGCCCTGCCAACATCAAACCTTAATTACAACAATCGGTTTTATTTTGCATTTTGGTGTCGACTCAGTGCAGCTGAGGAATTTATGAGACAAAACTCAAATCAGCTCACAGTAAAAAGGAAGTGATTAAGAATTGAGAAGTTAAACAAATAAGGTAATAATTGAAGTAACGCCAGAATGACCTGGTGAGATGATGCAATGCAGGCAGGCATGTGTGGGTGTAGCAAATGACGTGGTGATTACGAGATAATGAGATGCTTAGGTGAGTGATGTGAAAATAACAGAATGAATTGAAATTGCCTAAATGAGAAGGAGGAGGCCTAAATTAAAGAATGTCTAATTCACTAGATTGCCAGAAAACTGCTAAAATAATTTCAAAAATTTCAAAGTTTCCAATTTCGCTCCAATTTTGGGTTGGGGATAGGCATTCTAAGCCAAAGAAACAGATGTCTACTCAACAAATTTCCCCGTGGATGCTAATTCATAAAACTACTGTTACAAATGGTCAAAAATTCAATTCTACCACCGGTAAACATGGGATTGGGAGAAGCGTTCTAAGCCAATATAGAGGGCGTGTATCTCAGGGCACATCTGGTTACATAAGATTTAGAAGATAAGCTATAGAAAATTGCAATGTTTGTGGCCGCAGTTATATATTTATAAAACTATTGCACTGTGTTTGAAACTCTTTTGTGTGCCTTCCCTCAGGATCTGGACTTTTGCATCTACAATCAAATTGAAATTTCAATCTCTTCAGATGCGATGGCAGGGACGGGATTTGAGGGAGGGCTATATTCAGAGAGACCTGGAGGCATAGCTATTAGACCTTTTGACTAGTTTAAACAAAAAAAATTATATAAAATTTTAAATTAAATTAAAGAAGGGTAGCCTAAAAAGAGCAAGGCGAGGGGGAGGGGGATGGTTGCCCTCGAATATCTTTTCAACATCTCTTCAACATACCTTGAAATTTTCATCTTAATACCCTTAGTGGTTCTTTAGAAATTGCTGATATTCCCTTTTCACAACCAGAAAACAAACAACAACATTAACATTAATTGCAAGTTTCAATGTCATTTCAGATTTACATCAAGATTAACATAAAGGTTCAGATTAAGACCAATTTGAAAACGAGCTTCAGTTTACAAATTAAGAATAACTTCAAGTTGACTTTCAAAAATGAAAGACTGATACTAAGACCAAGACTAGCACAGACTAAGACTAATACTGAGGTGGAGTTCAAGATTTACTAACACTAACATTAACTATATTCAAACAATATGGCTAGAACTAATAAACTTTTGTGTCACTAATTTAAAAAAAGTGCGACTTTTTATCTCCCTTGAGAGCAGAACTACTTCAAATTTATTTTTTGAAATCTACTGTATATTGGATTTTTTATTTCTCGTATCTTATCACTGTTCTGTAAGTCATTAATAAATATTGCAATTTGCAGTAATAATAACACAGGAGAACTCTGTCCTTATTCGTTTGCGTAATAAAAGAAATCATGGATTTTGCAAAAATCCATGCTTCTTATTGAAGATACCAAAATTAGATTCAAAAAGTCGTTCTTTTCATAGATAATAGTCTCATTTTGCTAGTAATGTTATTTCATTTTTAAATTTACCTGTTTTTTTCTCACATTAGGGAAAAAAAGAAGTTTTCTAGATAACTGCTGAAACTTTTTGCAGAAACTTTTCTATGTAAAAAAAAAGACACACGGCAAGACAGAAATCGCGCTACGGGCTGCTTTCGTTGCGGTGATGGCCGGGCAGCAGGTGGCAGTAGTTGTCCCGACAACGTTGCGTGCACGCCAGCACTTCAAAACGTTCCATGATCGCTTTCAAGGCCTGCCAGTGAATGTTCGCCACGCTTCACGTTTGGTAGGCAGCAAGGAGCTTTCAGAAACCAAAGCAGGCCTAAAGGATGGTACCGTCGATATTGTCGTCGTTCGTTGGCGACATTGATCTCTGTGGCGCGGTCTAACCAGCCGCCGGGATCGACGCAGCCTGTCTGGGTAGAGTCGTGGCAGATGATCGCGATGCCGACGTATGTCCGCTTCGCACCTGGCATCTCGCCCGAAGGGTTCGATGAGCGTTTCACCCAACTGGCCCGCGACAATGGCGTCTCGGACAACTTTGACATGTCTGTTTCTATAGCAAGATTTATTATATCGGTTAATCTGGAACATTGAACTTAAGCCGCTGACCCGTCAGGAAGTCAAAACCCTGTTACAGCTGATCGGTGGTCCGACGGCCCAGGGCTCGGAAAATTGGCTCGACCGGATCGAATTGGACACCGATGGTCTACCCTACTTTGTTGCCGAATATGCGAACTATTGGCGGAAAAACCGGAAGCATGGCCCAGAGAGTGAGCCATCTGGAGACGGAGTTTCAAACATCATTGGCATGATGGACGAAGTAATTAAAGTATAATGGCATTGTATTTGAACTCAAACTACATTGCTTTATAGCCGACGATGAAGTGTTTCCCCTGATTTCAACATTTTTGAATATTAATAAAAGTAGCTTTTTGGAATTTTGCCTTTAATTTGAATCCTTTAACACACTTCTAACAGCAACCTTTTAAAATCTTATTTACCATTGTTATAATTAAAGAACAGAGTTCTAGTTCAAGTGAATCAACTATAGAGTAATCTTACGTAATTAAGTTCTGAACTAAACTGAAAAATTTTCTTGAGGAGACTAACAAAAGGATTCTTTAACCTTCTAGGACTCTGCTTTTTCCATTTTGCAAGTTTCATGGAGGTTAAAAGCCTTTAAAGTGGATTGGGAGGAGGCTTAAAATAAACAGCAATGGGGCTCGTTTTCGACAAACGATTGAGTAGCAAGATGGTTGCCATTGTTCAGATTATTAAGCCCTACTTATTTCATTGAGCTATTTCGAGGAGATACATTACTATGTACGGAGTACTCCGTACAGGATATACTGTGTATCATTGTGTTTGATCTTCTGCGTGCCGCGGGCTTACTTCGAGTACACCTTACATTTACAATATTGTTTCTTAGCGGGTATAAATATGCATCACGTACAGTACTCTACATTGTGAAAAGGGTTAAATGTAGCTACCGGATCTCACTGCAACACCAAGCCGCCTTAGACCAACATAGCTACGCACACTCCTTCATTTAAATCTATGCAAAGCTTTCTTCTTTATGCTCTCCCAATAAGTTCTATTTTTCCTTAAATCTGTCCTTACAACCTCCCCCCACCCCATTCAGGTATGATCTGATTTTCGATTTCAATGAAGGCATTCTTTTTGTCTACCAATCGAAACACATGACAATAGGGATTTTTAAGGAAAATAAATATAGAAAAGACATTATCATCAAGTTAGTTTCTAACAGTAAAACTTACAGATTATTCGATTATGTTGACGATAACGAATGACCTAATTTAGGATATTTTGTTGATTTAAGTCCAGAATCGAACATCAAACTTCTTAAGAAAGAAAGAGTTATCTTTATTGAAGAAAAAGTAGCATTAACTAGCTACCATACTGCAAGACCTGCTCAATTTAAAAGAGTAAGTGTTTTGTCTCACGACAAAAAAACTAACTGAAAAAAAGCTGAAAAAAAAAACTAACGAAAGAAACCGGTTCAAGAATGCGTCAATGGGTGAATAACTTGAGTGGGCCGTGCTATATCATACAAGTACCAAATATATTAATAAACGAATCAAAAACTCTTAACATAAAAGGATAAAGCAATGGAAAAAAATATGTTTTCCCATCCGAACTGGGCGGGAGTCATTCTGTTAGACTCCTGTGGATCTTCAACAGCGGTCACGACTGCCACCGGCATCGGTTCAGTCGTGTAGCTCCAGAATCGCTTCGATTTCCACCGCGATATTGCCAGGCAGCGATCCCATGCCAACCGCACTCCGCGCCGCGCGGCCGTCTTCACCCCAGATTTCGACCATCAGGTCACTGAATCCGTTGATCACTTTGGGATGGTTTCGAAAGTCCGATGATGAATTCACCATGCCCAGATAGCTCTTGAAGGGTCTAAAAAACGCTTGTAATATGAATAGACCACTGAATGAGACCCTTTTGATATTTCTTAGCAGTCCTTCAATACGCATTGTCTCCGTGAAAAAAAAAATACACGAAGCACGATTCACTCTTTGCTTAGGAGTTTTCCGTTAGGGGAAATACATAATTATTGCTTGGATGCTTGTTTTTAATTTTTAAAGATCGAATACTTATTAAAATACATATATTTAAAAAACAATCAAAACAATACATGCCACTCACTTTTACCCATTTCTCACTCAGACAAGTTGGTATGATCAACCATGATTTCAACAATACTTATAGGAAAACAAAACCAAGATCCAGGAAAATCATTGCCCTTATATAGCAACAAAAATAACATACATTGCCAGTATATCATTCAAAACAAAAATTTCAATGGCCATTTCCTAAGGCCGTTTCAATTACCATTGGCCGGGACAGCCATTGTCGGCGCGAGGAAAGGAGTTGAGGATGCGGGTGGTGCAGCCTACATCTATGAACGCAACCAAGGAGGCGCCGACAATTGGGGCGAGCAAGCAAAACTCGTTGCGTCAGATGCCGAACTGGGCGACAGTTTCGGGTGGTCCGTATCTCTTTGGAATGACATCGCAATAGTTGGTGCGCCGTTCCGCGACGCGACGCGCGGAGCAGCATACGTCTTCATCCTCCTTCACGCGGAGGTGGTGGGCGAACGCCCGCGCGGCCTTTATGTCGGTCGCACATCCGCCTGGTCAGTGCGCATCGCGGCGGCCGAAGGCGGCTTCGAATGCCTCCATGGCATCCCAGCCGCGGGCCAGGCCGCGCATGAAGTCGAGCGTCGACTCGGCACGTTCATCGTCCGACAGCAGGTAGTGGACCAAGGCCCAACTCAGGGCATAGGCCATTCGGGCAAATAATACAAAACCCTTGTATTCTACGATACCTAAGCAAAGTAGCCTCGCAAGAACACCAAAATCAAAATATCTTTTAGACCCTGAACCAATTTCATTCATACCTGAAAACCACGATTTTCTAAGATTTGTCTCTAGATGTTTTAGAATTAAGACGTAAAAGGGCAGTATCACATTTTCGTCAGTTCTGTCACATTGAACAGGTGAAAAAAACTAAAATGCAAGATTCGGAAAACCCTGACAATACATTTGACAGAAATAAATTTTATAATTTTATTATATATAATAATAAATTATAAATTTTTAAATTATAAAATTATAAATTATAAATTATAAATTATAAATTATAAATTTTTAAATTATAAATTATAAATTTTATAATAAATTTTATAATTAAATAAATTTTAAGATAAAAGAAATTTTGAAGGTGGTATGTCTTGACAGTTCTGCACATTTCACACGCCGAATGATTTGAGGTTACCGATGTGGCGTCCCAGGTTGGAACACCCGGCCTTGACCGCATCGACATTCTCTTCGCCCAGGTCAGCCTTGGCCACACCCCCATTCATCTTCATGGCACGGACGGTCGCCACCAGAACCACTCAGTCAGGTGCAAGGCCGGCCTTGCGGCACTTGATGTTCATGAGCTTCTCGGCGCCCAGATCGGCCCCGAATCCGGCCTCTGTGAAGGCGGAGAGTCAGTTTCGGTTTGTCGCTCATGCATCTGCCCCGGACTTGCGTCGTGAATAGAGGAAGTAACCGCCAACACCCAACATGGTCGCAGCAAGGCCGAACCAGGTAATGGCATATTGCAGGTGATTGTTGGGGAAATCGATGCGTGTGGTGCCGGCTTGCGGATATCTGACTGGTCTGTTACTGGATTTGAGATCGATGACAAACGGCAGAATTACTTTTCCAACAAAAAAAAACAAAAAAAAAAAAAAAAACACATTCGTGATCTTTCTTATAGAAAAAAAAATCTCATTGTTGAAGATGGGAGCTTGAAATATATACAGTAGGGTTCTCTGATACGATGTATTTTCGACGTAACACCATAAATTCGGTATCCTTTTCTTAGATCACATTGCCGTTCTATGAGGAACAAATAAACGTTCAAATGCAGATAAATCCATTTATTTAGACAGCTGCCGAGTGCCATAAATATAATCCTAAATAGAACATTGGGTATCTCTTATTAAGTCCATTAGAATGGTCAGTACGAAACAACCATTCGTAAGGTATTCTGATTTTCATTACAAAACAGCTGTCTGATGCTGAATACTGATAGAAACTTTAAGTTAATCATAGTCAATACGAATATATGGTTTTGAACGATAAATATGTTTTTGGTTTAACAGTTATTTTTGACTATTTAGGAGCTGCATTAAAACCTAAAACGAAAAGAAATTATTACACATATGAGGGGTTCATCTCCTCCTAAATACCTTGCTCTTTATGCTAAAGTACTTTTAGTAATTTCAACTATTTATTCAACTAATTTATACGGCCTTTCTGGTTCAGGGGTCATACTTAAAGAATTGGGACAACATTTAAGCTTTAGTGTAAGGAGCGACGTATTGACGAGGCGGCATACCCCCTCATATAATTTTCAAAAGGGCACATGTTATAGAAATAGTAAGCAAAACAATGGATTCTTATAGAAAAAAAAAGTGTTAAAAATATTTTCTATTCCAATGAAAAAGATTATATTAGTAAAAATGCATTGAAATTAATTCAACAAAAATTTCCCCATAAAACAAGTAGTTAAAAGAACAGTAAAGAGCTCCATTAAGCCAAAAATGAACGGAAATAAAGTCAAATAGTTTTCTCGCAGCAACGTCTGATATCATTTATTTTTAGTTTTTAATGAACTTTATAAACGCTTCACAAAAATTCTAAGGGAATTTTAGCCCAAAGATTTTTAAAAAGAGTGGTTCTTTTTTTAGGGTTTTAACTGTACACCTCTTCAACTAGCGCCTTGGATTTTGCAAATATTTAAATAATTTCTCCTACATTCAACACCCGAAATTTGGACTAGATGCAAATTTTCGCTCTCCTAGCCATGGCTATTATCGATTTTTTTTTTTCAGTTTTAGACTCTTGGAAAAATGTCATTATAAAAAACTTCAAAGCCCTATTTTCACCATCATCTGAATTTTGAAAGTACCAGGAAACGGGTAAAACTATCGTTTTTACTGCTGCTACAAACTCCACGCAACACGTGGTCGACAAACTAGGGAATACTTCTCATCCATCCCGTATTGTTTAAACATTCTGCTTTGGTTTCCTTCAAAAGGGGTCGGATCCAATTTTCCACATTGGATCAAGTCCTTTTCTCGCATTGGTGAAAATTGGATCCGACCCCTTTTTTTCGGCCTTTTTTTCGGCCCCTTCTTAGTCGCGCCAGAACACCGGCGTGAAGAGAATCAGGACGGTGCAGATCCCCAGCCGGCCCATGACCATGGCCTCTTACAAGATCCATTTGGCGTCATCGGCCAGATCGGCGTAGTGCGGGCCTGCGTGAAACACAAGGTTCTTTAAATTAAAATTAGAAGCTTCTAAAAATTCAAAGTTACGTTAGCCTGGGGAGCGAGGCATTGTGGAGGGGTATCCTCTTCATGGTTCTAGGCATTCACCCCTCCCCTCCCCGCGGAAAATATCCCCAGAAAACACCCCCTCCCCCGCGGGAAATACCCCCGTGGAAAATAAGGCCTTCCAAATTTGAGAACTTCATTTGAGTTTTTTTTCGTTCTAATAGCAGATTATGAAAGTAAGCTTTGAATAGATAAGGTGAGAGAAATCCATCCTGTCGTACTCCGTTTGAACTGTTATATTACCTTATAACCCTGTACGTGATTTCAAATGAATTTCTATACGAAAATTTAAGTACAAGCATGAGAGAAAGGCTCACTCCAAAATCTATGACGAAGAGTGCCACACTTGCGCATGGCAAATTATGTCAAAAGCCAAAAATCTTGTGAAAAAAAGGGAAGACCGAAATTATTACTAAAAAAAAAACCAGAAAAAGAACACCAAACCAGTAAAAGGAAAGATAAAGGTAAGTTTACAAAAAGGGCATTTATCTGATAAAAAGGGACTAAAAAAAAAAAAAAAAAAAAAAACCCAAAAACAAAACAAAAAAAACACAACAACAAAAAACCAAAAAACCAAAAAGAAAATTAGTACTAATTTAGTAACGAAAAAACTCAAAGAAATTGGAGCTTTCCCTTTTTCTCCAAATTATTGGGAGAGGCAACTGCTCCCTTGCCCCCAAAACAACACCACTGGTGAGATTAGAAAGTTGGCCTAGATCAAGAAAATCAACTTTTGTACCAAGACAGATATTTTTTTTTTTCAAAGCTGATCAATAATCTTTGATGAGCTGACCAAAACATGTGATATCAGTTTCTTGTACAAAAAACTATCCAAGCAGAACAATATTTTTTTATTTAAATCATGCAATAAATAACCGAGTCAAACTCAAAATGAGTAAAAATTAACATGAGTAGGGTTGACAACCCCCATACCTTCTCAAGAGCAGAACATAATTTGCACGTTACTGAAAACAAAATACTTTTAAGACGTTTCTCTTTGCTTTTACTTGTTTAAAATGTTTTCACTAGATATATGAAGGGGAAGTCCTCTCCCTTGCACTTCAATTACAGACGAGCCGACATCGCCCTGTTCTCCGCCGGCGGCGACGTCTCCAAGGAGAACGCGCCCAAGGCCGGGCAGGCCGGCTGCGTCGTGATCGACAACAGCTCGGCCTTCCGCATGGACCCGGACGTGCCGCTGATCGTGCCCGAGGTGAACCCCGAGGCGGCGGCCGGCTATACCCAGCGCAACATCATCGCCAACCCGAACTGTTCGACCATCCAGATGGTCGTCGCCCTGGATCATACCATGCACTTTTCCAGTATTGGCACTGCAGTTCGCCATTACAAAGTGGGTACCGGCATGATGGGGCGATGCACCCAGGAACAAAAATACTAAAAAAAAATCGTCAAAAGCAGGATATCTATAGTACTCTCCTTTCAACTCACATAAAAACAAAACTTCGGGCAGTGTTTGGCACCCAACCCATCCCTGGGACAATTTTGTCACCATTCTTCGACTGCAATTAAAAAACTAATTATGAAAAATATTTCTATCAATGGCTATGTTCAGCATAAAATTATAATTCTTGCATGGAATATAGCAGAAAAACCACTATTGAAACCACCTGTCTTAGTATTTGAAATAAAAAACCATTTAAACCTGCTGTCCAGTTAAACCTAATGACCAATTATTTCATTGATCTCATCCACAAAGAAAAATATAGACTGCTTTCCAGTAGTTCTGCGGAAAAAGTGTTTCTTGTTACAAGTTTTGTTTCTTTTTACCATGTCCCTTGTTACTTAAAAACTTGTTCCTAAATATATCTTTTAATACCTTTGCTCATCATTGTCTAAAAATTGTCTGAAGCTTTGTGTTGATGATATCCACTGTTAGAAGAAGGCTGATTTCTGTAGAAAGTCATCCCTTGATGAAGATTGGGTGGTTGTTGACTTGGTTGTTGACTGGAGTTGGCATGCTGCAGACCTTTTTTTCCAGAATTTAACTTATGTTTGGTTTTTTACTGTCGTGTTTTCCTTGACTATTTTATTCAGCTATGATATTAAGCCTATTTTACTTCAATGCTTTGTTTTGTTTGTTTTTTATTGAACATTTTTCTTAAGGCCTGGTCATTTATAGTCTTAACTACTCCTTTGTTAAATTATAAACGCCAGAACTCTCAATTTTATTCGTTTTATTAATTACTTCTTTTTATCATATCAGGACCATTTTCCACATCGTGCAGAAGAACCGTCAAAACAACCTGTGTTTCGTTCTGATATCCTTCCGCGAAAAGCGGCCGGATTGGACGGTCGATAAGACGTGATGTCAGTGTTTCCTTCTCAGAAGGACGGCCTTCGCGCTTAAAGAAACCGCCAGGGGTCTTACCCGCAGCAAATGTTTTTTCGTGATTATTGACTGTCAGCGGGAAAAAGTCCTGACCGGTCGAACATCTAATGACTAATCCATTATCAGTTCCGCAATAAAATTGTGAACAATCGTGTGGCTGACATTCAAATGAGGTTACGCTCACTTTTGTCTCGAATTCAAATTTATCCAAACATTTGATAATCGAATTACGCGTTAATCTCCAATGACTTGTTGGCGAAACACCGAAATCGTTGCTATCACCTAATGATTAGACATCAAAACATTTGTTTTAGATTTAATTTTTAGATTCCGGCGCTCGGTTCCGTTTCGTCGCCGCACACCGCCGCAACAAGTTCGACTGTCGAACCGATATCCATCAGACAACTGCAGGTTACATTTGGCAGCGGGAATCCGTCATGGCAATGCAGCCTGTCCGGGCCGCGATAGACATCCGCCCGTCAGCCGCCCCAGAAGCTGATAATGAGGTTGCCATCCTGATCGACGTGCAGACCGTCCGGATATCCGACGCTTTTACTGGGATGAAACAGATAATCACAGACCGAGTGACACAGACAACTATTGGAGTGAGTCTGCATCTACTAAGAGCAAACAGGAAGAAGCAAATTCTTACTGGAATTGGACACATTCACAGACCGAAAGTGACCAGTACTGGCGATGGGACACTGCTTGTGTAGCACCGCAAACTGCAGCGATTACGGCATGAATCAGTCCACGCTTGTAAACTGCCAGACACTAGCTAGTGAGCATTTCTTCTAATTTAGAAGCATGAAAAATAAAGCCATTGAGGTTTTTATCAACGTGATTTTCTGGTTGGGAAGTGGCTGGTTGGTGGTCAACTCACTTTCAGTCAGCGGTCAGGAGGTCACTGTTGAAAATGGAGTCGAAACGGTTACCTATATCAGATATGATCAAATCCTAAGGGGCCTGATTTTAGTCGTTCTATTGAGCATGATCAGTTTTTATGGTAACTTATTACCTTTTGTTACCCGACTATGGAGATACTATGTGATACAATGTAGATACTATGCGACTATGTGAGGTTTGGGGAAAGTTATTAAAAGTTAATATTTTATATCAAAGCAAAGGACACATTAGAAAGCATACATTAGTTTATATTTTATATACATTATACTTTTATGCAGTGAGACTGAATAAAACACCAAAGTTGAAAACGTATATAGACCTGAAAAAGCAAAGAGTCCTTAACTGATTTCTGGAACTATTACTTTTCTTGAAGCCAAAGTAATTTCAATAATTTAAGGAATATGAAATTAGAAATTTAGACGGTTACAACGTCAAAAAATAGAAACCATATCGACATTTTGATTGAAGAATTCAGACGGTTTGAACTGGAATTATTAGGAGTTTCAGAAACTCATAACCCAGGGATAAGAAAAATAAAAGAATGTGAAATAGAATTTCTTTACCGAGCGAGTGGCGCATGCCAACGTTCAGGTGCTATGGGATTTCATGCACCCGCAGCGCATGCTGGAGAAGCCGGAGGAATCCTACGCCGTCCTGAGTCCCTATACCCGGCATTTGCACGCGCACGACGGCGTCTATGTTGACGGAAAGATGCAGGTGGGGGCGTTGGGCGAGGGCGTCATCGACCACGCCACGCCGCTCAAGATGCTGCAAGACGCCGGCTTTGAGGGCCATGGATCAGGTCATTAATGCCTACCATATCTTTGAAAATCGAAAATTGGGACTAGATAAGTCGTTGGAAGAAAAAGAAGTTTTTGTCCCACCACTGAACAATTAAAAAAAAAAAAGGTTTGGCGATATGTCTTTCATAACGACAAAAGACAAGCTAAAGCAAAAATTTAAGTTTAAAGTTAAAGCAAAACTCTACTTTTAATGTTTTTTTAAGTACTTTTAACTACTATGGCAGGTGGTGAATCAAGTCCGTTTTCGCTTCTTACCATATAGATTTCGCTAGTGCAGGTTTGTCTGGCTGACGCATTATGCAAGGAAAAAAATCTCGTCGTACCTGATTTATCCTGCTACCATGTCATATGTGTAAGCAGCCACGCATAATATGGATTAGCTAACCAACGCGCTTGTTGATAATGGCGAGGAATACTGAATAATGTAATTTCAGTATCTTCCATATTCAGTGGAAAAAACTTTTTCATATTTATTTTATCATTGTTTTTTTTAGATAATGCTAGAAAATCCTGCGCCCGCTTCATGGAATTTATTCTTCTTCCATGACAAATTCCTCCAAGGAAAGATCCTCCTACGTAGCCCCCTCCCCTCAACCCCCCTCCTCACCAAAATTCCCCTGCAAAGGTCTCTACACTTCCAAATAACTTGCAGCCCTCCCCCGGGGACTGTGGGGGAAGACTTTTCATTTTCTCTCCCCTCCCCCATTTTTAGGTTTTAATTGTGAAAATAAAAATAAAAATTGATTAAAAAGTCACCCAAGTAGGAACCAGTCACTATTCTCCAGGATCTACCACTAAAAATGAGGACATTTTCAATAATTTAGTCTCATGGACCCGAAGCCCCTCTTTTTGGAAAAGAAATTAAAGATATATGAGTCTAAGTCTGTACTAAGACCTTCTTTCGGTAGATTATACTTACAGATGTAGATGATGCTGATAAAATAGCAAAACTTGAAGATAACATTGATTAATGAAGCCATTTCCAAAAAAGCGTCAAAAAGCTGAATATTGGTAGGAAATTTCCCTTATTGTGGTTCCAACGGGCAAATACTGCCTTGGAAACTACCTGTTGAGTTATTTATTCCCGATATATATTTGATAGCTTTTGAAAAGGATTGAGACGATCAAACAGAGTTGGCCTTGTCGGGCTGGGTAAAACCACATCAGCGTAAACCGTTTTAAGTTTCTCCACTTATGGGTTAAAATCATGATCAAAGATCTTGACCCAAAGGATTGCAGGGCCACTTGCAAATAAGGGCCCCATCCGTTTTGCCGGTTTTGTGCAATGCGGAACCAGATGATCTGATCGGGTTTGGGCGTATGGCAACAGCAATCTGCAGAGAGAGAAATGCATGGATACGAATGTCAATGAACACGGGGCACTTGTCTGGAACGAGCTTGCAACAAACGATACAGAGAAAGCAAAAGAATTCTACACTGAACTTTTTGGCTGGAGCGCTGATGAAATGGATATGGGCGGCGGAATGATGTATACGGCATTTATAAATGGAGATCGCCCCGCAGCAGGAATTATGGCCATTGGTCCAGATATGGGAGATATTCCTCCTGCATGGTCAGTATATTTCGCGGTTTAAAGTAAAGGAAAGTGCCAACTGCATTCTAAGATGTGACTAACAGCTTACTCACTACGGTTTCGCCTTCGAAGTTCCAAAGCTCAGAACGAACAATTATGGTCTCAAATCTCCCAAGGGCCAGATATCAGGAATTCACTTCCAAATGAAATCAAAACAGCGATGTTCTCTCTATTAAATGCGTGTGTTTAGAAAAAGGACTGTGGACATAGATAACAGTTGACAGTAGAGTACTCAGTTACAGTGTGAAAATGCACTTGAGAACTGCACTAAAGAGAATGGCCAGAGGCAGTGTAACCAGTTCAGTCAAAGGGAGTAGGTGCGTCAGGATCGTTTCTATTGCCCGCAGTTGCCATGAAGCCAGTTGCTAAAAATCTGCTCCAAAAACTCCGCAAAGCCAGTAGCAAGAAAAACAACCAAGAAGTCTGCAGCTAGTACCAAGAAGATTCCAGCAAAGGCTGTGGTTCGCTCTTTACTAGGTTGCAGCTACCGCTGTAATCATGATTACATTATATCAATAGATTCAGGACCATTAACAGGGTTGCTGATGGCCGGAGAATTAAGACTCCCCCTTCCATACTGAAATATCAGCGAAAAGGCTGGAATCAAAGTTCAAATCAAATTGGGCAGCAGCCCCCCACCTCAGCTGTGGTTCCTGGGGCAGTTTCCCTGGTTGTACCCATAAACGTTGAGGCAATTAAAGAGTAGAGTATATTGCTATCACAGACAAAAATATAAGATACCTTAAACATGAAAAACTTTGTGAAACACGTTATGCCTGTGAAACTCCAGGTGATATTTATCCCATCCCTAATTTACCAAATTAATATATTGATATTTTCAGTGTACAAAGAAGTGTAATTTTGATTTTTATAACTAAATCCTCCCTGTTTTGAGAAATTCAGCTTTACTCTCTACTCAGCGATAAGAGTCGTGAAAAGTCAACTATATTACGAATGTAAGACGAACAGAGTGGCTGTGACTACGGGGGAGGGGGCTCAACCGTTTTAATTTGACTGTAGTTCAAATACGGTCATCTAGAGTCCAAAGTCCGAACGTACCCATGATGAACATACCCCATGACAAAATACTACAGCAGTAACATGTACGGGGTGTGGGAAAAAAAAGTAATGAGAATGATTTTTAAAATAAAAAACTATAAAAACTAAAAAGAAAAAAGGATAAAAACTAAACAAATTAAAAAACTAAAAAAAGAAGAAAAAAATAAAAAAGAATTCAAATTTAAAAAAAGAAGAAACTAAAAAAATAAAAAATAAAAACAAAAATAAAAAAAAAAATGAAAAAATGAAAAAATTAAAAAAGAAAAAAACTAAAAAAAGACTAAAAAAAGAAAAACAAAAAAAAGAAAACACTAACATAATAAGACATATATATTTTGAATGAGCGCGAAAAACTAGAAGAACAATGAGATGACAAATGCCATTTTGGTCTAAAAGGAATGGAAAAACACTTATGAATGGAAATATCTAATTTGAAAAAGGTTTTCCACTTGAGACACCCAAATGAACACTTAAGAAAGAAGAGGAAGATAAGCTAGATGTTTTTCAAATAAATGATTGAAAAATATTTTTTAGAAATAAGGGATTAAGAAGCCTTTTTAAAATACTAAAACACTTTAGTGTGAAAAGCTGGGTTTTGAGGAAGAAGGACCACTCCCTCATATACAGAACAAATTCTGTTCCTTTTAAGTTTTAATGTTGCTCCTTTCTTTCAGTTGATTTTTTTTTTCATTTTTAATTAATAAACAGAGGGATACTAAAGGAATTTAGAATGCTTTCCAAAAATAATTTACAGATTCTGTATTATTACTGCGCCGCTGCCGAGGGCAAGCGCGTGCAGGCGTTGGGCGGAGCCAAGAACTTTCTCATCGTCATGCCGGACGCGGACCTGGACGCGGCGCTCGATGCGGTGTCGGCATCGGCGTACGGCTGCGCGGGCGAGCGCTGCCTGGCCGGCAGCATGGTCATCGCGGTGGGTGATTGCCACGACCGCGTGCGCGACGGCTTGCTCCAGCGCGTCGCCGCGATCCGCGTCGGCGACCCCATGACAAGAATTGTAACGTATGCAAGTTGCAAGTTCTTAAGAATCAAAATTTATTAAAAAGCAACAAGCCCCCCCCCCCCTAACTTGTGCCTTTTTTCTCCAAATGTATCTTATCAATTTTTTGAAACAGCCATTTGGTTCAAAATAGCCTAAAATTCAAATTACCATAATTTAGGGGTTGAGAAATCTTCCCTAGCTCCCAGGACAAGCACTGTAACTTAACTGTGTTACAGATTGTGATTACAGGGGGAACAATTTTCGGTGATTGGAGTAGAGAAGTTTCAAAATTAATTAGAGAATATCGGCAGTTAAGGACTTTCTGCCTAAAATTAATTTAATGAAAGGAAAGTCTGGAATACATAAGTATATTGGCTTGAACAATATTAATCGGTGGCGAATTTATTTATTTTTTTTTCATCTAGAATACAAGCCGAAATCACCCATGCGTTAAGACTGTTTTGCATTTTTGTTTAAAATTTACTTTCGTCCCCCGTTCTGTTGAAGTGCAAGAGACTTGATTCAGCCCTACTTTTTGGCACTTACTTCCTTTTTTCTTTCCCTTGATTTACTGCGAAATCAATTACGTGAACCTGCTTAAATGTGGCAGAAAATACCAGAATGTTGCAAAAATTGTCAGAATGTGACAAAAATTGCCAGAATGTGGTAATTTTGTATCAGATTAGGCTAACCTACTGAATTTTACGCGTGGAGGTGTTAGGGTTAATTGTCCGGGGCAAATTTTCACCAGGATTGAATTGTCCAGATGATACTTCCGTGGGTGGGGGATTTTTCAATGTAGGTGAAGCCAGATTTCCTGGTTTTATTTAAATAAAACTCAGAGACTAAATAAAAACAAGTTTTTTCAACTGAAAGGAAGAAGCAACATTGAAACTTAAAACGAACAGAAATTATTCATAGAAGCCAGATATTCATGCACAATTAAATAATGGCACAATTTAAGTCATGTATTTGAAGGTCTTTTTAATGTGCATAGAGGGTAAATTAAGAAAAAAAAAATGTACTAATTGTACATTTGCGTTACTTTTGATGGGTAAGACTAAACTTGATGAAACTTACAGATTTAAAATCAGGAAATGTCTGAAGAATTCGAAGAAATATCACCCTGTTGGAGCAAATGGGGTCCCTATACGACCCTATACATAACCCTATACATGGCCCTATATGAACCTATACATAACCCTAACATGACCCTATACACGGCCCTATACGACCCTATACGTAACCCTATACGTAACCCTATACACGACCCTTATACATGACCCTTATGCAGGACCCTGGTCTTTTCGTAATACACAACCCTATACGACCCTTATACACGACCCTAGTCTTTTTAACCCTATACGACCCTATTAATGAACTTGATATATGGAAAGAACTTATGTCTAAGATGCTCCATTTTCATTCGAATTGGATCCGGGGACATATGGGGTTAGAGGGGGGGGGGAACAGAAATATTGGAAACCGGAAATCTTGGAAAACGCGTAGAGCGGAGAGATCGGGATGAAACCTGATGGGAAAAATTAGCACAAGTTCTAGATACGTGATAGACATAATTGGAACGGATCTGCTCTCTTTGTGGAAATTTGGCTACAACCATATGAGACGGTGTTATGTTACATTTGGGCTGTTTTTTCTTAAAATGCAAATATCCTAAATCATAACAGAATTTTTCAACAGTTATTATATTACCTTTGTCGAAAACGAAAGGAAAATGTGTTTTAAGAAATAAGCTAAACCCAATGATTTATTTAATCACGCTATTTTGATATAAGAACACTTTGCTTCCAGTTAAGCATGAGATATTTCCTAGGTTGGATTTGGTTCCTTAATCTTTATAGACATGGGAATTCTTTGAAGTGGATTGTGATTTATATGTAGTTAATTTAATAGTATAATAACCGTAATCATAGTTTTAATTAATTAGGAAGTATTAATCATCACTCTTGTGAATCTCACGGAGAATCAATAAGACTGTATTTTTGGAAAATATAAGCTTAGTCAGCATGGCAATAAATGCTGGTGCTCGTAGTCCACAGCGTCATCTACACGCGCACCTGAAGCGGAGTGCTGCCAGCATTGTCTCGAGCTTCGATGTCCGCTCTAGCATCGAGCAAAATTCCAACGAGATCAGCATGGCCATTCAAACAGGCAAGATGCAATGCTGTCCGTTGAAAAGGGTCTCTAGCCTCAAGGTCAGCGTTGAGCTGCACGAGGAGCGTCGCTGCATCAGCCTGACCATTCAACGAGGCGATTTGGAGGGCGCTCTCCTGCGTTCCGTGGAAGCGGCGCTGGACGGCGGCAAAGACTATCTGGTGGCCGGCCGGTTCACCATGGCAGACATCGCCGTGCATTACGCGCTGTTTCTGGGGACAACCCTTGGCCTGGATGAGCGGTACAAGGCACACACCCGCCGCTATCTGGATGCGCTGATGCAGCGCCCCGGATTTATCTCGGCGCGGGAGAAACAGACGCTATGAAAACCACAACTTCAATCATTCTTTTAATGGTTTATGAAGTACACCCAAAACGTCCATGGCACATGTTGATTGTTCTAATTTTTGGACTATGTTCCCACACCAAAGACACTCATGTTTCTCTTGGATGCTCCCTTTGAGACATATAACATATGTATGTATTATGTTCTAAAGGACAATGGGACATGGACTGACATGAGAAAGGGGGTTCTGAGGGAAGAAGCAACGTACAATTCTTCATTCCGTGGCTAAACCGACGAACACCAGTTGAATCGCCCAGAGCTGAAGCGCGAGCGCCGCCGTTCCAAGCGTAAGTGCGGCGACGAAGGGTCCCGCGGCACGCGGAGCCTGCAACGAGCCGCGCGCCTTCAGCGCGGCGACCAGGACGACACCCATCCCACCACTTTGCACAGCGGCATGCACGGGCAGTGTCGTGTGTTCAAGCGCGAGCTTGTCGAGGCTCGTCGTGATCGACCAGAGGCCAAGAAAGAAACACAAAAATAATCATTCAGAAATTGTCTAAGTAGAGGAATATCATTTAAAACAGATGTATGCTAAAAGTGACTGTCATATTTCGTCAGCGATCGAAATATCCAGAATTTTTATCGTTGGCCAAAAAAGACATTTATGAACTAGTTTAAAGAAATAAAATACTCCTCATGGGCTTTTTTTATAATTATATTCACTATATATTCGGCCACGAAAGAAAAAAAATTTCGGCCATTGCTTGCTAAAGGTGCATCTTTATTTGCCCTTTCCTAGCAGAGTTAGAAGAGTAACGTCAAATCCAAAAACCAACTAACGCCTGTCTCGGTGGAACTGGACCAAATCCCAATATCAGGTCAATGCAGGCGTCAGATCAAATGAATGAAGTTAAACACAAAAATGAGCCTCTCAGCCCCCCTCCTCCATCTACCTAATTCTCTTACCCCAGACTGATATTTTGATGATTATTGTTTGTAAAAATATTTCACAAAAAAATCATGATTTTTTTTTAGTTGTAGTTTTACTGATTTGATGCTAGATTTTTCCATCATCTGAGGAACTGCTGCTTGGCCTCATACTATGTTTAAGCATATTTTTAAGCATTTGACTTGGTTGATCACAACACCCTAATTCATTTATATTAATAATTTATTCCTCACGCCTCTCAACACAAAATTTCGGCAATAGCCGCACCGGCAATAGCGCCGGCCGTATTCCAGGCGTACACACGGGCCGAACATTGCGCCGCGTCCTGTTGACCGTGGGCAAGCAGCCGCACAGCTAGCGGAAACGTCGCACCGATAAACAGCGTTGCGGGAAGAAGAATCGCAAAGGCTAGAAGCACATTCGTGCCAAAACCTGTCTGATCTGGCACCAGTAGCGGCAGCAATTCATAGATTCCCGCGGACGATGGCTCACTTTTCAGTTTCCACTGTCGTTTATGGCACTATATGGCTCATTTTTAATTTTTCACTGTCGTTTTATCTTTACCTTTATGAAACTATATGGCTCACTTTTCAGTTTCCACTGTCGTTTATGGCACTATATGGCTCATTTTTAATTTTTCACTGTTGTTTTATCTTTACCTTTATGAAGCTATATAGCTCATTTTTCATTTTTCACTGTCGTTTTATCTTTACTGCGGCACAACCGGCTTCCAGGGTCTCGTCGGCAGCGGCGAGAACCGCGCGCAGCGGCTTGCCGAATCCGGGCAACATAGTGATGCCGCCGGCGCATACATCGGTCTTGCCAGCACGGCCGTTGGTACCGAACGTGATCGGCTTACCTTGCTCGCCGTTGAGCAGTGGCTCGACGCTGGCGATGTCAGCCGGGCGCAACGCGCATTTGGCAGCGTTGCAGAAATTCGCTCATTTAAGTGCAAGGAGGAGGAATTCCGCCTTCATATATATAATAATAACATTTTAAACAAATAAAAACAAACTGAAGACATTTTAAACGTGTTTTGTATTCAGTAGCGTGCAAATTGCTTTCTTGTCTTAAGATAGCCTGGGGGTTTCCAGGCCGGCTCAGGTTAATTTTTAATAATTTTGCGTTATTTACTCACTTGGTTATTTATTCATTTCTGGAAATTTTTCAGATAGCACCGATTTTCTTTTTTTTTACAATCAATCTTCTATTTTCATGCCAAGTAAGGTCGGAAGAAATCGGTACCCCAAGTAGAGCAGTGCGGTTCTTGAAGATGTTTGGGCCTAGGGGGTGGTTTAAATTCAGGGTGGCTTTTCGTAGGAAATGGAAATCTTATTACTGCATTTCTTTCTTTTTTTTTAATCCCATATTCAGTTTTGCTGCATACTACTTCAGCTAGAAGTGCGACTGGCGGCCGGTGCCGGGTTTGTCGTGGCGGTCTGCGGCGACGTCATGACTATGCCGGGGCTGCCACGCCGACCTGCCGCCCTGGATATCCGGCTGGACGAGGATGGTCTGGTCGTCGGATTAACCTGAGCCGACGTGTTTTTCGCAGGTACCGTAGGTTGACTCGGTACTGGCGCGTCTGAGTGCCTCGCGCGAGGCCGATGGCAGCTGCGGTTCGTCGGGGCTAAAGCCAATTGCTGTTAATATCGCAAACCAAACTCCATAACCAATCATTTGAATCGTTACTGAACCCAAGTTAGGGTTAACAAACTGGGGTATAAATGCCAGAACAAAGATCCCAGGTTTGGGGTTTAATGCAGCTGAAAGAAAGCCGGTAGAAAAGATAGTTGTTAGAGATTGCTTCTTAGCAGGCTCTAATGAAAAGAGGTTTTTCGTACGTAGCACTTTTACACCTAGAGTTTGAAAATTAGATTCCTTTTTGAATCTTTGTTTAAAAAAAATTGAATCTAGCAAATTACAATTTTTTTTAATGTAAATCAGGGTATGGAGGGTATATAATTCCAGGAGGGGGGGCTGAATATCCTTCTATGTCCAAAATTCCTTTCTCCAAGCGAAGCTCGGTCTCATAGTCATGTAGCCTATATAAAACTGATGACAATAGATAAAGAGTGCGGGTTGGCAAAAAGTTTACCCAAGTTTTACTAATAACTTCATTGAATATAAAATATATCCTCTATATTTACTTCATTGAATACATTATAGGAGATGAAAAAGAATCGATTGGGTGAATTTCAGGAGCTGATCCTGATGACCATCATTGTCCTTCAGCACGAGGCTTATGGCAACTCCATTCAAAGAGAACTGTAAGAAAGACTGGAAGAATCCAGCAGCATCGGAGCCATTCAAACTGTTCACCACGATTTCGCCCCCGAATTCTACACTCTGCACGGACTGGAATAATTTTAACGCGGGCATCTTGCCGCCCAGCAGCCGACACCAGGGAGGCTGCCACATCCTGTTGGCCGATGGTTCGGTCCGCTTCATCACCGATTCGATCGAGGCGGGAGATCAGACCAGTGCCCAAGTCGGAATCGATGCAAACATGGTCTCACCTGGCAGACCGAGCCCGTTCGGTCTCTGGGCGACCAGGTCGGCTACTGGATCGGCAAGAAGGCGGGGTACTCGCTGTTCCGGCCGGACGCGAAGATCCTGAAGCAGGTCTACATCGAGGAAGCGCACGAGTTCTTCGAGAAGCACGGCGCGAACGAGCGTTTGTTCGCAGTGGCCAGCGCGACGGATGGCGGAGCCACGAGGCTCCGCGGCGTGTGCGAGCGCCAAGGGCGACTCGGATCGCGAGTGGCCGATCACCCAGACATCAGATGAAAGGTTACATGGTCCGATTCATGTGTGCCTCAAAATCGTATTCAAATTAATGATTATAAAATGCAAGACATCTTAAGGAAGCACTCACACCCCAAGAGCATGGCAATGAAGTATTATCAGCCTCCAGACGCCATAGTTCAGGAGGCAGATGCCCTTTGTCCTTGTCACTGATGGGTCGTTGAGACACAAGGAAGTCTTTTTACTACTAGAATAGCTACTAAACCGCAATACCTAAGGGACTTGGCGTTAAGATTATAAAAAGAAAGAGAAAACTACTCGCCCGCAACCGGCGTAAGATAAAATACTAAAATAAATAAAATAAAGCAAACATACAAAATGGTTAATTATTATGCAATGTTGCAAACATCGACACAAAGGGCTAAAAATAGATGTGACAATTTATCACTTATGCTGAAAAAAATCTTGCCAATTTATGGAATAATAAGAAAGTGAGAATATTTAAAAAGAATGAAATGAATAACCAGAAAATTAATACCAAGGAATCGAGGGAAAATAGAAGGAACTTGACTGAATCGTTTTATTATTTTTTAGAATTACTAAAAGAATGTTGAATTTTTGCTTAGCTGCAATGAAATTTATATTTAAAAAACACGCTAAAAAAACGCCGTTTATTCTTAGATTTATTCAACGACTAATTTTTTATTTCTAGAGGGTGCGGGAAAACTTATTTGTGTGATGAAATAGAAAAGAAAGCCACCCAAACTAAAACAGCCAAAGGGCAACAAGACAACGACAACAACAACAGTGTCACGACGGTGATTCGACCTCTATTACCAATAGATATATTGGGTTCTTCTGTGGGTGAAACAGAAGATAGGATTGTATCCATGTTTGGGAGTACTATTGTTTCTAACACAACAGCGGCGAATACGAAACCTGGCTAAACAGTAACGAAAACTCTAAAAAACGGAATTTTGATACCAATATATACGTCAAAGGAATCAAATTGTGACGCTGATTATAAATGTATAAGTTTCATCCAATTTAGTCCTACCCATCAAAAGTTAAGAGCCTGAGAGAATTCGTAGAATTTTAAGAAAGAAAGGCAGAATCTTAATGAAAATTAAATAAAAAAACTAGTTTTTTTTTAACTGAAAGTAAGGAGCGCCCATACCCTCTCCCCCTGTGAAAGTGATGCATTTAACAGCAGATTTATTTGCTTTAAGTACTTTAGAGAAATTCTTTTTACTTGCAGCTTGAGAATTCTAGTCACTTCATTTTACTAAACCAACAGAGAAAAGGAATACAAATTGAACTGATAGTATTTGCTTACCAAGAATGGCACCAGAAAAAGCTCTTGCAACTCCACGACTTAGATCATAAATATACAATTTTACTTGTATCATAAGAAAGACCTATCTTGTATTAGGCCCCAATTTAAAACGTTTCATTTTCAATAAAAATCATAATCTCTAAACGTTAAAATGTCGAGTAAACACTGTCAAAGAATAATATCGACTCGAAGAGTCTTCTGACCTTAAAACAGCGTACGGTACCCTCAGTGGCTCAGATTATATTTATGATGCTGATAAAGAAAAGTGGGAAGTTCTGGAGTTACAAAAATTAAAAATTGAAACACAACCTTAACCAACTGAGCAATGATGTCGTTGATGGTACGAAAATCGTTTCTTCAACGGCTACGTAAAATGGACAATGAAAATAAGGGCAAAATTGATGACATTTCTTTCAATACTGAAAAAAAATGCACATTCTTACTTACCGAGCAATTATGTCGTTGATTGTACCAAAATCGCTTCTTCAACGGCAACGTAAAATATATTATGAAAATTGGTTGTAGGTCAGAGGGGAGGGGGGATGTTAAACGTTTTCTCCCATTTCATATAGACTTTTTGAAAGATACTAATTACACTGAATAAATGTCAACTTGCAATTAAAAAAAATATATATTTATAATGCATATAAAATGTCTCCCTTCGATGTGCAAAATAAAAACATAACAATTGCTTTATTTACCATAATATTTATTTTTCCTCAAATTACAATCTAGTTTCATCTTCCAATTTTTGTTCTAAATCATTTGATTATTATTCCAAAAAATCGTGTTGAAGTTTATAAAGATTTGCATTTAACCATTATCAAGACAGCTAAGGAAATAAAGGAGAAGAATGAAAAAAGAAACCGAACGTAACAAATGGGGCCGACAAACCTTTGGGATTTCAATATATTCTCAGGGAATATTAAGAATATGTTGTACAGTAGTCTGAATATTTGAGGCTTGGCATAGCGGTGATCGATGGTAGTTGCAAACAAGCCCAAAATGATGACTATAACAGCTGTTACTTCTTGATGGAATCATTATTGACATATTACGAGTACTTAATCGTTTCAGCAGTATCATAACCCCTCCGGTCGCGTGGGTCGATTTTGCAGCAGGAACTACTAAAATCTAACAATTTTCGCTTCGAAACGAACACTTTTATCGCAGGCAATGTTGAAACAAAACACAATTTTATTTTTATGAAGGAAGGAGACTATTTACCTTTTCTTTAAGAAGTTCTTTAAAAGCCTGTTTAGCTTCTTCTTTCGTTTCGTATTCCTTCTTTTCGACTACGGTCGTTTGGTTAAAAGTCTTTTCAGCAATACTGTTTGAGAAAATTATTGATTAGGTAAAGGCAGGGAAAACTGCTAGAGATTTGAAATCCACCAACCTCGCCCTCAGGGTGAATAGGCTTCTGCGTGAAACTCCGCTCTTCAATTTGAGCAATACTGAAGCGTATTTCCTACAATTTAAAATTGTATGTTGCTCACTATTGGTATTATCAAACAGTTCGTGGTAACAAACTTTAGTAAGGAGCGACCCGGCTCCTTACTAAACTCTAAACTAAACTCTAATTAACTAAAACTCTAAAAAACGGAATTTAGATACCATTAGTTAAATCAATTTTTTTAATGCTGATTGTAAATATATAAGTTTCATCTAGGAACACGAAAACAGAAAAAAAATGACAGCTAACAATGAGATGATTCTAGTCATAACAAAAAATCCGAATAATTATAAAATGCCGGCACTGCGCATTGCCGCTTCAAGTTGTGGTTCATACTGGCTCGACATCCAGGTCATCGGTAATCGCATACCTTCCTTGATCAAGCCCATACGGGCAAGTGCCCATTTGACCGGTATGGGATTTGCCTCCAGAAAAAGCGTCTAAACAATATTAGAGGGGTGCAATGGCCTTAGTTTGTCAGTCGTTTAATTGAAAATTTTAAGAAGTCCAACAACGATGGTTTTGTTATGACATGCCGGTTCGAAGTCCCTGGGAAAAGGGCTGCTAGCAAAGCAATTTCCCCATTTTGCTCATAAGTAGTAGACTATTTCTCATTGAAAAATATAAGAAAAATTTTCGGGACAATTATCTATGGTAGGAAGGAAGTATTTTTCCTGGCCATGGGGGGGGAGTGGAAGGACAGTTAATTTGAAAATAATGGGAAGAATGAGGTATTTTTAACTTATGAATGGGTAATTGGATCTTAATGAAATCTGATATTTAGAAGGACCTCATGTCTCAGAGCTCTTACTTTAAATTCCAATCGGATCTGGTGACATTGGGGGGAGTTTGAAGGGGAAACCAGAAATCTTAGAAAATACTTAGAGTGGAGAGATCAGGGTAGTCACCCTTTTCAGAGTCAAAAGTGACTTGAGGGAAACCAACTACCCCTCCACACACCCATCATTTCACCAAATACATGCTATAAAAATTTTTAGATAGCAATTTTGTTCAGCATAGTTGAGATGTAAAATAAATATCTTTTTTGGGAAGTCAACCCATACCCCTCAGCTCTTAGAACAAGGGCAATAATTGATGATATTTGCCCATTCTTAAGATATATGGCTTTCCGCGTCTGGAGCGAGCGGCCATCGTAGAGGAAGCTCTTCTCCGCGCCGCGCTCGTCCGTCGTGAGCTCGACGTTGCAGCGATCGTCGTAGGTGACATCGCGCGTGCTGAAGAACGCGTCCTTGCTCTGTGTGAGCCGCGCCCGGTCGTCGTTGATCAGGTAGGAGGGGTTGCCGCGGCGATCAATCGCGCGGTCGATCTCGCCGGCCGCGTTGTACGTAAAGGAGCTCTAGCGTCAAACCAGGCGACAATCCGGATCGAATCGCCTTGAGTTGTACTGGTGTGAAACGGACAGGATTTCCTTTGATACCACTGGGAAAGTCGTACGATGTAGCCTCCATGGTTGGCTTCTCTTCGCCCTCAACCATTCGGATGCGGTAATTCCGGCGGGTTTGTCCCTCGTCTTTGTGCTTGTCATCGTCTTGAAGTCGACCATCAATTGTCACGGATGCATCCGGTACAAGCGATGATGAAGGTTCAAATAGAAGCAAAAAGTTGATTTAGAGCGATATTTCTGGAAAAACCGTAGCGAGAACTCAAAACTTGCCATTGACAGTTGATAAAAAAGAGCTTTTCAAGACCTTATGGTTGTCGTGGCTGTTGTTGTGTCACAATTGGAAATGTTCCTCCATGTTGTTGTTCCATCCACAGAACATGACTTGCTATATAAACTTGCCACGTAACAATGAAACCAATTTGTAAGAAGCTGTATGAATGATCTAGTCACATAGTCAACCATTTAAGAAAAAGTAAAGATGATTTATGCTTGCTTGATATTTGGGGTTGCAAGTAGATATCAATTTTGTTTATAGGAAATAGGAGAAACAACAACAGCAACAGAGTAGTAGCCTGTTGCCCTGGCGGCAGAATGCTTCAATGGTTTCGGAGCACTAAACTGTTCGTTTCTTACCTTTTTCAAGTTCGCGAAACCAATTGGAGCGAACCACACGGTGCAGAATCATTTAAAACCCACGCTCCCGGTGTTGGATTAATCGTAGAGGATGAACTTGAACTCGTTGCTTTTGGCTACAATATCTTCGACAGAGAAAAGCAGGAAATGGTAGCGCAATATAAAGGTGAGATTTCGCCGCTTAACAATTAAAGGTTGTATTTTAACGCTTGTGTGTCTGCGATATATAATTAAACTTTTAAATGTTTCAAAGCTACATGAATCATGGCTACAAAGGAGAAGAAAGAAAATGCTTCAAGTACACCATATAAAATAACTTTCAACATTCTTTTCTTGTCCCGCCTATTGTCCACCTTCCAAAAATCCCTCTCTGTGCTGCATGGCTACACGTGCGTACTTCCTCGCATTCTTAATATCCACTTTACACTTACTTTATAAAATCCCGACTATCAAATCTTTCCCATTATGCAAGATATGGTGGTAAAAGTTAAAGCGAGGTTAGGTTAAATTATGTCAATTTAGGTTAGATTAAATTTGGTTATAAATGTCAGAAATGGGTTAAAAACCTAAGCTAACCAAGCCTAACCCAACTTGTCATCATCAAATCTTGCATTAAATCGAAAAAGTTGACTGGCAATGCTGACTAAATCCAAGGAGAAAAACGGGACTTCCATTCACCGGTTAATTTCGACATAGCTTTTTTTTCGGAATTAGATGGTTCAGGAATTGATCTCATAAAAAATAATGGGCTATCCCGCTAAGGCAGTCATCTTGTATGGACAAACAAGCTTCAGTCGAACATAAGTAGTTGATATTGTTATTTCAGCGTGAAATTGCGTAAAACATTGAGGATTCATACAATAACTGAAAATTCGTGATTTAAACTGCATTATTACTCTTGGATTGTCTGTTTTTCTTCTAGCGCAGGGCGCGGTCGACCCAAGTGACCGGCAGACGCCCGACCACCCGCAGTCAGAGGGTAACCAGCCGCCTCCGCCGCAAGTCGCCGCTGAACAAAACCTTGATCCTGAACCGGCTGACGACGCCGGAGTACGGCGAGTTCGGGTCCTGGCGCGGACCGAAGATATTGAAGTAGCGCAGCGAGACCGTCTCGAGCCCGTAGAGCCCGTAGAAGGCGACGCAGTAGTGCTCGTCACCACTGCAGCACCAATGCGAGACGAATGGAGAGGCTTTGTCGACACCCTATGCGCCATCGATGGCTCTGGAGGAACTAAGGTCTAAGGTAATAAGCTTCAAACCTATATGTTTCAAAGCCTTAAGCTCCATAGTTGAATTTTAATCATGAATAACTTTTTACCAAGTAAATGGACGGAAAAGCATCTATTAAAATATAATAGTTTGGAAAAAATAAAGATCGTCTAGCATAAAATTTACAATCTAGAAATATCTCTCTTTTTGTTCTAGCATGTTTTCTAAACAAACTTTCCAAGATAGCAAAAAGTCAATGGATTAGAATTTTACCTTAGAATTTTATAGCCAAGAGTTTCTTTCTTGAGAGACTAACCAAAAAATCTATACCCTTTCCAGAAATTCTATCTATACAAAAGACTCTTATTTAAAAAAAAAAAAAAAAAAATAGCCTATACTACGCACACAAACGAACATACACACACACATAAACAAACATGCACAGAGAAACAAAAACACAAACACACACCCACACACACAGAGAGACACAAACACACATACTCACAAACACAAAAAAACACAAACACACACACACACTAACAAACAGACAACCATACGAAGACAGACACATCAGCACACACACACAAATAGTCAGACATATAGGCAATGGGGGATATAAGAGTACACAAAAGGGCTGGGTCGGCTGTGAATACAAGCCGGCAACCACCACCGCTGCCGGCCTCGGCTGGATGAAAGCGCACAACGCAATCTGAAAGCTGCACCTGTAGGAGCGGATTCATCCGCAACCACCGGCGAAGCCGGTGCCACGCACCGCGGTGTCCGTTTCGCGGGTAAACCCGCACCTACAGGCTCGGTTCATCACCTACAACGAGGTTATCTCTCATGGCTAAAATCGGATGGCTCTCGTCGCTCACTCGAAATGAAGCGGGCGAACAATAGATTGCTACTGGCCGGATCAACCGAAGTTATACCAAGTACAAAGCAAACGGCTGAGTTTGCCGCCGAGCCTCGCCCCTGACAGAGAATACCCTTCTTGCGCGCCCAGGACACGATGTCATGGATCGTGAGAAAATAGGGGGCGTATTGAAGTTTACCAATGAGGACGAGCTCCTCACGAAGCTGCGCTTAAGGCATCGGCACCACTTGTTTGATGGGTGACTGTAATCGTGAAGGTGACCACATCACCCAAGGAAGGCATGGTGTCGGAAGCGACTTTTGTGACCAAAAGATTGGGCTCTACGATATCGATGATTGCGGTGTCCGGTCCGGCACTCCCGACGTCCGAAGTCTAGGAAGCAGAGTGCGTCAACATGTTTCCTGCAGCTTTGCCTGCTACATCCAAAACACCTGCATCGAGTACCTATAGAGAAATATTTAATCCTTTTGTTATCTAATAGTCAGCCCCAGGATTTAGATTCCGGGTTTCTACCACAGAAGCGAACCCATAGTCTCCAAACATGCTTCTCCGCTTAGTTGTCAACCACACTACCCAAGGGGGTATAAGACGGCCTAAGATAATCAGTGTTTCGCAGTTCAGTGATAACAATAATAGACAGAGATCGATATTAGACAATTCAAACATTATACATAATGAAACTCATATATTTCAAACCAGCATAATAAGCCAATTCTTTTGATATATCAACTGGTATAAAAAAAATTCGATTTTTAGAGTTTTGGTTACTAATGAGCGACGTAGCTCCTTACTTACATTTCGTTACATCACCGTTACGTTGGTGACGCGGTGCAAAACATTAAGTCCCAAATCACAACAAAAATGAGCATTGCAGGAGCTACTGACCAACTCAGTTGCTTAGAACCATGGATGCTCTATTTGGACCACACTCATTATTCATGCTGCTTTCATTCTTCATCAACAACATGAAGCAGCTCCCAGTGGAGCATCCAGCAATCTACTAAGGATTCAGAAGACGCCATTTACAGACAGTAAAAATTGCTGCAGGAAATTCTCAGGCATATTTGAAGATCAGGCCCACAACGGGCAGAACGATATATTGGTGTAGATCGAGGGAGACTTCTCGCGGTCTACACTTCAATTGAGGGAGTAACATGAGAATATAGTTTTTACGTCAACATTGTAAGGATAACGGCTATTAAGATTACACGCCTACTGATCTTTATTTGGCTGTTACAGAAACTGATTCTGTATATGAGAATACTGTGTGTGACGATGCTTCAAATAAACAAATTGAAACACGTGAATTTTATAATATGAATCAAAATAGTATCATTGAATTCACAAAGATATATACGCCGAGGTTGACCGTCGCGCTATAACTCCCAGCCTGATCAATGCTTAAGATCGGATCGCGACTGTTATCCGACCATAAGTAGGTAGCGTTAGGGTAGGAGAGGTCGATCGTTAGGTTTTCTCCCGGGCAAATGGAGGTATCTCGCACCGCAGAGGCGAGCGAACTTTCCACTGAACCTGGCTGCAGATTGTAAGATAGAGCAGAAAAGCGAATGGTCGGGTTATCGCCTATGTCTGGATCTACTATCCCTCGCTGGTGCTCGTCGTCGACTTCCAGTGGAGCGAGTTCATCTGGATTCTGATCCGGTTGCCAATCGCCGTCTGGCTCGTCGCGACGGCGTTCTCCGGCCACGAGTTCCAGAAACTGAACGGCGCGGAGCGGATATTGCGCGCGGCCCTCGCGCTCGGCGTGCTGATGGTCAGCCCCGTCCTGCATCTGCCGGCCTTGGGCATCGCCGGTATTGGCGGTGTAATGTTAATTGTTTGCACCACCATTCTTGGATTTTCGACCGGCAACATTAGCCTTATCATTCTTGCCCAGATTTTAATTTGGGTGGTGCTGATTATGCGCATTCGGAAAGAATACGTTCAGGCGTTTCGGCTTGCCATCGAAAAACGCACCATCGATTTGGAGGAGCATTCCGTTAACCTGGAAGACGCCTCTATTTTTGCAAGCCTTCTGAAGGTCGCACCGGCCTCGAGCAGGACCTCTGCGCGATCATCGAGGCAGGAATAGAAAGGGGTCAGGTACCGGAGTCAGACCCGGGGGTCTGACCCCGGTACCTTACCCCTATCGGGGTTTCAGGGCATGCCCTGGTTGAGCAGCGGCGTACCGGCGACTTCGGAGCGCAGGATGGCGGAGATCTTCTCGGCCTGCATCGGGCGGCTTATCAGGAAGCCCTGCGCGAGATTGCAGAATCAACTGGACTATTAGGGATTTTCTGGTGGCAATCAATAAATATTTAGGTATAATAAAATAACACTGAGGAGTGCTTGCATGGTAAGGAGAGAGTAACCAGAGACTGGATACTTGATGGTAGAAATTCATGGTATCCAGACTAAGCTAAATTTAGATTTTGTTTAGCAATTATATGCTCAACTGATGATAGGTCTGTATCTATGTAAAGGCTATTTGAAAGTGTATAGCATTGAAAAAAAAAACTATTAGCTACTATTAAGCTATGTTTCATGTCTACTAAGTGAATTCACGTCTAAGAAAAGTCCAAGGTTTTCTTTTTTAGTCGAATTTTATTTTATAAAACCAACATCGATTTGGAGAAAGTAATAAGACTACTAAATGCTGTATTAACCGTCATTGAAAGAATTCAAGTCAGACATTTTTTAATCGTCTTTCATTGTCGCTTGTTAGTCATGACACCGTCATTATTGTCGTCTTCTCGTTGACGAGCTCGAATCAGTTCGGAATCCACGATTCCCTCGTGCTGTTCCTTATTCTCATCGTCGTCGCTTTTCTCTATTACGTCACCATCCTTTGATGGTTGGACAATAGCAATAACAGAGGGCCCCTCGTGCTTTTGTTTGTCTTCCAGCTGACTCTGCGTATCTATCGGATCTGCAATGTTCTTCTCCTTCTCTCTGTCGTTTTGATTCCTTTGATAGCCTTTTGAAGCTTGAGTACTGCCACATCATTCTCTGTTCCCACACTGGTGCCGTCCGAAGAGATTCCACAATGGATCTCGGATTCTCCAAGGTCAATGGCTTCCATCCCGACAACGGACCCGTCCTCCTTCTCACCGCCCGATAACGTGTAAGCGCCAACAACGGCACGGTATTTGTATTTCTTTTCGTCTATACAATGGGCTGCCGTTAAACTATCAAAGATGTACGTTTACCGTTTACAAAAACAGATTCAAAAATTGGTACACCGGGTTGTGTAGCGCATATGTTCGACCACTTAGCTGTTTTAGGCTTTGCCGGTGATGACGACGAAGTGGTACTAGAAGCGCTAATGATGGCTGATGTAGACGTAACAGATGTAGAAGTAGAAGATGGCAAAGTGTCAGTATTCGCTCCTCACACAGAGTACTACAAAGCAAAAACAATGTGAATTCTTTTGTTGAAAAGGAAGAGAGCTTAAGAGACCCATGTGACATTTTTTAACCATGTGACATGTTTATAGTGTGCCACGTGGCATGTTTTTACTGTGCCACATGACATGTTGTACCCATTAGCCAAGTGACATTGCCATGTGGCATGTAGAGCCTCATTGGCAATTAAAAGTGTCAACATGCCCATGTTAGCCTAAACTCTCTAACACAGAATATTTTAAAAGTATGTTAGAGTGCAACAATTAGCCAAATGGTAATTGTGTCTTATTTATCGATTGTGTTTTCCAACGTTTGGGTTGGAAGTTCAATTGTTAATTACTAAAACTAAATTAAACATATTCAAATTGTATCATTCTCTAAGTGTTGTAATACAAGAAGTCAAAATTTTATTACAATGCTCTTTAGCTAGATTTTTCATTCTTAAAAGTATTGAGCTAAAAAATCAAACTTAGGGAACCCGAAGAAGAGGCTTGCCAAAAATACACTTTGTCGTACATACCTGAGGGGCCTAAAGTTTATCAATTCAACAGTCGGTAAAATTCTAGTTAATTGACTTCTTTCTATCTCAGACAGGGTTTAGGTTAGGAAAATGAAACTTCCAGGAATGAATCTATTGACTAAACTATGTCCCGGGAAGGTATTTTGAAGCAACTACCTCCACTCCTCTCTCTAGAGGGCCTGAAGAGGGGACGAACCTCCTCATGTACGTAATATATTCTGTTCGCTTTATCTTTTAATGTTGCTCCTTACTTTCAGTTGCAAAGTTTTTTTTTATTTAATTGCTGAACGTTTTTGAATTAATGTAGGTTTTGATTTTGGCTCACCTTACATGAATAATTAAAACGAAATTTGCATATAAATTTTACTTTTTTTGGCTAAATTGCTTTCTCAAACTTTTGATCGGACGAGCCAAACCAAGAGCAGGTCGTCCATGGATGAGTTGGGAGGATGTCGTAAGGCAATATTTAAGGGAATTGGGAACTTTCTTCGAGGGTGAAAACAGGAAGGCTTTAAGTAGATTGAGATGGAAAAGGAGCGTGCGTAGCTGTGTTTGCCTCAGGCGGTTTGGTGCTGCAGTGAGTTTTTTGTGTGCTCATGTGCTTGTTGACTGTATGCTTTTAATTAAGTTTTTTTTAGCTTAGTTTAGCAGAAAAAATCCAGCAAAAGCATCAAACTTGTAGAAAATTCCTTTAAGATCATGTATCGAGAAATTAGTCGTGAAGAAAACTCAATCGATAATTCTGTTTAATAATGTGCTCTGTTTCTGTTTATTTAAGTTTATTTGCTTTGTTTAGGACATTCAGAAAGATTTTTGTCAATGACAACCGAAAGTAAATAATGAACATATAAATTTCTAAATTATAACTTAAACGCTAAATGCATATTAAATGCGTTCAATATCTTGTGGCAATTAAATGTTTCTCCTTGTACTATGAAATATTACATGCAGATGCCTACTGGTACAGAAATTTTAGCCCACTACGCCACTGCAGATATGGGCGGTTCTAAGAGATAACAAGCTGAATTTTGTTCGATGAAATCAGGTTCCAACCTGGGTTTTTAGCCTTTTAGTAAAATGGGTTCTGACTATAATTTCAAACACATTCGTGCAAATTCAAAAAAATACAAAATCAACGAGGAATTATTATTAAAAAATAATTTTCACATTCACGTTCCAGAAGGAGCGGTTCCAAAAGACGGACCTTCTGCTGGTGTAACGATCACAACCTCTTTAATTTCGTTGTTAATTGGAAAACCAATGTCACGCGATATTGCAATGACAGGTGAAGTTACTTTGCTAGGAAAAATTTTCCCGATTGGCGGTCACGTTGATCATGGTAATACAAATATTAATGTTTCTTTCCCCAACTTTCTCCAGATGAGATGCATGCTTAAGCTAGCCCAGGGCTGGGCTACCCTATACTATATTAAAGACTTTGAGCCCTTCTAAGTCTTTATTTTATAAAATGAATGCCTAGATAGCCTACCAATAAATTCAGGCTCCAAATGAATGTATAATATTTAAGACGGTTTTCCTGGTCTAATTAGACAAATTTCTCTGACTATGTTATAACATATTTATGTGCTTAATGACTAAGGAAAAAAGAACAAAAAAAGATTATGCAAAAAAAAAAAAGCAATTTAGCGGGAAAAAATCGTGTTATTCCTGGCCCTAAAAAAAAAAAAATCAATTTTCCTGGCCATCAATTTTTCTCCTGGCCATCAAGGGTTGTATGAATGTAATTGTATGTAAAGGAACAGTGTCTAATGAGGTATTTGCACTCTCATTGTAAATGCACATAAATACTTTTTACTTATAAAAGTTTTTAAAAGTACTTTTAAAGGTTTTTAAAGTTTTTAAAATTGCAACATTTTTATTTTTAAAAATAAAAATGAATTAGATTAGAGATCTACAATTAAAGAGTCGGAAGTGGTTAAGATTAAAATAAACCAATTTTATTGCATTTCTGAGAATTTTCTCTCTACCCATAACCTTTTTCTCGTTTTTCAAAGCGTCTTTAATCCGATACAATACAATGCAATATATGAGCTTGAAACCTCTACAATCGGGTTCTCTATTATGAATCTCATGATGAGATTTTTATCAAGATCGCTTGGCTTTTTGGGGATGTTTTCTTCTTTTCAAAAACCCGGCAAATAGACTTATCTATCAACAAATGAACTGGCATCATTTTTATACAATCCTAATAAGGGGGTCAATGCCAGATTTGCCTCTCACTTAGAAAGAAAAAATAAGTTTAAATGATTGAGTTATCTAGTTTGCAGATTAAGTATTTATCGTTTTGTAGCTTGTTTTTTAGCGATCTCCTTGTTTTACATGAACTTTTTTTTGTTGTGTATCTGGCGCTTGAGCTTTTGAAATACACTGCTCTAGAAGGTAGTATCCAAGGGGGTTATGAAGTTTGAACCCCCCCCCCCCTAAATGTTTGTCCGACTCGTAAAAAAGTCACACTGGGGTTATCACCAGGATACCAGATACCTGTAGCATCTTCCAAAGACGATCACAGTGTTCCTGAGGCTTGGTCAATCGAATGGAACACCCTTTTTTGAAGAATTGCCTCAGCTACGGCGCCCTCAGCACGTCACGAGCATGAATACCTCTTCGCTCGTGGCAGGGTGATCAGCCTCTGGATTCAGGGTGGAGCGCTGGCCGTTCGTGTACTGTGTGACGTCAAGAAAGATTGTCTTTTTCGGCCAACCATCTAGAGCCAAACGAAAAGCAGGTCGTCCCCGAATGCGATGGGAGAAGATTGTAAAAAAGGAATTAAGGAAAATTGAAACTTCCTGAGAGGGTATAAAGAGGATAGAATAGATCAGAATAGAGGAGGTGTTGGTGGCCGTGTCCCTTATAGTCAGATAAATGTTCCTTTTCCAATACACATAGATTTACCTGTAATATAAATATACGATATCTTCAAAGCCATGGTCGCGGCTAACGAAAAGGTCCTGGAAGCGTATTCCAGGGATAACGAGCAAGGTCAGCGCATTATCAAGTCACAGCAGGCCTATCTGGACAAAACACGTGCTTACATCGACATCTCCGAGCGCGCCTACCTGAACACCATGGCCGAACTGGAAGAGTAAGTTTCCCGCCATTGGCCGGATGCTTGGCGCTTCGCAAGAAGCGTCGGCATATTCTTGTCACATAGATTCCATTGTCCTCTGGGATGTGCTGGTTGTCTTGACCGCCAGCTATAGTAAAGCCCAGACCAGTCTCACCTTTGTGTAAAGTTATTTCAACTTGCTGAACAGTCGTTTGCTGAACAGTTTGTCGTTTGACCATCTGTCAAAATAAAAATAAGATAATCAAAATCAGCAGCTCTCTGGTTGAAATTTGTGCCATCTCTAAATCCACTTTATAAGGTAGAAGTCATGGTAGCAGAAGCAACAGTGTTATCATTGGGAGTAGTATAAGTAGTAGTAGCAGTAATAGTAATCATGTTGTGCTTAACCTGTGTCTGTACCTGTGCTTAACCAAACCTGTGTGCAAAATTCATAGTTAAATATGACTCTTTAAGGATCTTGATTTTATGTGATCAGGAAGAAAAGAAGACCCTGTTTACCTCTGCTACAGCAATGTAGATATGCCAACGCCAAACGCGTAACCGACGCCACGCACGGTTTTCAGCAACCGCGGGCGTTCGTTACCCGGCTCGATCTTGCGGCGCAGGCGGGCCACCAACCCATCGATCGAACGATCCAGAGGCGTCCAATCATGCCCTTTCAAAAGGTCCATGATCTCGTTGCGCGACAACACGCGCGCAGGCCGCTTCACAAAGCTGACCAGCAGGTTGAATTCCGCGGTTGTCAACTCGCAGAGTTGTTGACCAAGAGGTGCTAAATGCCACTCTTGCCCCGAGTGCTGACATGTCTAGATCCGTCCCTGCTTAGTAGTAATGTCAAGGACTATGCTTTGGCCTAAAATTAAAGCCCTATTCAACTGACTTTCTGTACTGCTATGCAAAAAGGACATACTCCTTTCTCCTACTTATTGAAAACGGTATGAAATTACCTTATATAACCAAATTAATCCTGGAAACACAAGAAGGCTGTAGCAGCCTCTAGCCAATCGGGCATCTATTTCCGACGGTATGGCATTCGATCACTCCTTCGGTGTTTGCATCTGGTTTACCAACCCCTGTACAAAAGTAACCAGCGACAAATAATATGTCAAATCCAGGGTAAGAGTCCACTATTCACTACAGCTCATAGTTGAACACATCTTTGGCGTCATCAGGGCTACCTCTGATAGGCACATAGAGACCAAATATATGTTACTATCCAACCTGTCGAGAAAACCGGTAGAACCTTAAAAAAAATATTAGGGCCAGAAAAATTCACAACATTCGGATCGCATTTTCGTCTAGTGCTAAAAAAAATGGAAGAGGGAAAATTATTACTAAGAGTGCGCAGAGGCATGTTAAAATTCCGCTGTGATGTGTTTCATGTGCTTTGGATTACATAATCCAAAGAGAACTTGCTTCATGAATTGAATCACAACAGTTCATATTCGAAGCACGAACGATTTTAAATGAAACACTTTGCATTTCTTTCTTCACTTCATCATAATTGAATTTTCTGCCAATAAGACGTTTGGTGGCATAGAAAGTATTTTGAGGATTGGTTACGGCTTGACGTTTAGCAGGCATGCCAACAAGAGGTTCATTGTCTTTGCTAAATGCAACAACGGATGGTCTTGTTCGCATACCTAGATTTCATTGGAAAGAAGATTTAATATCAAGCCCCACGGTGACCGCACGCTCAGCACCCGCGATCTGGAAGTGATCCAGGAATGGATGGCCGAGCGGCTGGAGCTGGTGGAATATCGCGACCTCGATGATATCCACCGGGCCGTGGACTATCTGAACACGACCACCCATTGGGCACAGTCCAAAGCCACCGACGATCAGCTTGAAGAAGTCACCGACGCCCTGTTGCTGGCCATGCACGATCTGCGCACGGTCCTCAATAGCCAGCTCACTCATCGATACCACTGGCCATGGCTCTGGCGCGTCCTGCGCCGAGACTACGATCGCATCGTTGTACACCTCTTCATTGACGACGATACCCTCGGCCCTGTAACCGACAATTCGATACTCGCCGGCGGCCCGTTCCAGATGTAGTTTCAAAGCTCAAATTGTCCATCTTCATGCGTCGCACTGACGCGTTCACAAACGTCGATCATGGCGGGTACACTCTTTACCTGGATGGTACTCTATATCAAAGTCATACTCCTGAAGCAACTCCATCCACCTATGCTGCCAATTATTAAGATGTGGTTGTGTCATAAAATACCTAAGACTTTGATGACCAGTCTTAAGCTGGAACCGAGCGCCCAACAAACAATAACGGAACACTCTTAATGCATGCACTATAACCAACATCTCTAAATCATGAGTATGATAATTCTGTTCAGCAGGAGATGTGCATTCAGTGGGAGTTCAACTGCCCCTAAGGCTAACCGAGCATGTCGTCCATTCTCGCCAAACACCTTCACCAGAAAATCTGAGGCACCATTCACAACGGCGGGTTGCGCAGTAAAACCTGAAGCCGAGGCCACATGGCCAGTCATCCGGACAATTTGCTTTACGCGATCCAGACAACCCAACTCCTGCCGTCCAATTGCCAAGGCCTTGAGTATGACGATGTAGGCGGTGTTAACCCTAGAGGTGGTGGTAAGGAGGGGTGGAAACCGAGCCTGAGTCACGCTTAATTCAAATTAATACGATTACTTACTTCATTTAACCCTAGGTGAAATCAGTATCACTAGGCAATTCTTTTTGTTGAATCCTCCTCCCCCCGTTATTTCAGTCATTATTTAGAGTTTGATAAATATATAGTAAGTTTGATAAATGTTACCCTTTAAAGAATGTTAAAAAATATGCATTGTGGGAATGATTGCTAACATAAAAGAAGTATTAAAATGGGTTTATAAGTATATAAAATAAATCTAAACCTACCAAATCGATAATACCGCTGAAATGGCTATTTGACACAATCTCTTGTCTACGGTGAGGAACTAACGTTTACCCCCACGCATCCTCTGATAGGAGAGCAACAATGCTAACAGGTACTATGTATTCGTTTGAGCAGCGATGTGCTGACTAGACAACTTATGGCTTTCCAATCTGTCTGCCTGTCACGAAAATGCAGTTTTGCAAGGAAACAAGAGGAATAGAACAAAATATTTCGCAGACTGAGGTGAAAAGTCTTAAAAATGGGCCATTGGAGGGTCTGTGTTTCTTATAAATTCCTTACGAACATACAGTACGTCTGACCAAATATTTTGCCTATACTCCAGGGAACGATGAACTCATATATGAAGGTGACAGGAAATTAACGAAAAGAAAATAAGAATTTTAAGACAAAATTGGAATATCAAAAGCCTATTTCTGGGAATAAGAAATTGCTTAAAATGGTTTGATTTATCAAAAGGACATGGAGTCAATTTAAACTAGTTGTATCTATGGTTCTACAACAGCTTTTAATTGTTTTCAATTCGCTGATATCTACAATGAGATTACCACTTTCTTACGAAAAAATCTCCGCATCTATTGAAAAGGTATAACATATTAATCTGCAATGCAATAGGATTAAAGCTGAATTTTTACTAGTGATATTTAATCAGCATTAAATATTTTCAACAGTTATTTGGACTCAAAATCTAGTATGCACAAATAAGGCATTGGTTAGCATGGGAAAATCCTGCTAGGCCAAGCAGGTTAGTTGACTTTGAGATGGCTGTCCTTCAGTTAAATTATGTAGCAGTTTTGGGTTAAATAGTATTGCGAAATGCTATGAACTCACGAAGGAGTGATCGGATCTTAATGAAATTTCACATTTAGAAGGACCTCATAACTCAAATCTCTTATTTTAAACCCCGACCGGATCCAGTGTCATTGGGGTGAGTTTGGGCGAGAGGAACCGAAAATCTTGGAAAAGGCTTAGAGTGGGGATATCAAGATGCAACTTGATGGGAAGAATAAGCATAAGTCCAAGATAGGAGGCTGATATAACCGGACCGCGTAAAGATATCAATGAGAAGGACTTGGAATAAGAAGAAGAAGAAGAAGAAAGAGTAGACGAAAAAGAAGAAGAAGCATAAGAATAAAAAGAAGAAGAAAAAGGAAAGTGTAAAAGCAAAAGGAAGAAAAAAAAGAAGAAGCAGGAGAAGAAGAAGAAGGAGAAGATGGAGGAGGAGAAGAAGAAGCACCAGGAAGAGAAGAGGGGAAGAGAGGGAGAAGACGAAAATAAATTCTTCGTGGTTCTTTTAGTGGTTGGGCGCCCGCTGGGACTCGCCCGGCATGCCGTGAGAGCGGCATTCCTGTCTGGTCCCGGCGGCGATGTCGCACTCGTCCGGGACGCCGTTGGAGTTGCAGTCCTGGCTCGTGCCCGAGCTGATGTCGCAGTCGTCCGGCACGCCGTTGGAGTTGCAGTCCTCTTCGCACTCGTCCGGAATCCCGTTCGCGTTGCAGTCCTGACTGGGATGTTTCTGAATCAGAACAAAATATTAGCAAGTTCTAGAGAATCACCGATTTTTGCCATTTTTTGGCATGTTTGCTTCACGGGGAGGGATTCTTCAATAGTGAAGGTACCTTGAGTGGAGATGTGCCGCGCTAGAGGGTATACTTTTTCATACTTCTAGTCTAGCCAAGGGTATACTTTTTGGCAATTTTGGTCTAGCCAACGGTATCATATTTGGCAATGGAGCGGCTTCCATTGATGTTTCTATATGGCGTCATTTCACATTCCCTCTCACATTTTGATTATTGGACTCAGACCTATTCGGCACCTAACGCTTTGCTAAAGGGCAATTTACTGTTGGCTATACTTGCGCGAAGCGCAAAGCCAACTGTTAATTGTCCCAGTGAGTTTACGAATGAACTTGAGCAACTTGTTATAAGTCATCTTTAGCACCATGCGTAAACAATAAAATTTTTGGGCCCGGCAGTTCTCCCTCGGCGGCAGGACACCCGAGCCGGGCGACGCCCTCGAACCGCTCTTCCGCAGCCTGGCCCGCAGCGTCTAGGGTCCGACTAGGTCAGGCGCTTTCCGAGGCCCGTCGCCTCGCGGCACAGCTCCAGGGTCTCCTGGGCCATGGCCCGCGCGGCCGTCCCGCCAGCGCGGAGCACGTCGTCCAGCTCGCTACCGGGCTTCAGGAGCGCCTCGTAGAGGCTACAGTGTCAATGTTACATCAAATAATGAAGAGCGATAATATTTTCAAGTGCTCCTGACGAAATAATACATATTCTAATGTGGGTTGCAGAGTTGTAAATAATAGCACCGGTTAGCTGGATAGTGAATCTTTCTAAAATATCCTCTATGCTGAAACAAGAACCACATAGGGGCAAATACAATCATAGAAATCGAAATTTTAAGCTAAAATAGATTAGAGCTGAAGTTAATATAGATTTTGATATTCATTCCTGAAAGGATGAATAATATTGTATTTATTAAAGCTAAAAAAGAGAAAACATTTCGAATGTATTGTGTTCTAAAAGTTCCGATTTAATACACTCAGTCATTCCTGAATAATGTTCTTTTGACAACCTGTATGCACATAATATATTTGGTTTATTTGAACACTCCCCTCAACATTTTCTGAAAGCTTCGTCGGAATACCTTTGGTATGACTTTAAATATAATATTAAGATTCTAAATAATGGCGTTTATTATGATTTTGGATAATGATGTTTATTATGGTTTTGGATAATGATGTTTATGTTGCTTTAACAGAAAAGTCACTGTAATGGTTGTTAGTACAATTGAGAGGCTTTATTTAGAATACATTGAGAAACTAAAAGGTAGGTATTTGGTAAATATATTCAGTTTTACGATAAAACAACTTTTGTCATGTAACAACTTTTACAAAAAAAAATGGTGCTTTCTTTCTTTTCTCTTTTGTTTTAAAAAGTCTGAACTGTATATCGCCGAAAACAATATGTATTGTGAACAGTTTAGTTTATGTATGGCTATATCTAGGATATTTTCGGGGGAGAGGCTATGATTTTTAGGGAGGTATTAGAAAATACTATACAGAACGTGTCAAAAGTTATTTATATGAATTTTTGTAGCCATTTTATTTATGGCCTGAAAAAAACTTTTTTTAAATTTATTTTCTCATTGTTTTTTTTAAATAATGCTAAAAAATCCTGCGCCTCCTTCATGGAAATTTTCTTTCACCATGACAAATTCCTCCATAGAAAGATCCTCCCACGTAACCCCATCCCCTCGACCTTCCTTTAACGTGAAAAGGTCCCCCTGAAAACGTCTGTACACGTCCCAATAAACATTAATATATGTAAACAATGGTCAATAATTTAGAAGTATGCTCGTGTTTATTAATATGTTTAATAATTTAAATTTATTCAATAATTTAATTTTGTTCAATATTTTGAGTCTTTAATAAATAGAGATTAATTGTTTGTGATGTAAAGAGATTACAGCAGCCGAGCCTTTAACTCAGACTGTTTCAAAAAGAAATAAAGTGCCAATGATTAAAGGTATTTGTACAGTTTGCGGTTGAGAGAAAAATCGTTTTTTGGTCTCGAGAAAACCAAACACTCAGATTTTAGCGAATGTGACAATTCCAGTCATTTAAAAGGTTTGGTTAAACTAGGTTCTTAATCTAGAACGGTGTAAAACGCAAAAAATCGAAATTAAATACCTCTTGGTTTAACTTGAACTTATCCAATGCCGGAAACATAATTTTTCGTAAAAATGAAATAGGTACAGGGAATCAGGTACAAATATGAGCCAATAATGCATTGGTTTTAGAATGGAAGATATGAACTGCGTCGGCCACTATACCTCTGGGGAAGAAGCCTTGGAGGGATTACTCAAATCTCCGCCCGATCTGGTGCTTATGGATATTGGCCTGCCAAAAATGAACGGCGTCGAATGCATGATTCGGGTAAAGTTACAGGCGCCCCGGATGGAATTTCTGATGTTCACCGTTTTTGACGCTGATGAAAAAGTCTTTGACGCCTTAAAAGCACGAGCCGATGCGTTTAATTTTGAACTATTTGAAAGCCCCAAGGCTCTCCTTGTGTGGGATAAAAATCACATATATCAACCGGAATAGAGAGAGAGAGGATGAATCGTTTTCAGAAATAAAAATAGATGGGTGAATGGAGAAATTGTGTTTGTTAGTCAAAGAGAGGGGAGAGGGAGAGAGAGAGAGAGAGAGAGAGAGGAGTAATGATAGAGAGAGAGAAAGGGTGAGAAGTATTAGATTTTGAAGCGACCGATGCTCATCGTAATTTCTTAAGAACTCATAGGACGTAAAACTCAATAAAATTAGAAAGTTAGAGAGCTTTTTCAAGTAGTCAAATTATGATAGTCAATTTTTTGGCTTAAAAACTGGTCTTTTTGTTGTGTGTCCTATTCATAGCAATGATAGGCTCAAGGTTTTGCTAATTTTCACCTTTCTTATTTTCTTTTTTTGTTGAAAAAACAAATTGCGAGGTATTTAGCAGGAAATGAACTCCTCATATGCGTAAATATCTCTGTTAGTTTTAAGTTTTAATTTTGCTCCTTACTTTCAGTTGAAAAAACTTTTTCACGTTTATTTTTTCGTTGTTTTTTTTTTATAATAATGCTAGAAAATCCTGCGTCCCCCTTCATTGAATTTCTCTTCCCCCATGACATAATTCGTCCAAGGAAAGATCCTCCCCCATAGTCTCGTACCCGCACGTCCTACGATCAACGTCAAACCGGACCACAGTCGTATGTCGACGACCGCGATGACCGGAAAGGGAAAAAGAAAAAGGGAAAAAATAACACCGCCGACCGCCAGTACCAGAGCGAACTGCGCCGCCGGCAACAGGCCGGTCAGGATATTTATCCGGACTATGAGCGTCCGAGCCACCTGATTGAGATGAGCCTGCGGTTTTCGCCGGTTTTCAACGCAAATACAGCCGTATTTTTAACTCACAAAGGAGGCATCGGATCTTAATGGAACTTAATATTTAGAAGGACCTCGTAACTCAGATATCTTGTTTTAAATCTCAACCTGATCCAGCGTCATTGGGGGGGGGGCAGTTGGTGGGGACCGGAAATCTTAGAAATACTTAAAGCAGAGAGATCAGGGTGAAACTGGATGGGGAGAATAAAAACCTGTCTAATATACATGACTGACATAACCGGAGTGTTTGATCGGCTATGTCCCATTGACGACTTTCGGGGGGATCCATGGCCAATCTGTTTTTCTACTACTCGTCGATGAATGCGGGCAAATCTACCACGCTGCTTCAGGCAAGTTTCAATTACCGTGAACGCGGTATGGAAACGCTTCTGCTGACCGTGGCGTTTGATAACCGTTTTGGCGAAGGCAAGATTGCATCACGCATTGGTCTTGAAGCCCCGGCACTGCTGTTGTCTTAGTTGGTGGTACAGGGCTAGTTCTTTAATGTTGCTTTCTGGGTGAGAAAGCTAGCTTCGATCACAGCATGAGGTCGTCAGTAGAGCAGTCTGCCTCTCTCATCTTTCGTGTGTCATGAACAGCACTCAGATTTTCCCTTCTTGTAATTATGAAATCCAACGAGTGCCAATGCTTTTTGATGGAGCGTTTTGATGTGTTTTGATGATGTTCTTTATGCCTGAAGACCCTTAAGTCAAAGAGCAACGGGCACTTTCGGAGAAAATGGTCCATATTTTCATCAGCATCTTTACAAAGGGAACACAAACCGCCCTTCAGGATTAACAATTTTTTGTCGAACACCTTTTGTCGGCTATGAATTGGAAGGCAATTCACCCTAAGCTGAACAAATCAACATAAAATCATAGGCGGTAAATTAAATTTAAAATGAATTCCCTCTCCAAAACTAGTTTTAGCATTGTCGTCACCACAGCTTTCTACGATTGTTACTGTTTTCCAAACTCCACATAACGTTTCTAACAGTTGATAAATGCTAACAATCTTTTGCTAGGTTTCAAAGACACCAAATACCTGAACAGTTGCTGTTTTGATGTAGCAGGTTATTTATTATTGAAAGGTAGGCCAATTATTTGCAACTAATTTAAGCAACACCTCTATTACAGTGAGCACAGATTTACCCTTCAACGATAGATACGGGGCTTCATTTACTCATAAGAAAACACTTAATTTCCATATTAAGAATGTGCTAAACCAAGATAGAGTTGCAGGAAAAGATATAGAAAAAAATGTAAAAGTTTGTGGTACCTTGGATGTGAGGGAAAATTTATCTTATGATGAAGATTTAGCAGCAGTACTAAAAGGATTAAAGAATAATAAGACTCCAGGTGCTGATAGTGTGGTAAATGAGTTTCTTATACCTACGGCTTGTAAATCGGGATAAAGTTCTGTAAAACGAATGGAATAAGGAATGGCTCTGCCCCGGCAGCCTATGCATCCCAAATTGAAAAAAAGGATTAATAAAGGTCGGCCTCGAAAACTGAAGATGGAAGGCGCTGGTTTTTGATTTAAAGCTCTGATTTCCCAATTTGGCGGCGTAGTGTGCTCAAGTATATTCATAATCGTGGAATTTGAATTTGCTTAAGACCTATATGAATTGATAATCCAATCCCTAGATGGAAATTCATAACTATTTGATAATGGCAAAACCATGAAAATTGTTTGCAAATTGTTTGGACTCAAGATATGAGTATTGTGCGAACGAGCACTGTATGTTCAGAGTGTACCTTTGTCGAACCCTTGACGGAGAATATAGCTTTAATCTCGCTAAATCAATTTGAAACCTATTGGGATATTATCCCTGATAGCATTGTTCAATATGGTGGAGATTTATACATACTAGGGGGCAGTATCTTTACCTCAGAAAGTTTTTTCCACGGCTTTTGCTTTAGCAGTTTAGATTCATACATCATCTCATTTCATTTCTTAAGGTGTTATAGATAACAAATATGTCTTTTCCTGTTTCCAATCACAGATCACTGTTTCAAAATTTCGTTTACAGTTCTAGTTAACAGAGACTAATTTTTGTCTGACTTCTTTTCGCTGGTACAGCCAAAAACTATGTGGACTAACATTGTTTTTGCTCATAGAACTACCAATATTTTGCAAAATATTGCAAGCTAGGTATTATTTGACACAAATTTGACAGCAGAACTTGTATCTCTCAAGTGTTATGAAATTTGTTTACTTAAGGGGGATGCTTGGTCTTCTGGGAAATGCTTGAAGTTGTTTGCTCATGAAGATTGCAAAACAAAATTTAATATCTTATGAAACTGTTTTTTGACTTTAAATGTTTTCGTTACTTATCATGAGACATTTTTTTTTCTTAATTTATGTTAGTTTTTCAATTGTTGATTGGTAATAATGATGTTAGCTAATAAGATTTTTCACAATAGTGGTTAATCATGACTAATAGAGGAGACGAGGCAGTGCGGTTTTAGGCTTGGGCGGGGTGGGGGGAGGGGCGGCATCTCTTCTATTAAGATGCCCCCCCCCCCAGGTCCTTTGTGTTTCAGCAGTTGTTTTTAAAGAATTGGGACAAAAAGTCAAACTTTAGAGTAAAGAGCAGGGGATTGAGGGGGGAACTGGTCCTATATATGAAGTAATTTCTGTTAAGTTTTAATGTCGCTAGCTGCTTTCATTTAAAAAAAATTGTTTTATTTTTAATCGTTTTACGGATTATGCCCAGGCCTATCCAAGATATGATGGGGTGCCGCACTTGTTGCTGTTACCATACTTTGACGTCGTTCGGGTCTCCTACATAAGATTTCAACCGGGCGGGCGCAATAAGCGAATTCACGCTATCTTCTAAATCTAATCGACCGTTTTCTACCAGCGTCATCAAACCGGCGGAGACCATAGATTTGGAGAGCGAACCAAGCGCGTAGGTCGTATTGGGCGACGCTTTTTTCTTGTTCTCCAGGTCGGCCCAGCCATATGATTCCAGCCAGACGACTTCCCGCACAAAATGCTGATTTATTAGTGAGTGAATCAACTTACTTGGATGAACAAATTACGAATGCAAAAAAATACCATCATTTGACTTGTGTCCAAGCAGCTGAAATTGCAAAAGATGCAAATGTGAAAAAACAAATTAGCCAGTATTGTAGAGCTTGAAATTCTCTATCTTTTGGGATATGAATGAGATTTTTGTGACGGGGAAATGTCAGAAAAAATGAGTTTACTTTTTGATAGACTGAAAAGCGGGATTCAGTCGCATTTGGCATTCAGTTTATTTTTTTGTATACGTCAGACAAACACGCATTCGAAATTATCGCTTGACAATTCATATGGAAAACATATACGATAGCATATCTTCTTCAACCTCTTGAAGAGCTCATGTTCCACGGCCATACTTGATCTCCGTCTTCACCCTGTCTTCTAGCATCCTAATATTAGCTCTATTTGTTATATGCACTCTGTTGTTGCCATCTGCCTGGCATAGCGGTGCGTCAAAGCCAAGCGCACAGTGGGGGTCCGCGGAAGCTACGGATGAGCAGCTCGGACGGCGGACACGATGTGCTGCGACCCGGACGTCAGAGCAATCGTCAAGGCGCTAACGAGAGCCACCAGGCACCCGTGCGCCGGCCAGCACACCTGTTTCCAACCTCTGATGTGCGCGTTGGCGGGTGTGCTTCCGTCCTTGCCTCCTTCTGGACCTCGCCGCCCTTCAGGACGAGCTGGACGTTTCCCGGGTCGCGGAACACGAGCACGTCGGCCGTCGGGTCCCCATCGACGACGATCAGGTCCGCGAGCTTGCCCTCCCGGACCTCGCCGAGATCCACCCCGTGTCGGCCCATCGTGCGGGCGCCGTTTCGCGTGCCCCACTGCATGACCTCGATCGGCGGCGTGCCGTACTTCACGTACGCCTCCATCTCGATTCGATATCCAACTCTTTTGGGTTATCAACCGCCCAAATTTCAAACAACTTTTGGATGGGTAACTTTAACACCAGAAGGCACAAGAAATTGGTTTTCTCAAGTATGCAGTGCTGCTCTGAATAGCCTTTCAGACAGTTTGATGGCCCAGTGGGGAATTGGGACGATTGAGTGGAATCAAGATGGACCAGCTACCAAACTTACTATAACAAAGGTTAATGGAGAAATATCATTACGTTATGAGGGGGTTCGTCCCCTTTTCAATGCCTTGCTCTTTACACTCAAGTATTTTTAGTTATTTCAAAAGAGCTATCTAATTAAAAGGCCTTTGTGGTTCAGGGGTCATTCTTAAAAAATTGGAACAAAATTCAAACTTTAGTGCAAAGATCGAGGTATTGACGAGAGGACGACTCTCCCTCCATATACGTAATAAAAATATACCAATCTAGAAGTTCATTTACAAACATGAGTGTCTTGGGACATGATGAGACCGATCTGTGCCGTCTACATCCAGCTTGGCGATGGGTTGAGCGTTGTGGCGGGAACTGGCAACGGATCTGCGCGGGAGACGTTGCGTTCGTCGCCTATTCGTGATACTGGCGAGCGTCAGCTCACTGATGGTGGTAGTGACGCAGAATCAACGCTGTTGCGGCCGAGAAAACACTTGATAGAGCGTCGGATGCGGGAATGCTGGTTTTGCCCCACCTATCTCATTCAATTTACATCATTTTCGGTTCATTTCAACATCAGATATTGCACATTTTGAACATTTTACATCCTTATATTCAACATGAAAACAGGTCCTTGGAAATCTAAGTTGGTCTAATTTTTGTAATTTTTAACAAGGTGAACACGGATTCTAGGCTACACCTAGATCACCCCATCAATTTATCCCATGAATTGAATTCGTACTACCACGTTGATCAAAGGCCGCAACCGCAAGGCGTTTGAGATTCTCAAAGACGAATTGGACCAAGGCAAAGACAACATCGCCGTCTTCTACGGAGCCGGCCACCTTCCTGACATGGCCGATCGTTTAGAAAACGAATTCGGCATGAAACCCACCCAAACCACCAGGGCCAACGCCTGGGACCTGACAAGGAACTGATTGCAGATTGCAATTCACCAACCAACGCTCCATCCCAATACCATGCTCATATTGATATGATATGATAGTTCTTTTTTTTCTGAGTGCAGTTCTATTGAAAATACATTTTGGAATAGGAATTCTCTGGTTAGTTTATTAGACATGTATTTTCTCATTGATATACGATTTTCTACATGGCTTATAATATTCTCTCTAAGATATCGTGGTTCTAACGGATAGATACCTTGAAATGTCAGTTTCCTGGTCTAAAAGTTAAGGCCGATCCCGCCGGCGACCTGCGCGAAAGGCTGACGCTGGCCAATCTGCTCTCGGCCACCCTCGACGCCTTTGACCGGGTGGATATCCTGGTCAACGGCAGCCGGCAGATCCTCTCGTCCGATCCGCTCGACATGGACGACGAAACCGTCGAAACTTTGTTGCAGCAGAACCTTTTGACCTCGCTCCGGCTGTCGCAGCTGGTTGCCCGGCGGATGATCAAGCAGGGCGAAGGCCAGCGACGGATTCGTTTCGTTGAACCGACCGTCTGTTCGTGCGTCATCAGTCTCGAAGCACTTTGTTGATCCGCTCAGCCGCGGCGTCGGAAAGGTCGTCCCACCCGTCTTGAACGGCCTCGTTGAGTTCGTCGAGCTTCTCTTGTGTCTTTTTCGAGGATTCCGATTGCTTCTGGGCTGCATCGGCCTTGAACTCAGCAAGCTTCGCCTCGAGATGCTTCCGCTTGGCCTCACATCGTCAATTCTCCCTGATGAGCTGGCGGACGTCGGTGAAATGCCCGTTTACGGCCGCGGCCGCCGCCATTGCAGGGCTGACGAGGTGCGTGCGGCTGTGCATTCCCTGTCGCCCGCGGAAATTGCGGTTCGACGTCGAAGCCGAGCGCTGACCTGCCGGCAAGGTATCGCCATTCACGGCGACGCACATGGAGCAGCCGGGCTGGCGCCACTCCATACCGGCATTCGACTCAGCTCCACCCGCACTTCAGCGGGCCGGTGAGAGGCATCCCGAGCATTGAGCAATTCGTTCGTCTCAGCACTCGGGAGCTGCCCGCGGTCAACGCAAATCCATGCCACATCGGTTTCGGTCACCAGGGTCATTTCCTCACCCAGGGTCTGCGTCATGATCTTGCACGATTCTTCAATGAATGCCGTGAGTTCAAGATCCTCGGGGCGAAGCGGCTGACGCCGGGCGCTACTGTACCGGGCCTGTACCTGTGAGGGGCTGCAGTTAAGGTAGGAAATGAGGTTAGCAGGTGGTTTTGTATTAAATCAGGAGTTAAGCAGGGTTTTGTTCTTCCCCCTTTATTTGGATCCATTTCGATGGGTTTTGTCTTAAGGAGCACAGTAAAGGCAATGGAGACCATGGAATCAAATGGGGAGGAAAATCTCTCCTGAACTTAGATTATGCTGATGATAAACCCGAGAAGAATTTTTTTCGAAAATCTTACATAACGAATGCCTTATTTTAACCCTTCTGTCTTTATTAGCTTTACCAAAATGGATTTTTCCCGGTCCATTCTATCGAACAATTCAGGGGGCCAGGGGGAAAGTCTGCCCCCAATCTTTTTCTTGTGCCCTCTTTTTCTTTTTTTTCATTCTTTTCTTTGAATAAATTTGTGAATTTAGTCAATTATTGGCACCTTTTTCACGCCAGGGAATAACCTTCGATCACATGCTGGCGAAAGGCCTCACGCTGTTCCTGCGGCAATTGAGCCAACGCTCGGCGTAGAAGATCGCTGACCATGCGCGCACGGCTGATTTGATTGATGCCGTGCTGGCTGTCGCGAAAGGTGACGGCCGGAATGGCCTGGTCGCGCCTTTGGTGCTTTTCGCGCGACCTCACCGCCTTGCGACTGGCGATGCCAAACAGCCAGGTGGCGCGAATGGATCAGCCGCGGAAAGCCAAACTGGACCCGGTTGAGGGCCAGCCGCCGGACCTGACTCGTCTCGATGAAGGCTGTTCGTTCCGCCCGAGATGCGCTTACGCGGTCGAGCAGTGCGCAAGCGCCTATCCGCCTTTGAATGCCGTGAACGAAGGCCATCTCGCAGCATGCTGGCAAAACGAAGTCGTGGCGGAGGCTGCGAAAGAGGTTGTCGCTGCTGACGATCTCCAATAATGTGGAGAGAGAAAAATTATTATATATCCCATGCCCCTTGACTGTCCGGATACAGACCCCTTTTGCCCCTCCCCAATAAAATGCTGGAGATTGGCCCCTGCCCAACATCATCTCTTTACCTTGATTTATTCCTAATCTAAGCGACTTAGTCTTCTTCATATTGATTTTCAGACATATTCTTGCACCCTGAGTTCTCAGAACCTCCAAGAACACTTGAATCCGCACTTTTCGGGTAGGATTTCGGAAGTTAAAGCTGCCCTGGAAGATGGGAGCTGGAAACAAGCTTGATGAAGGTGGGATGTACCATACTGCTTTCGATGGCCATGTTCATCATGAACGGCCAGAATGGATTTTCTGAACCAATCTCCGAACTGCCGGATCATCCTGTTTCCATCCTTTCAAGTTACACCGGCGCTAAATTGAGGTTATCCAGCGGTCAGCTTCAAGCACAATAAACCAAAGTGAGCAGAAATAAAGTCAAATAATTTTCCAAGCGTAAAACTATCACAAATCATCATCAACAAATACATGAAACACAAAACCGAAACTGCAATAAATAACGAGATAAACTCAAAACCAGCAGAAACTAAGATGACTCCCATGCTTTCTGAAGACAAGAACATAGTTTGCATTTTACTGAAAACAAAATACATTTTAAATGTTTTCTCTTTTTTAACTATTTCCTTTGATTCTTGCGATTACGATCTTTTTGTTTTTGATGGAAAATCTGAATCTGAAAAAATTATTGACTATGATGATAAATTCGTAGTTGTTCATCATGCATCTTTATCTGAAACAAATTCTGAAAAACTCCTACAATATCATCAATTAGAAATTATTCATGATGAATCTTGGGATCTAAGAATGATGATTTCTAAGATTAAAGAAAAACAATCTTCATTATTTGTCGTAGGTGCCCGACAATTCGCGATTGCGTGCCGACACGATGCCGGTAGAGGCCGAAAAGCCCTGTCCCAGCGGGTTCCCCAGCGCCAGCACCCAGTCGCCGACGCGTGCAACGTCGGAATCGCCGAATTTCACGAACGGAACCGGGTCGTCACTTTCGACCTTGAGAACGGCAACATCGGTATTCGGATCGGTGCCCACGACCTCGGCCGGCAGCGTGTTGCCGGAAACCGACCAGCGCTCTTCGCGTCCCTGCGCACCCACACCCGGTGGCGGCGGCCGGCCCAGCCGGTCCCTCAGTTCCTCCAGCAGCCGCAGCCGGTAGGACCGTCCCTCCACCCAGCCGTCCAGCGGCAGAATCCGCAGACGGGTCGGATCCTCCACATCCAGGTCCACCACCCAGCGCGTGGCGTCCACCGCGGACCACGCACCCACGCCCGACACGCGCTCCTCCAGGGACTCCAGGGATCTCCATCTAGCATTTGGAAAGAATTGACAAGATCGAATGCCCAACCTACCTTGCAAAAAATTCTTTTTTATGGTAACCCTAAGATTTTAAACAGCTGTTGTTGTGAGAAAATTTTAGAACTAATAGATCAATTTTTGTGGTATTAATATCGTATAGGCCTACCAATGTTTGAGTTAAATAGGAAAACTATTTGTAATTTTCAAATAACATTGGACAATAACTTCGTGTGTGATGTGGTGCTCCGCGCCTTTTCGGTGGATTGCGCTTTGCTGAACAGCGGTACGTTCCGTGCCGACGACGTGCTACCCTCTGGACCCTTCACTGCACGCCAGCTCCTGGCCCTCCTCCCGATGCCCGACGAACTCGTTGTCGTAAGCATCGCGGGCAAGCAACTCGTCGACGTCCTTGAGAACGGCGTCGCGTACTACCCAGCACTCGAGGGCCGCTGAAGAGAACCCGAAATAAACCCTAGATAGGCTTAGAGGTGGTGCATGATGGTGCAGAGGTGAATGAATGTACAGTGACAACGTATGTATGTACAGGATGCCTCACAAGCATGACACGAGACGAGAGAAGCTAGCCAGTTGGCGGAGTGGGGATGGCCACGTCGGCGTCGACCTCGTCTTCGGTGTTCTCGTCCAGACTCTCGCGTGTGCCGTCATCCGAGTGCTCTGGTGCAATCGTGCAAACCCGGAGGGCTTTGCCTGATTCTCCGGAGGCAACAACGGCCATGGCCACGTCGCGAAGCCAGTTGAGTTGGGGGCTGATCGTCCTGGCTTGTGCTTCACGATGGCCGTTCACCAGTGGTGGAAGGCCGAACAACTCCTGAACGATCCAGTCGAGCGTTTGACACCACATGCGAAAATCATGGCGATGCTCATCCGTTCGAGGCCGGCCACGGAACCGCTCATGGTTCAGCTGGCGAAGTCCGCCCCATAAAAATAGGGAAAAATAGGCGGACAGACAGGTTCTGGGTGCTGGGTGCGCCTTTGTGTATAAAAGGTTTTATTTTTGAGTTTTAAAGTCGGAAAGACACAGACGCGCACCCACCGTCTGTAAAAAAAAAAAAAAAAAAAAAAAAAAAAAAATTGCTGGGGGGGCCTTTGGGTAAAAGGGGTTTTTTTTTTGGGTTTTATCAGCTTTTGTAGTTGGCAAGTCAGTAAAATGAGATTAATTTATCTACTTAATTCGGAACAAAAAGGTAGACAGGTAGTTGTATCATGAACAGAATTTTGAACAAAAATATTTATTCAGAAAGTAGGTGGCACTAGTTTTCCTTTTTAGTACTAATGTCGTCACTGCCGTCGTCAAAAATGTCGTTTTTCATAAATCCCTAAAACCCAAAAAAATTTACAAACTAGAGAGCAATAATTTTTGTTCGTTTCAAATTCATCCTTTACTTCCATGCGAAAAATTACTTTATTACTTCCATGACAATGCTTAAATCTCCGGTTTAATTCTTCACTTTTTTTAAAATCTCCTTTTCCGTTCGTATGTTTTTTTTGAAGTCATAAATTATTTATTACGTTTAAAACAGTGTTTTGGTATTTTTCTCGACTTCTTTTTCGAATTTCAAAACATCAAAATGCACGCACTAAACGATTATTACATAAAATGTCTTGAATTGCAGTTTATAGCCTAGAGCTTAAAAGGCTAAATGTTTCAGGCTTAACCCTTCATCAGTAGTCCTTTGTTTTTAAAGTCGCACTTTGATGACCACATAAGTAAAAGAGGCTTCAGTATGCTAAATATTCTCGTTTTTGCATCTTAATCTCTTTAAAACTTTTCGAAAGTACCATTCAAAGAAATAAAAAAACAGAAGAGTATGTTAGAATAACAAAATGAGCAATTGAAGCAATAGTAGCAACAATTGCTGATGCATCTACCATGCTCGGTTCACCTCAGTGTTTGGCTAGAAAAGAGGAGAAAATAATTTAAAATCTAAATTAGGTAGTCTTCTACTTATTTACTGATTAGATAAATCAACACAGTAAAAAAAAAGAAAAAACTGACCAAAAAATTAAACGGAAGAAAAAATTGTCATCGAAAAGCATCGGACGGCGCGAGCACCGAGAGCGCGATCCTCGAGTACCTCGAACCGGCTGCCGCGTCGGGCCACGTCGCGCCGGACGACGTGTTCCTGCTCGTTCAGGCGACGTCGCCGTTCACGCGCGCGAGTGACTTCGACGAGGCCCTCGAGCTGTACGTGTGCGGTGTCCGAAAAGTTTACCTCTCATAGTACTAATTCGAGGGTCACTTTTACTCAGTTCCTTGTGAGTAGCGAATTTTTGAAAACCATAATGAAACTCCAGCATGTGAAATTTGTTAAAAGTGAGTAATTATAGAGCCATTGGCTTGTCTGGAATTGTAGGTTGTAAATTACTTAGTATGATGATGAAAATATGCAAAAGGAATGAATTGTCAGAAGTATTGCGAGTTCAGGGTGCTAGAAGAGGTTAGAAAATTAATTTTAAGATGACTAAGTTGCTAAGGCTAGGAACAAGTGAAACGATCTGCCGACCTTCGCCGGCGGGAGAGACCTTTTCCGTGATTTGCAGTTATTGCCCGGTATTAGCGCATACGACGACCTTTCTGCCAACTTCAGCGTTCGAGGCGGTAATGAAGAAGAAAACCTAATCGTCTTCGACGGTATGACCCTTTATAATGTCGATCACTTTTTTGGGATCTTCAGCGCCATTAACCCCAGCGTAGTCGATAAGGTAACCGTCTACAAAAAACCAATTGGGGGGGAGGGTGAGGGGAGGAAAACGTTTCTAAACCTTTTTACCCTCCCCCTGCCCATATTTTCCGTCACCCATCATATGTTTTCAAAACTGCTCTTATTTGTATTTCTATTGAAAAAAATTGCCCCCCCCCTATATTTTGCGAACACCTTTTTGTATTTTCATTTAAAATATTGAACAAATCTTTGCATCTCCTCTGCATTTTCTTAAATTGATGCCCCTATAGAGAATCTCGCGTCGTTTCACGCCCAGCTTCTTGGAATCATTCAGCCCCTCTGGAATGTGATCCGGGTGCAGAACCCCCGCCGCCGCCATCACCGGCCCAGCCAGAGGCCCCCGCCCCACTTCATCAACGCCAACAACCGAGGTTGCCCCTCGGAAGATGGCGAGTTTTTCCAGTTCGTAATCAGGCATACTCATGCTCATCCTCAAATCGCATGTGCCCTGCCCTCCCACACGGGCTTGCCCCAGAGCGATCCGGTCACGAGGGCCATGAAGGTGAAGGCCGCGCCGATGGGGGCCGCGCTCTTGGCGGAAACATCCGCCAGCGGGTGTTTCCAAACAAGGGTGCCAAGTGAGGACAGCGCCATCACGGAATAGCACATCATGCTGAGCCAGGCGGCCGGCACGTGGATATACATGATCCGCACGGTGTCGCCCTGCTGATAGTCTTCAGGCGCGCGAAGAAGAAAATAATATTGCTAGTCAATTCCCCGCATAGAACAACCTCACCTTGGTACCTAACAAACTCTGGTACGGGGGTCTGAGTACGAGGTTTGTACCTGCCCTGTCTCATGATGATGTCATACCGTTTTAAAACGAACGAATACAACGAAAGGTAGCGTTTAGACCCTGTTTTAAGGACTTTTTTTACAGAAACTATAGCTACCCTGTTTTAGAAAACCTTCCTGTTTTTTAATTCCAGTATTTCGTACCGCAATGTAAGTATTTCATCAAGGTTCCGTACGAAATACTGCGGGAAGGCGCGATTGAATCCTTGGAATCTCTTACACCTATTCGGCTGTCTAATGATGATTTTCGTAGAAATCCCTCGGAAATCCTATTGTTTAAACGGGAATCTCGTACGCCTTTCAATGAGTGAAATGCCTGTCGTACTACGATACGAAGTATTGGTTTCCCCGAGCAGCGCCGCACCGACCTCTGGGCTGACCAGGAACCACCCACGCCCCCCCACTCGGAATCGCAGACGGGCGTCGGTCAGCACGTCCACGTGCGCCGCGTCGAAGAAGCTGTTCTCGAGGCGCTCGCGTGCGTTGACCCCGGCCGCGCGGATCCAGCCTCCGTCGACCCGCAGGCCCGACGCGACCAGCCAATCGGGCTCGGCGTGAACGAAGCGCACGGCGAGCCTCGGCGAGCTGGTGCGTTTGCGCGGTGACCTCCTCGGTCAGGACGAACAAGTAACGCGGGGCCCCATTCGAGTCCGCCGCCGGCGTCTTCCGGGTATGCAGCTTTTTTGTGCCATTCTTGGTGGTCAGGATCTCGCAAGGAATGTCTATCGTCACGTTGCGCTCGCAGGCCGACTTGTCGATCTCATAAAAGATCTCTGCTTCATCAGTCGGCCAAATATCGAAGTCCTTTTTTTTTTTTTTAGGTGCTGGAGAACAGATTCTATATCTTGTACCAAAATTAGTATCTTGTTCTCTTGAAAAAAAGTATCTTGTACTCTTGTACTATATCTTGTTTTTTGAGCTGCTGGAGAACAGATTCTATATCTTGTACTAAAAATAGTATCTTGTACTCTTGAAAAAAAGTATCTTGAACTCTTGTACTATTTCTTGTTTGTTTTTTTTTGTTTTTTTTTAGGCCGGTCTTCATTTATATTCCCTGTGTCCCGGTCGTTATTTGTGTCCCGGTGCCCCAGTCTATAATTTCTCTTTGATTGTCCCAGTCGTCATTTATATTCCCTGTGTCCCGGTCTGTAATTTCGTCAGTCGACAGAACATGACGTCAGTTGACAAACAACTTCATGACGGAACACAATGCTCAATCCTTATAATAACGTCAGTCGACAAACATGACGTCAGTCGACGCACAACATCACTATTATAATTATATTTAATTTCCATCTTGATTATATCCTCATTAAATGTAGATTTTATAGTAAAATACTTAACAAGTAACCTAGCACATCGTAGCTTAAGCGCGCTCATCCCAATTCAAGCATCATAGCTCGAATAGGGATACTATCTCGGCAGCCAATGGATCGCCTAAATACACGGAGGAACAGTGTATGTAATTTTTTTAGATTCTTCTGACTAGCTAATTTAAGACCTTGAAACATTTCTGAAACTTTCCAGGGGGGGCTACAAATAATGGCGGCATCGACCAAGAATGTTTGCAAAATTATAGGAGAAGCCTTCCGTTTATCATGTTGTTTCCAGGCCGCGGAAAGAAAATTTGTAATGTTCTTACAGATCAAAATGAAAGCCCGGCTCTTGATTTCAAAAATATTGGACTAGAAGCAGAGAATGTTGATGAACAAACCCCTGTTCATCATGCAGGGAAGCAGATCAAAATCTTTTTCCAATGCAATTTACGCTGCCGCCGGACCACAATCGAGGGTCCGACGGCAGCGACGCCAATGGCATCAGCCATGCCATCAAGGACGATGGCTCTGACAATGTGCTCAGCGTTGTCAACGTCGTCCTTTGCCTCAAGAGGCACCGCGCGGCAACAGACCACCTCTCGTGGTCCGTTGCCTCCGAGGCACGACTCGCTTCGAGCTTTGGCAAGCGCATATAGACATCGCGCCACCCCATCACCGCAAGATCAGACATTGGATAAAGAGATTGAAGTCCCGCATCAATTAAATGCTGACCACCGACGCCCGAAAGTTCAACCTGCGTTTGTGTTTTGAGCTGCTGCACGAGATCGGCACCCAAAAGATCGCCAGAGCTCTCACCTGCCAGAATAAATAGTCGCACCAGCTTATCCTTGCCCAAATACCCCAAGGCAAAAAACGAGACACCTGGGAGGTTTGCCACTCATCGTTGCGCTCATAGATGATGATAATACTGACGTTTATAGGGATGCCTGTGGAGCTCTGAGGTAAGATTTACTGGATATTCCTTAAAAAGGAACAATGAAGCTATTCATCCCTGTATACAAGTGAAAAGGTGGGCGGGGGAAGGGTATGAAAAGCTCCTTTAATATATATAGCATCTTAGTTGTAACAATGCTGAACCCGGGATAGATCCAAAGAAGCCGCCGCCTTGGTGTAGCCATGGGAGGAACGTTCGGCGGGCAAAAGGTCCTTGATATCGAGATCGGGTAATCGGAGCAGATCCTGTAAATTGTGTTCGTACTCCGACCGAGTCATCCGGCGTGACGGCCCCCTTCCCTGACTAGCGATGTCTGCCAGATCCGCTTGGGTCAGACTACGGCCGAGCGTCTTGAGAAACCGCGCCCTTTTCCAAAATATTGGTTTCTTATATGCTCATAAAATTAACAATCAATAAACATGTATTTTTTTTTGAACTAATTATTTTTCTTTAATAATCCAAATAAATTATCTGAATTTTGTTCAAAAATTATTGATTTTAAATTTTTTGATTTACAACAATCGTAGAATGCATTCTTTCCTTTAATATCGTCTGAAAGCAAATATCCATTTTTTTTATTACATGGCTGAACAAAACAACGGTTGCTATATCTACCTGGCCTGTGCGGGGACGGATCTTGTCGTTGCTGACACGGTCTCTCCAACTGATTCTTTTGCTGCTTCTTCTGTTTGTCTGGCCTTTTTTTCCATGTATTGCCGTCTGTCAGATCTGTCATTTTCCCCTACATTTCTGCCAGTTTCTTTATAGGCCAAGCTCTTGGTCATCTCTGAATGACCATTTTCCCTAAAAGAGGTTGACTTTAGATCGCTTACTTGTTTACGTCAAGGACGAATATATGGATAATACCAAAATCATACAAAAGCTTGTAAAACTGCATGCATATTTTCTATTATATGTATTAGTGAAATATATAATAAGGATATTATTTTTGCGTTGTTCGCGTGGTGGGGTGAATATGTACATATATTCACCATCGAAGGATCCCATCCGCATTGTATTTGGTAACAATTTCTGCATAGTGTCCATTCCATAGTTACACCCGATAAATTCACACACATTTGATGTTGTTTTTTCGTCATTTTGCGGTGTTTCTGTCTTCAAATTTATTCATTAATTCGTCACTGCAAGTATCTTCAGATCCGACAATCGACGCTGGTATCGTGGCCTTTCCTTTTTCGAATTATTAGAAAGTTATTCGTCATCCTAGACCTTTTAGTCTGTGAGTCAACCGTAGGTTCACCTTTGATTTTTGCTATTTTGAAAAACCAATATGCTGGGAGATAAGCCGTTTGAGCTCTGTCTTGTCCGGAGAGGATCCAAGCCCGATCGTTATGTTCGCTGATCCACCGTTCTCGTTGGCGATGGGTGGATTGAGAATGTTGTTGGTTCCTTTGATCTGGTGCCCATTGGTTCCCGTACTTTCTTCAGCGAGAGATGAGTTAGGGTTGTCGAAATCATAGGTAAATGATTCAAGCCCGACGGAAGGATGGAGCAAGCTAACTGCAGAAATGCTCAAGTGTGACAGGATCTGTGGCACCAGCAGGTCCATCACAGTGCTTGATTGCAGCATACACATGCACAGGGCCTTGCAGAACCCCAGGCCATTCCATGACCGTTCTTCCGTTCAGACAGAATCCTAAGTCGCCCGTCTGGAAGCAAATCCTGATCCCTATCTGATCTCCGTCTGAGTATTTGGGCTGATTCCGGTGCTTCTCGCCAAGCTCCAATTTCCGCCCCCGGTCGGAACCATACGCAATACGGTGCTCATGGTTCTTCCGCGACCGGTCAGTTCCATAAAAAACAGGAACGACGTCCCAGTCTTTTTGTTCTTCGACAGCCGCCGTACCAGGCTTGGTGACCCCTGCATCCGGAGCCGGTGGAGGACTAGCGACTTCAGGCTCAGCCACGGATGGCACAGGCGGTGGCGCCGCGGAACGTGTTCCAGTCGCCCAGCGATGACATTCCCGACGAGCGGATGGCGCGTGCCAAATGGGTATTCGAACAGCCAGCTCTGCTGGAACTCACGCACAACTACGGTACCGAGAACGACACGGACTTTAGCTACCACAACGGAAACGATGACCCACGTGGCTTCGGTCATATCGGCATTTCAGTACCCGACGTCTACCAAGCCTGCACCCGATTCGAGGAGTTGGGAGTGGATTTTGTGAAACGCCACGAACTGTATTCCTAACTTCTCTTCGATTCTATTCTATTATCTTCTCTACTACTACTGACACAAGAATTACAGCTTATTTATGTGGAATGCTTAGTCTTACTTATTAAGTGAAAATATAAGCAAATTTCCTAAAAATATACAATGTTGTCATAGGATCATATTCTAGAAAACGCTTAGATCATTCTGACTTCAAAAACGCTGAGTAGACACGTGGGTTTGTTTACATCAATTGCCTTTACAATCAAAACAGCGATTACTAAAATTCCTATTACTATCCCAACCAGTATAAGCACCATCTACATTTTATGTAGTTTTTATCGCTTTTATCAATTCGATATTTTTCAAATACATTGATTGTTCCAGAAATACAAGCTGTTTGATGATGTCTTTCCAACGTTATTGACTCTGAACCACAACAAACACTAATTTTAGATATTCTTGGACAAAACTGGACATCAACAGACCTACCCCACAGTGCAATCTACGGCAGCACCAGAGAATAACACACATACCCCACACGGCCATAAACCACAGGACCATAGCATAACAGACATAACACACATGGCCATAAAACACAGGACCATAGCATAACAGACATAACACACAGGGCCATAAAACATAGGACCATAGCATAACAGACATAACACACTCGACCATAAAACACAGGACCATAGCACAACAGACACAATTTTGGCAGACCGAAAGTCAATAGTTAGTTACCCATAGTTCGGGAGGTTTGACAAGTCTATGAATATATATAGTTCTTTAGACCATAATGCCTTTATGTTTATAAGCAAAATGACAAAATACATAACGTTAATTACTCGTTTACTGGTTGTAATGTTAATTTTCATTAAAATGTTACATTTTGTTGTTATTTAGTATATAAGGATCCTCTTTAATTTAAAAAAATGAAAACATGTGCTGTCATGATTGTCTCAAAAGATGTGAATTTATATTCAAGTGCTTCAGCATCAGTAACTGTCTCCTTGCTTTCATCTGTGGACTGGCACTGCTGTAAGGTATCTAAAAAGCAATCAAACAAATCCTCAGAGCTTGCAAAAAATACATTCATGATTTAGGGAAACAACACACATCAAATCCACTACAGAGGCGCAGGGCAAGGTTGTCTTCCTAGTCCTTCAATTGCTGCAATCTGCCATGAAGGCCCCGCTGGTCACAAATCAAATTGAAGTCTCACTCGCGGAGATCTCGCCCTTCACCAATGGTGATCTGGCCTTTCATCAAATGAACGGTCAGCCGCTGATGGCCTGGTCCCCGCTTGGCGGTGGCAGCCTGATGCCGGGCGAGAGCGCCGTGACCAAACGGTTGGATGCCATTGCCGCTGCCCAGGGGGTGGACCGCGCCGCTGAGAGACACAGAGAAAGAAAAAAAAACTGACAGAAGACAAATCACACATATACAAACACAAAAAGTCAGACATATGACACAGACAAATAAAAAACACAGAGGAAAACACGCACAGGAAGACAAACAGGCATTGAGAGGGAGCAAAACCACAAAGAGGTAAAAATACTCACACAAAAAAAAACACAAAGCTAGACAAAAAGGCACCCAAATACAGGCAGACATACAAGTACAAGAACAAAAAAAAAATCATAAAATAAGAAAACTGAAAGACTGGCAAACAATGTAAACACAACAATAACACAATGAAAACATATTCATTAAAATGCATTGTGAGATCAAGTAAAAAGAGACAAAAACTGATAAATCTAAAAAAGAACTAGATAATATATACAATTAAGAAAATTAAAGAAACATTTAAAGAAGGGGGGGGGGGCAAAACAGTGAACAAAATGCAAAACTAAAGCCTCACGTCTGTTGCGGCCTCTGCGACAATATCTGAATTCTGTGAAAAAGGTCGCCCGAGGAAATCCGGTGCAAATTGCAGACCAACAATCTGCTGGCGTCCATCTGGCATGAGTTTCGTCAGTTTTACGACACCGCCCAATATGTTTGAAAACGTCTCAGGATCCTGACGTGCAATCGCGAGATCAGCGTCCCTTGCATGCGCAGTTCGCTTGGTGTGGCGGCTAAAGAACTTTGCTCTCCTGGTGTAGTGCATCTAGCTTCATCTGTTTTGAGGTGTCCATTTCATGCTGATCACTTTCGACACTGACACTGTTCTCATCATCACTCGTTTTCAGGTGTCCATTATCAGACGAACCAAAAATGTTATCGGACACTTCGTATCTCATGTTGTACAACTTCATGATATCTGCTTGAATGTTTGATTGTTGCTGGACTGAAATGTATGAATGATAAAATTCGACATGTTCTGTCAATGTCTTAAAGTCCTTTTCTGCTTTAACATGTAATGTCTCGACAGTGATAGCTACAAGTTTGTCCAATTTTTTTACACTTTTCTTACTTATGCGCCAACTTATGTATCATGCTGGAAATTTTTGGAAATGAGTCTGTAAAAAATGTTGATATTTTTATTTTGGCTCAGCTGGAGGTTCAAATTTTGGTATTTGCAATGCGGCTTTCAATTACAATACAGAATCGCTCAACACGTGGATCCATTTAGGGTATGAGGCAAAGTCAGATCTCTTTTTTATCTTGGCATACACAAAATCTTTTTGTTCTTTGTAAGTTTTGAAGCCACACTATACTTTCAAGAAAAAATTATTGATTTTTTCCATATTTAATTTAGAAAGAATCTAGCTCGTGGACTTCTGTTAGTTCAGTTATCGTTCAGTATCAGCATCGTCATTTCTGACACAGTTGATCTGTGTCGCGTAGGACCTTGAAAAAAAATTAGTTATATTTTAGAATTCTTTTCTTCTGTAAAAGTTCAAAAAATAACAATTAATTGATTCCAAAAGCCATCAACACCATGAAAGAAAAGCTAGAAATTTAACTGTTTGGTTTAAGAGATTTATTTTATATTTCTCTTCCACATTTATTTCGGCTCACGTTACTATCAAAAATTGCAAGACTGTTAATGGGGCCGTGGACGGTTCGCTGGCAGCCTACGGAGAGACGAAGGGAAAGAAAGGTGGCAATCGGACCAAGAAGGACGGCACCAAGACGATGAGCCGACAGGCGCTGCGCACGCAGTTTGCGGACGAGCACCAGGTCCTCATCGTGGCCCACGAGGACACCGACAAGCCCCACGTGCACGTGGTTGTCAACCGGGTTCACCCCGAGCACGGCGTGCTTCTCCCCAACAGCAACAAAGTGTATTGGCCTTGAAACTGGATCGCCTAGGTCATTTTTCGATCTGCTCCAAAAAAAAAAAATCTGTTACAGTTGAATACTTGCGTAAAATACAGCTCACCAGAACAATCAGACTAATAACAGCAAAAAAAGTAATTCAAACTAAGAGAAAGAGAGAGAAGGAGAGAAAATAAATGGGAAGATACAAGGAAAGAGAGCTACTAAAATAAACATTGTCTTTGTCTACAGCAGCATCACCACCAGCAGGATCGGCATCAGCGCCTGCATGATGTAGCGCTGGGTGGCGGCGGCGCGCTCCGCCGCGGTCAGGGGTGCTGCGGCGTCACTCACGGACCTGCCTCCGCCGGCTGAATTCCTCCAACGCCACCGCGGCGACCACGATGATGCCGATGACGATCGGCTGCAGGCGCGAATCCACTCGCATCAGGTTCATCGCGTTGGTCAGGATGATCAGGCAAATGCTCCGCGCGATGAGCCCTGTCATTCGCCTGGAATTCTCCGGCCTATGGATACCGAATGTTGTGCTCTTCGGGCAGTCACTGCCGAAGAAACCATGGCAAGCCGCTGAAGAGGCAATCCGCACCTGCGACTGTATGGTGGTCGTTGGAACGTCGAGGACCGTTATGCCGGCGGCAGGCCTCGTGACAAATGCCCAAAACGCCGGGGCCAGCATCGTTTACATCGCTAGGGCGCCCAGGAGCACCAAACTCGCCAAAGCATTGATCCCCACCCCCTGACTCCCCCAAAGAGAGCAAATCCATTACGGTTACCTCAATCACGTATCTGCGATATTTGCTTATTCTACCCAGCAAGTTTCATCCCGATTTCTCCACTCTAAAAGTTTTCCAAGATTTTCGGTTCCCCCCTCCAACTCCCCCCTAAGTCAACAGATCTGGTTGGGATTTGAAATAAGATGCTAATCTTCATTATATTACGCTCGTAACATGATTTAGATGCAAGTAGCATAGAAATGATATAAACTTTTAATCATGCTAACCTTTATTACAATACCCTCGCAACATGATTTAGATGCAAATTGCATAGAAATGATAAACGATTTCAATCATGCTAATCTTCATTATATTACGCTCGTAACATGATTTAGATGCAAGTAGCATAGAAATGATATAAACTTTTAATCACACCAAAGGTTTCTAATCACCAAGGCCGTACCCAGCAATTTGTTCAGGGTGGGCCATTTTTTACGGAGGGGGATTACAAAAAAAAAATTAAGTAAAAAACTCACTTATTTGCATTTTGGTCACATTTTTTACAAGTTCGATAAAAATTTTGGGGGCGGGGTGTCCTTTATCCCCCTGACTTTGCTACTCACTGTTGTAAAATAACCAAATCCCCTTTGGAATTTTGTGCAAATCCAAACAGGATGGGGATAAACATTAAGGAAGTGGTATGATTGCTGAGCATTAATCCCAGGATATAACAGGCTAAGAGAAAAAGCACCGTTCGTCGCGAAGCACTAGATTCTTTTCGCCACATTACCGCTAACAAAACGATTAACCCCACGAGCATTGTATTTAACCCATACACCTCGGTGATAATCGATTGCTCCCAATTCTCAAAAGCAGTGGTCATAAAAATGCATAAAAAAATCAATATTAATATCTTTTTTGTATTGCTTAAATGTTATTGGAAAATAAATATATGGTGAAAATGAATTATATTTTAAAAGTGAATTAAATAATTCTTTTTGTTTATTAATATCTTTAAGGTAAATATTTCCATGTTTTTCTTTATTCCAATTTTGGAAAATTGGTTTAAATGCATCTTTATTAAAAGGTCTAAATTTTGGTGAATGTGATATTTCAACAACATTTTACAGAGCTTTTGCAGTTTCAAATATGGAATATTTTCTATTGGTTCTAAAATTTAACTTTATGTCAGTTTCCTTCATTCTAGTGACAAACTTAAGAAAAAGAAAATAAAATAAAATAACAACTGGACTAAGTCGAGGCTGTGGCTTGCTGTATATAACTTATTTATTGCAAAAAATCCGCAAAAAAAAGAACAAATTTTACTTATAAAGCATCAATAAAAACAAGAAGGCTGACAATGATTTTGATCTATTGATTTTCCAAAGTCTATTAATTTTGCGTGATAGACCTCGCTAAGCGCACAAAACTCCTCGATATCCCTTGTCACTAACATGGATTTGTCTTCTTCCTCTTAATGGATTTGTCATATAAATGAAATCAATGCAGTACCGAGCTTGCTTTTCATCATGTCATTTGAGAAGAGAGATTCATGTGCAAAATAAAATTGTTCGTCGATCAGAGTTATTTATACGCATAACTTTTTTAGAGTGTTTGTTAGTGATAATGTTGAAAAGTTCAATCAAAATTTGATAATTTAATTTTACCATCTTTAGTGGTCTTTGAATTCTTCGGACCTCGACTTTTCATCTGAGGAGGACAATATAGACCTATTTGATAAGGAAACATGTCCATATCATGGTTATGTACATTCAAATCCTCGAAATTGCAAATACTTTAAGAAGCATCAACAGCTCTGTCAAGCCTGCAGACACTTACCTGCAATCTTGCATCCTTTTTTATCACAAGTTTCAATATGCCTGGGAAATATTGTGTCGTTGTGCTATCCTAATCGCGTTGTTGTTCTTCTCCTATGAATTACAGTGCTTTTGCTCTTTTGGCAAATAGAGCACCCAGTAGCCAATTAAGTGGTGCTGTCTGGACTTTCCTGTTATCAACACAAAAAGATTTAAAAATTGGGTGAGGAGGGCGTCTGGCCGACGCTCTACGCGGCGGTTCGCAAGGACCAGGCAGATGCGGCGTTCATGCGTGGCTTCGTTGATATTGCAGAGCGTACCTGCTTTGCCAATTTACGTGGCATCGTCACGGCAGAACTTGGCTAGTGGTTAAGGCACCAGGGTAGATACCCGCCACTCGTCTGCCTCGAGCGTATACAGAGTTCTATCGTGTACGCCGTTGGCTTGCCTCAGCCTCATAAATTTTAGAAGGCTTTAAATGCTTCGTCTTTCATTCTAAGGAAATAGCATCTAGTTCTTCTAGACTTGTCATCAATAAATGTGATAAAATACCTCCTTCCTTGCAGACTCTGTATATTGATAGGGCCGCACAAATCACTGTGAACTAACTCCAGTAGTTCACTTGCCCTTTCGTTTGATCATTTGAATGGCAACCTGGAATTCTTAACTAGGCAGCAGCGGCCTTTACTATTTGAATAACCAGTCGTCTTCCATGACTTCATACACTTTGGCACTTCTACACCTCCTGAATGATCAGAAGGTGTCTATCAATCAGGAGAACTACATTGCCCCTTACAGCACCTTTTCAGGACCTGCCTGACACAATTGGGTAAAACTGCGTAGCAATATCTTCTACTCTTTTTTCAACCATTACATCATGTACAAACTTGTACTTTGCAACCAACATGAAAATGCACCCCAAACTCTTGTTACAACATCATTTGCCCAATAATTACGAACACCAAGCTCAAAATGTGATGCATCATGAAATGCAGTAAAACCCCATTGAATTTGTAAATAACCAGAAAGAAAAGCAAAAATCATAGCAACTGGTGTTGGTAAACGGATAATAAATGCAAGAAGATAGTATATTAAATTGAGACCAACTTGAATTCCAACTTTGGTTGCCCATTCATTCTCAGTTTGGATACCATCAAGACCATGGGGCTCAAATTTGGCTGATTCCATCAGCACCCTCTTGATCTCCTCTGACGACAGTGGTTTACACACTTGCATTGGATGAAGAGCATACAGGCCTGCATGCATACACATGTCAATTCCCATACTAGAGCGCATAGTTGGAGGGAGATTTTGATTTGAAAAGAAAACCGAAACAACCCGGCCAACCAAGGATGCCTCAAAGAAAACCCTAGACATTTGCATCATTGACCCAGCTGACACTCATTATTATCAACCCGGCTGGACAATGGTTGGCGGCGGCATTTTTAATGCAAAACAAACAGCTAAACCTCTAGCTGCACTAATTCCTAAGGGCGTTCATTGGATTAAAGCTGCAGCCTCAGCTTGTGAGCCTGAAAACAATGCAGTTATCCTAGATGGCTGCCGCGTTGTTAAATATAAACAACTCATTGAAGGTTTATATGAAACCCTAAACCTGACTGTCGCACAACACCCGTCTGAAAGTAACTTACGGTTTGTCAGTAAGCTTGTTGCTTATATGCTCAATGCCCAGGAAAATTTAACATTCAGTAAAGGGGTTTCTTGTGATGATGAGCCTTGCTTATGGGTAAAGCGTTTAGAAGGTGACATCCTACTTTGGGTGGAGCTTGGACAGGTTTCTTTTAGTCGAATAAAAAAAGCCGTCGTAGGCCCCAAACAGTTTGCCGCCATACAAAATCGGCGACGAGGCCGGACCGCGATGATGATCGCACTGCAAATCTTTGCGCTGCCAAATGACTTCGGCGCTTTTGGTATTCAAACATGCCGTCAAATAGCTGCCAAAGTGAACGTAGACGCGTCCCGCTTCGATCACGGGTGTCGGCGTGGCGTAGCTGTTCATCGCGTGACAGAATGCCGGCGATTCGTTTTCGTATGACGTCATTTACATGAATTATTTTTTTTAATTAAGGCTCTAAAGTATAGGGAGCTGAAGGGTGCACATCCTGCCCATGACCAACCGAAATATTGCCCGTGGGGCATATGCCCCACATTGGGAATCATGGATCTAGAGTATAGAGAATTTCAGGCTATAACGGCTCATATGATCAGACTTATGAAGTAACAACTATCAAGTGATTTAATACGACTTCTGTTCTGACAACATTAAATTTAAAAGCGAATTGGTTTTACCACTACCTGAAGTTCCGTAAATTAATAATCTAAAAGGCCATTGAGGTGCTATGCGATTTGCTACTCGTATGTTTAAAATCATATACTTTAATAGGCGTTACTATTTGTTTCATTTAATTAGTATAACACTTTTAATATATAAAGTACTTAACTACCTAGCTAACATAACTACCTAAATAAATTACTTGCTTAACAAACCTGTGACAGCTGCCACAAGAAATATTGCGATTCCCCGACAGTTCTTTTTCAAAAAAAAGAACCTTTCCCAAATCATAGAGGGGTTGGTCCACAGGCGCTAAGGGTTCGAGAGCTTGCAGTTTAAAAGCTTGTGCAACAGCCAACACTTCTTGCAAGAGGCTAGAGTCATTGGCAAAGCAAAAAGACCCCCAAAAGACCAAAATTGGAAACAAAAATACTTTTAAATGTCCCTTCTGGGTTCGAGCTTTAATTCAAACGTATTTCAGAAAGAGTGGTGAAGGAATTACCAGCTCGCTGTAATCCCAGGCCAAGGCTTAGCGTTTTGGATCGCATTAAGAAGAAGGAAAATGGTGACACTGCTTAGATTAGCCCTAAGCTATTCTGGCTGGCCCGTCTGCTCCTTGTGCACAAACCCATGCATGGATAGTGACTTTGTACGTTAATCAAACAAGATTAACCTCCAGCCTTGCCAGTAAATGTATTGGGGGGTGGGGCAAGTGCTAACAGAAGCTTTATTTTCGGCTATTAGTGTTATTGAAAATTATTTTAAATTACTTAAATTTACTGAAAATAAGGAATTTTCAATAAAGCCATTCCAATAATGCCCCTTCCATCGTGACAATCTTTTTCCATGTGGTATAAACTATTATATTCACACTGATAGAAGTACAGAGGTGAAAAGGGAAGGCGGGAATATCTGGCCAAATCGGCCAAGGCGGAAGATGACCTCGTCTACATTCTGCAAAGCGGCAAGAACAAGCCTTCACCGATCGACGCCTATTTCGGCGGCATCTATTATATCGGACCGATCTTTGGCGCCTTCCGAGGAACCGATGATGCGATTGATTACTATCGCTTCCTGCGTGAAGAGGTAGACCACCGCATTGCAGAGGGACTTGGCCCGGTTACTCCTGACAAAAATTTAAAATTTTAAAATTTTGAATTTGCCATTTTCTTAAAAATAATTCAAAAGTCAGATAACAAAAACTTAGGTGTTCACACAACCTCCCAGGGTCCGGGAGCAGGCGTTGTAAGTTTTTCTCTGGGGGTATATATGGCTCACATAGAAAGGATGCTCATACATATTTCATACAGGGCTCATTCGATTGGAAATTAAAAGTTACAGTTAACTTTATAAGAGTCAGAGGGAAGTAGCAGTGCTTGGAGGCATACATGCGTAGTTTGGTTTTTCTGGCCCTGCCGGTGGTCTTGTTCGCCTGTGGCGGCGGGGGTGGAGGCGGCGGCGGTGGCGCCCCGATCGATCGCGTGCAGAGCGATTTTGACCAGGGCATTTTCAGGGCCGCCAGCCTGTATGACGCCACGTGCCAGAACCCCAGGGCGGGCACTGCCGATACCCAGGGCAGCGTCAGCGACATCCGGTGATGACTACACCATTACTTAAAACAGCTTTTGGGAAAATGGGTGCCAGGATAGCACAACGGTCTCGTATAGCATTTAATCTGATGATGAAAGATTTGTGGTCGAAAAGTTATGGAGTGACGAATGAAGAATTGAGTGAAGTGTTTGCTGCGATTACCAGAAGAAATGGAGCTGTATTTATGCATCATGCGGCAGGCTTTGTAGATGAACATAAAAAATATTCAAGTACCAGCGCTTGCGTTACGATGGCCCTATGACACCACCCTCGACGGAAGGTACGTTGGCTTATCCAGGTATTAGAGGTGGTGTGAATTGGGGTGGTGTCGCGGTTGATCCGGTGCGCCAATTGATGGTCGTCAACACCATCCATGTTGCGTCGGAGATGAAATTGATTCCTCGCGACCAAGTAAAGGCAACAAGTTGGGGTAACGGTGGTCCGCAGGAGGGCACCCCAATCACCTGATTCACGGCCAGGTCTTGACGGTGACCCAGGACGACCTGCCGTGTCTCCGGCTTGACCGACAACACGAATCGCGGCTCACCAAAGGTGATTCCCAGTCCCTTGCGCTGCCCCACCGTGAACTTTTCGTAGCCGGCATGCTGGCCCAGCACGTTGCCGTCAGGGTCCTCAAAGTCACCAACCGTATCTGATTCCCCCCGATAGCGATTCAGAAAACCGGCGGCTTAAATCGCCATTAACTTGTTATCTTTTTTGGGGTCGTCCTTAAGGAATGTTTTATACTAATGACAAATTTTGTCTGACTAATACCTTTTATACAATGTATAATGGAATTGCAATACTGTCATGTATCTTTTTTGCTCTTCAAATGTATTAAATAAAAAACAAGTTTTTTTTTTTTACGAAATTTTTACCCTTTTTAGGAAAACCTACAGTACCTTAGTCCACAACGACAATACAACTCATTTGGTCAGGCCTCTCATCATCATGACGATTCCTTTCTGGAGGGGATCATTTATTGCTGTTGGCTGTTTAGGATTGGAATTTATTTCTCTGCGAATAAGGCAACACTGGCGGTATATCCGTGAATGAAGTTTTTTCCCCCTACCGGTCCGATTTCTCCGGCGGCAAAAAATCCGGCGATTGGCACTCCCTCAGCTCGCTTCTGCAAGGCCCGCACCTTCGCAAAATAAATCTTCCCTCACTTCCAAAGTATGGAAAGTATTTCATTCCTTTCTGTAACATTTCCTGTACGACTGTCACAGTTCAGCACATTCTAACAATTGTCTGCCTGTCTCTCTTTAAATCTTCCTTTATTACTAATTCTGGCACCGTTTCTGTCTCTAAATGGGACAAGTCCAGAGTGACTGTTCTATCTCAATATTCAAAATGCCAGTGCAATAATTTACACCATCCTAGGATTATATTATGTACTCTGCTGACCTATATAGCAACAAAATGACTAGTCTACTAAAGCACAACAATTTGTGCTTCCTTTTTTACCTAATCAAACTACTATTATTACTAATAACTCACTGCAGCATCAAGCCGCCTGAGGCCAACACAGCTATGCACTTTCCTCCTCCTACTTAATCTATTCAATGCCTCCCTCTTTACACCTTCCTAGGAAGTTCCCATCACGTGGTCCCCCGAGAGGAACGCGCCGGTCTCCGGATCGTGCAGGCAGATGTGGTCCGCCGTGTGACCCGGCGTGTGCCACACGAACCACTCCCGGCCGGCGAGCTTCAGGACGTCGCCGTGCTCGACGTGGTGGGTGATCGGGGGCAGGAACTTGCTGCGGCCGAAGGTCGCGACCCCGAGCCAGCGCCAGCTCTCCCGGAGCGGCGCGCGATCCGACGGGCCCTTCGGACAGGGACGCGTGCACTCAAGGCTGGAGTGGAGTACACGGCAATGAAATACAGTAGATTGGCATGCCTTGTTGTTGCCGACAAGAATAGGCTATAGTACATAGGCGTAGGCTGGAGTTGTTATGTAAAAAGTAAAAAAGCTTCCACTAGCGTTGACAGTTTTACGCTAGAATTGAAAAGGGCTAAAAAAGAGTTGACAGAGATGGAGGAGAGTTGACATGGATAGGAATCGTGTTCTTTTTGAAGACTAAAACAGTTTCCCATCGCGCACCAAGCCTATAAAGAAGTAAAATAGACTGTCAGATAAACGAGGCTAAGATTGGCATTTTAAATTTTACAAAACGCGAGTTACAACTTTCATTGAGCATGTCTTTGTGCTACCATCATAAACTCGAGGCTATGAATAGCCTCTGGGCCAAGATTGACTACGAGAGTGAAGGGACTAAGAGGTGTAGACAGCAAGAACACGAGAAACTCTTGCGTGTCATGCTGCTCGCCAGGAGTGAAATCCATGTTCACCTCTGCAGAGAGGTCAGGAAGATCGGTGAGGTTCGTGTTCGTGTGGGTGTTTCGCGTCCGAAAAAGCAGAGATCGGCGGATGATGATGATGGTGGTGGTGGTGATAAACAATAGACGCAAGGCCAGCAGTACGCGAGTCGCGGAGGGAGAAGAGAAGAGAGGGAGGGAATTTAGGGAGAAATATCACCTATTGAAGGAGGAAGTGGCCGATTTCAATAGCGACGGAGGGTATCAGAGAAAGTCAGACAAATACAAAATCTATCTTTCTAAAAGACAAGAGACTAACGCCCAAAATCGTCTTGACATTTCATATTTCATCACCCCTGTTTAATTCAGTATCCAGTAATTTATCTTTATTTCATGAAATTATTCCAGGAGTATGGGATGGGCTGAAAGTAAAATACACTGAATAGAAAATAAATTGTAAATAAATGTTCATTTTAGTTTTTATTGGTTTTTTTTTCTAACTATCCATCATTATTCCAGGAAGACTACTACGTTTTTCTGTTATACATAAATATACTTGCATGCGGCTTTTCTTGCAGAAAGAGCGAAACACGATTCACGAATGACTATCTTGAAAATAAGCTCAACCGCACTATGAAACAGTCATTTAAATCGTTAAATAAATGGGGAATAAGAGCTATGTTTGGAAAAATTGTTAGGTTGGGGATATAGAATATTCGGACCCTTCACCCTAGCCGCACCTCATAGTTTTTCTAGAGGTTTCATGGGAGGTCGAGCGGCTTTAAGATACAATGTTAAAGAAGCGCGCGAGTTCTCACTCTGCGATTTAGATATTAAAGGGCAGTCCTATAAATAGACTTTCACGTAACTTAATTTACACGGAAATAGCCCCCTTCCCAAACTGTAAAAGTCTAAAGCTTACTGGGTCTTTGGCGCTTGACTTAAAACGAGTTGTGTTACAAATATTTTCGTTACTAGTTATTACAGCACTGAAAATGAAAATTAAAATTAAAGTGAAATAATATCTTCAACTGATGATTTTTCAACGATTAATATCATTATGTATCAAATATTCATTTTAATTTTATTAGTTCTTTCCGAGACTGTTCAAGACAACCAACAACATCGATATATTAGTTGCCGATATGCATGGAAATCTATACATGCAGCCGAGATTTCCTGCTGGCTATCATCCAAACTTTGCGGTAGCCAGAGACTTTAATAATGATAGTATATTAGATGTAGTAGTGACTGGTTACGGTGACAATAGCGTGAGTATTTTGCTCGGTATCGGTGGTGGAAATTTTCTAACACGACCAACTTATGCAACTGGTTTGAAACCGACAGGCAGGCTGGTGTCCTGCGGCCTGCAGCAGGGCCTGATAATCGGCCCAGGGCAGTACCGCGTACTCCGGCTCACCATCGCGGGCAATGATTTGCACACTCATGAGTCTCTCCGTTGGAAAGCAGGACCGATGGCCTCGATCCTTTCCTTGCAAGCGGTCATCTTAACAGGGCCAAGCCGCCTGGGGCGTGATCCGTGCAGACACTCCACGCAGCGCGCCGCGTCTCGCGTATTTGGATGGGCGTCTGATCTTGCCGCTCCGCCAGTTCCTTAATCGGAATGCGCCTCCCGCTTTGTATATCCTGGATGAGCGTATCGCCGGTAAGGCAGCCCGATTCCCGCAAGTCGCTCAACTGCGGCCGCTTGCTCCCGCCCCGCACTTCCACCGCCCGACTGAGCTGCGATAAAGCGATCACCGGCACATTGAGTTCTTTGGCCATGCCTTTAAGCGCGCGGGACGGTCCAGTCGGCTCGCGAATCTGCTCGCCGAACAGCCTGTGGAAACAACCGAAGGCAGGTCGGGCTGGCTGTCCTCAACTACGTTGCGCAGAGCGGCCGCGAAGAGCTCCCGGACAATTTAGAAACCCGAGTGTCGTGGCGCGTAGCACTGCTTCCTTTCCTAGAGGAAGCTAATCTGCTCACGCACGACGACAGGACGGCCGTTGGTAGGGCCAAGACAAATGGTTCGATTTTAAGTTCAGGCCACCTCAGGTACTCCTACTCCCATCATAGGATTTATCATTCAAATGTACTTATTGAAAATTACTTTAAATGCTCAATCTCAAAAAAATAAGTCAAATATTTCCATTGAAAGTTTCATAACAACATATTTTGGACAGAATACCTTATAGAAGAAGTTTTGAAGTTCTGTAGTAGCAGTAAGAATGACAAAGTTAAAATATAAAGGAGTTTTTACATAAAATCCCACGGGCCTGCGGCGATAAATCCGGTTGCGACGATTCCGTCGGTGGTGTCAGGCCAAATTGCATCTCCAGCAAGTTGCTCGCGGACAAATCTTGAATAGCGTTTATCTTGATTGAAGGATCGGATCACGTAGTCGCGATACGGCCAAGCGTTCATTCGCAACTTGTCTTTGTCGTAACCATGCGTCTCACCATATTGCACGACGTCCAGCCAATGTCTGGATAGCAAGATAGGGTTTGATTAACTTTGTCACAGATACGAGCGAACTAGAGGGGGCGGAGTCAAGACTTCTTGTCCCGGCACCCAGTACGCGGTAGGCTTTTATATATGTATTGATTTTCACTGTCGCTTGTCATCTAAGCGCAGACAGTTTAAATTTTTTTCTAGAGGGGACGGGGTTGAAATATTATAATGGATCAACTTTGGTGCTATCATTTTTTCAGAGGGGCGCGGGCAGGGCGGGGCCAAAGGCAATATCGGCTCCGGCGGTTACCAGGGTGTTGTACAAACTCAACAGCCAATTGGGGCCGGCGGTTTGATCGTCATCCAGAATGGCAATAAAATCTCCCGAGGCGTGGGAAAGCGCCCGGTTGCGGTTCAGGCTGACGTTCGGCTGCGGCTCCACATCGTAAATAACCGGCAAGCCGCGTTCGCGAAACTCCCGCACCACCGGCTCCGCAATCGACGATTTTCATATAAAAACAAAAGTTAAAGAAATTTTTAAACAATGTAGCGACGCTGCCGCTAAAAAATTTTCTAAAGATCGGGAAAAACTATACAGATCGCTTAAATTAGAAGGTATTATGGAAGCTCCTATTAATCTCTGTATTACTTGCGATAGAAATCGTTTAGGCCCCAACGTTTTAGGCCGAGATACTATTCCCGAAATGGACTTGATGAGCGCTGCTATAGCTACCAACCAGGTACCAACTTATACTGCTGGGAAGAGAGAGACATAGTTGTGTTAGCAACTTGCCTAGCCATTCCTTAAATCACAGATGGCATGACCGTGTCTCGAACTCACAACTCCCTGACCGCAAGTTCTAGCACTGCGCCAAAGAGACCATAACATAACATAACAATAAGATATAACAAGTTTAGTGTTTATCCAAGGTTGCTATTCATTCAACCACACCCAATGGGGGTAACTCAACAGGGTATTTTTGGCAGTGTGGGACTGCGTTCGTGCGGATCCCTATCAACAAATAGGAAAATATCTTGCTTGGGTTTTTTCATATTTCATGCATTATGAAGTTAAAACGAAAAACTATAATGCATGAGCGAATCGCTCTTCTTTCCGGTTACTTAAGTGTAATCTGAATAAGAAATTAAATAAAAAAAAGTTTTTTTAACCGAAAGTAAGGAGCTGGCGCGGCAGGACTCCAACCTGCTGCGGGAGGCGATCGCCGACTACGAGCGCGCCCTGAGCCTGGACCCGCAGCACCCGCGCCGCGCGCAGGTCGAGCGCGAGATGCAAAGGATCAAGGCGTTCCTCGCGCAGCAAGATCGCTGAGCCCCGGGGGGCTACACTCGATTCAGAGCGTGACCGAATCCGTCGACTCCTCGTCCACGTCCCCGCAGTCCGCGGTGCCCCCCCTAAGATTTTAGTACAAAAAAAAATTTAAAATTTGCTTTTTGTATTTTATTACCCCTACTAAACCCAATATCTCAGAAAATTTGATTTGTCTCAATTTCAATAGATTTTACGTGATGTTCATGAGAAGGATAAACAGGATGAGTCTCTTGGTGATATTATTGAGGATGAAGAAGTAGAAAATGACGAAGACAGAGGTAGCGATGACTGCACAGGGAAAGCTGGGAGTAACTTTTTCTCTTCTTTGTGAAAATTTGGAACTGATTTGTATTTTTTATATTCTTTGGGAAAATCAGAACTGAACTTGAATTTTATATTCTTCGGAAAATTCAGAACGGAAGTTGAACTTTTTTCTCTTCTTTGGAAAAACTTCCGAATCGAAGCTTATCGTTTCTTCCTCTTCTTTGAGAAAATTCAGAGCTGAAGTGGAACTTTTTTCTCTTTTTTGGGAAAACGCATAAAATAAAACGCGATTAAGAGTCGAGAGTCATTCGGACTCGCCTCTTTCAGGTAAATCGAATCAATGTTATGCCTTTTTATAAAAACTTATGGAAGGGGGCACGTTTTGACCCGTTAACTACTCATGTAGACAAAAATAAAGATCAAACAGTAGGTCAAACAATCAGGGGAGTAGATTCCCTTACATGAGGTCACAGATTACACGTTAGGTAGTTATAAAATGAGGATGCCAAAGACGACCTGGATGCAAGCCTTACGGCAAGATTTGAACATTATCGAAATCAAATTAAATCTTCCAGTAGGAACACAAGCATTCATAGGCGTAGGAGAGAGGGGGCAGGGCTACAGCCCCCTCCCCACCAACGTTGGAAAAGTTTGCAAAAATCGGTCATATTCGGGCAGAATATAAGCCTAAAGTCGGGAAATTTCTAATAAACTATGGATTTTTATTGGGCAGGCCACTGGTCAAAAGACAACGGGACTTTTGAATGGATCCGTTTGCCGCGGTGCTTCGTCTACTGCTACTATACTGGTTAAAAACCGCAAACCCGAACTCGTTGAGAATGCGATCCGGGACTTGGGAGTTCCTTTTGCACCTTGATGGCCAAGCAAGGGCACCATCAATGAATCATATGCCCATCACGAACACCATCAATCCTCACGTTCTCTTCCTCTTCAGAAACTCCAGAAAAGCAGGGGCGGCACTCAGGCCCCAGGTGCTGCGAAATTTTCGTGGCCACACCCTTTTTAGGTGGGAAACGCCCATTTTCCGCTTCTGTTTTATGTTTATAGATATGTTACTTGATCTCACAATAAAGAATTTAAACCAAGTATACATACAAATGTCACAAAATTTCAAAAATATTGCTAGTTTGGCAGACTATTGAGGTCATTTTTAGAGTTTTGAATTAGTTTAGGGGCCGGCTGGTTCGAGATGGAGCTGAAGTTCATCTGCCCGGGCGCAACCGTGAGCCACGCGACCTTCGCGGGCTCGGGGCGCCTCAGCTTCAACGCCGACGCCGGGACCTACACGGCGGCCCAGACCTGGTCGGTCGACGCCGACTTCGACGCGGCCTACTGCAGCCGAGAGGACTGCTCCGAGACCGAGGCGTACGTGACGGTCACGCTGCTCGGCGGCAGGACCAAAGTTAGAGGAGCTGGTGCAGGTAATGCTTACACCACTTGGATTTTCTCTGATAGTTTATCACCATCACCACAATTATTGAATGGAGGTATTACTGATTCTGATGGAAATATTAACATTGAAAACAGTTATGATGTAGCTCTTGTAAACACAAAAGTTGTTGTTTTGGATCATGGTGTTGCAGGTGGTGTAAACGGTGACTGTGATGTTTCTGTACAAATCAGTAAACCAAGATGTGTTGTTAGAACACAGCCTGCATTCCGGCATGGAACTGGACGAAGCCGGCATCACCACATTGCTTTCCGCAGATGCACTATTAAGAGCCAAAGAAGCGGCCATCACCTATCTGGGGCATCGGGCTCGTTCGGAGAAAGAAGTCAGAACCAAACTTAAGGGCAAAGGCTTCGAGGAAGAAACGATCGCCATTGTCATTCGCCGGCTTCACGAACTCTCTTATCTCACTGCAGTTTAAATTATTTCTATAATTTGTTAACAAAGCAATGGAAAATAAGAAATATGTTACTATTTTACAATATGGTCTTCCCTTGAGATCTGCATATTTTTTTTTTTAGTTTTCCTCTTCTAATATATAATTTAGTCATCCTGAAATTAAATGTATGAGGCACCTAAGAAGAATTTATGTTCTAAGCGAGGTTTTTTTTTTCTAAAAACAGGCACAAATGGGTTCATCAAGGACATTGGGAAGCAGCACTTGTGAATCTGTTTTTTGAACACAATCCGGCTGATGACCATGGCGATAACAGAAAATGTTATACGAAGATCTAATCATTGACGCAAATAATAGGGTACTTCGATTTTGGTGTGAGCTTCCAACCCTCGAGTTTGATGAAGAAACAACGAACAGAGCATTTGCTTCGTCAAATTATGGTAATACGGGTGATAGACTTCAATTCCACGAGAAATATGATATGCAATCAAGAAAGATTTTGTTTTCGAAATGACGTCACATTTTGCTATATTTTCTCTGTCGTATATCATACTTCTGCTACAGCCAAAAAGTAATAAAAACGATTTCTGGAAACCAGGCATAATATTTTTTGATTTCCTTATTAAACAGAGATTTGCTGAAGCAATTTACAACAAACGAGCTAATGAATTGGACTACTCTTAAGACAACCTACGAACGTCAGGGCAAAGTGCCTTACATTCTCCTCCTTGAGGAATTGCGTCTCTCTACCTTGGCAACCCGGCATGCCACTCTTTGTACCAATTTCGGATATAATCTGTGTCGTATCCAACGCTTTCAATGTAAACTCTCAGCCCTTTATACCCCTCCAAAGCTCCGTTTATCCCGATCAAATACCCGAAAAAAACGGTTTTAAATCCTCTTAATGCAAGAACTGAGCGCTACAGAAAATGGCAGCTTAGTCCTAACTCTTGCCTTATATTCACAGTTATGACTGTTCTGTGGTGAAGATTTTAGAAACATTATTCCAAATTGTATGTGAATTCTTGAAAGAGTATTTAAATTTCCCAAAAAAAGTCCAATAATAATGGAAGACTTAAAAACCAAAGGCTGATAACAAGTATATCCTCAGAAAAAAATTCGTACCGGTTTTCTATGTAAAAAATAAAATACCAGGATCACACCACAAAACACCCTAAGCCAACATATCTCAACACGGTCCTCTTCACCGTAACCTCCTCAGAATTTCAGTCTTTACCCTCACTCACGAAGCTCATATTTCCTTACAATTCTTTCTTTTGACCTCTTTCTATCCCATTAAAGAAGAGCCTACTTTTCATTTACCTCAGCTGGATTGCTAATTCGATTGTTAGAAACCTATTATCCTTCATCCACAGAATGTGCCAAGGACCTGATGGTCTTTCGGGCATGCCTGGTCTACCTGGATTGTCTATGAAGGGAGAAATTGGTGACGAAGGTAAGGAAGTCGCTGTCCAAAACGGAAAGACATTAATTCAGGAATTTTATTTTTCCACGACGGGGGGGGATATTTAATTTGTGCTGTATATATGTGTTGTTGCTAATTGAATGTTTTTTTTGCCAGTCTTAAAAAATATCACTATTAATAACCACGTGATATACATATTATTATTATATATTATGTTATTATATATTAATATGTGAATTATAATATGCTTTGTAAAAATTTTTTGTTACAACGAACCAATGAGTGGCTGGATGCGACAAATTAGTAAGAGCAATAAACAGTGATAAAAAATGAAAATCAAAACATCAGAATATTGTTAAATCCTCAAATGGATCTTATCTTTTCCAGATATTGAATTGCTAGAAGAGGAAGTCTCATCCAAGTGTTCTAAGCTAGAGACTCAGCAAGTTGTCCGTGCCGTTTCTGAAGGGATTGCCCTTACTGCTTACGTTTATGACGAGTGGAAATCGAAAGAAAACAAAAAGCCCTTCCACATTAAAAAAGGGACTCTCATCGGAGCAAAAGATGATAAAATCTGCAAAAAGACTCTTGGGATTTTAACAGGGGTGAACCTTGCCCGGAGTCTCATCAACGGCAATGCCCTCGAATGATCCAATCAGCAGTCTTCACAAGGTCCATGTTGTGCTCAATGACGAGAACGGAGTTTCCCGCAGCGCAGAGTTCTTGCAAGATTTCGATGAGTTTGAAGATGTCGTGAAAATGAAGTCCGGTTGTTGGTTCATCTAAAATATAGAGAGTTTTTCCAGTTGCAGGGCGAATGAGTTCACGCGCCAGTTTGATCCGTTGTGCCTCTCCTCCCGACAAGGTAGTCGAAGGAAGTATCGCATGTGTCGACTCTAGAGACTGTGGAGCATAGTGGATCCGGAAGGAATTGTTCGACGCCGTGCGCTGTCGTGCGTTGGGCGACCAACAAGGCCTCGTGAGTACGTAGTAGCAACTTTGCTCCTGGTAACGGGCGACCTCCGTGTTGAGTTTCGCCCGGTCCACCTGGCGGCCTCTTAGGGCTCGAAGAATCGGAGTGCCGTACCGGCGGCGAGGGGTCACATCTAACTTTATCAATGGTTCTAGTATTTTTCAACAAAAGATCCATCATCACTTTGAATACTTTGAATGAAAACTGTATTTCACACCCCATGGCGATTTATGATTGCAACTAAACATTGTTCTAATTTTTCGAAATTAGAATATTTCTCAAGTGGAAGAACAAAGGGAATATGATACACTAATGACCCGCCTTCAAATTGTTCAATAAACAACATTATCTGTTCAGCATCATCTTTCACCTATAGTCAGCACCCTCTTGAGAAATAAAACAGTTATTTTGTTTTTTCGCAGAATATCGGCTCTTTGCTTTCATCAGTCATATGGGTACATCTACATCATGTGGACATTATGTTTGTCATATATACAAGGAAGGAAGGTAATTAAACATTCATTCATTTATCTATCCTAGTTTCATTTAGATAATTTCTCCTCTTTGAGTATCCGTTGCAAAATATCACAAATATATCCAACAGGCCAAAGGATTAATGTTAAGCTTTCCAAAGGATCATGATTCCCAAGAATTAATTAGATTAAGGAAGTGATGTCAAGCCCAACTCCTGACCACGCACTCCCAAAAATAACCGAAATCAGGCTCAGTTATCTCCAACTGAGATAACTATCCCTTAGCTGGTTAATGAGCACCCAGATGTAGTCAAAACATGTCCAGCCCTTCAAAATCTTAGATTTCTTGAAATTAACGACAAAGATATAACAAAACTAAAGCATGGAGAAATTATCAGATTCGTTCAGGATTCAGGAAAACGCCTTCGCTTTAAAGTGGCCTACAAGAAGACAGCCAACGGTACATACTTGACTTTGTTTGGGGTCATGCATGTCGGCTGATTAAGGTCACTACCGTAAATCCTCGAATTGCCCCCCCTCGATTAAGCCCTCCCCTCAAATTAGCCCCCCACCCCAGAAATCATTGATCTCATTCTGTACAAAACTGAGAGCGGACCTAACAAGGCGTGCTAAAGAACGTCTTTGTCCTTAATTGACTTCTACTATATATTTTATCTTTAATTTCTCTTTAGTTGCTGCCTAATTTATATTGTAACTTAATATTTTTTACAGATTGTAATATCTTAGGGAAATTGCATTTCTAATTCGAGTTGAAGAGCCACAATTATTGTGGATATACTCACACATGATGGACGCTTTCTTTGAACCCTACAATCGAAGACTGTACAAGCTGTTGCAATGGGAAAATGTGTGGGATTCGACATGAGAGCAGGCATACAAGGAAGGAGCTTGCTCTGACAATTGAAATCGTAAAGGAAACAGACGGATCAACTACGACATCGCGTCCCTTATCGTGCACATGGAGCAAGTCCGGTGACGTTGCCTTCTCTTTATTGTGTTCGTTGCACAACCATAAAAAAATTTCGATGTTTTTTAAAGTTTTTTCGTTAAGTTTTTGTAAAGTCTTTTGTTTGTCTTTTTTGTTTTGTTTTTTTATTCCTGTTGATAATGGCTTCCGGATGTTAAGCCGAAATATTCGGTCTTATATTATTATTTGTTAATAAAAGACTTTTTATTTTCTGCTGTTTTTTTTTTTAAATATTATACCTTTTCCTATATTTTTATTCGTTTTATTTTTATAAGGAGTTAAAATCTGACTATTCAATCATAGAGGAGGGGCCTAGCTTGCTAGGATTGCCTCCTTCTTGATCCATTTAAAGGTCAATTAATTGAATGATACGTACCACACTAGTATGCATTTTTTCATAAGAAAACTCTTATAAGAAATCACAAATGCTCGATGCCCTTTGTCCAAGGCCCTGACCAAACGATCAAATATTGCTTGATAAAAATTTAAAATTTGCTTGTCAAATGTGAAGGTGCGATTTTCCATCAGATTCCTTGAATGTTAAGTGTTTTCCCCTATTTCAAAAATCAGGCAAATTTTTACAGGCTCAAACCATATAGGTAAAAAATCATAATACAAATCATAATTATAGGTAACAATAAACTTGATGAATATAAATATCAGCATAATAAGTTGATTCTTTTGATGTATCTACTGATATCAAAATTCTTTTTTTGTCGAGTTTCGGTTACCCCGACCGCGGAGGAGATGCAGGCCATCGACGAGGCCATGCGGACCATCGCCGACTTCCAGGGCGTCAACCAAGCCGGCATGAAGCCCAAGAAGGGGCGCTACTCCTGCCCGGTCGGCAACGCGCTGCAGCTCGAGATCCGCGCGCGGCTGCGGATGACCGAGGGCCGCGTGAAGACCAACGCCCAGGAGGTGGGCGAGATCACCGCGCGCCTGACGGGGATCGTCCTCGCTGTTTTTTCTTCTTTAAATTAAGTATTCTGGTTCTGCTTCGGCACAAAATCTCTAATTTATCTGAGCACTGCATTGGGAAGCACGTTAAAGGGAGTTTGGCTTGCAAAACTTTGAAACATTAAACATCACCAACTTAAGCCATCCCATTTGGATATATGATGTCATCGATTTTCAAATCTACTGGGCTAATGATGAAGCACTCAAGCTATGGGAAGCGGACACATTAAAGTAAAGAGAAGAAAAGCAATGACACAGGATCAATCGAGATTGACTTTTTTTTTCATCATTGAACTCTATAATTATGATTAAATATCGAAGAAATCGATCTGCCTCCGTTTTTTCTTCTTCTTCTTCTTTAGCTTAAAGCGATTTTTCTTTCGAAAATTAAAGGATACCTTCGTATTTCGATTACGGTCATATCGATTTACGATTTGAATGATAATGATGAGAATGAGGGGCGCTTTTTGCTTAGCCATTAAAACTAAGATCAGCAAAATTATTTTAAGTTATTCACCAGCCAATACAGATCTGAATGAACCCCTGCCGCGGTAACTTCTTTACCCGCTCCAGGCCCTTGGATCACTAATGCATTGTCTGTATACCACTGTGAATTAATCACAAAGATGTTATCGCCTACATAAACATTCCTAAAGGCATCCAAAATTAGAAATAACAATAAAAAAAAACTATATCCAGATCTATTATTCTATTCATCCAGAAATATATAGACTCTACTAAAGATGCATGTAGGTATGCGCTTCAAACTAAGTATATGATCCTAAATACTCCGAAAAAATAACTGTGTTTGTTATTTTTGCATCTGATAGGTATAGATTGATGATTTAAGTCTTCAGAGTCTCAAGTTGTGGTATATTTTTAATATAAGAATTTTAAATTTTGAAACTTTTTTGATATGATGGTCTTGTGAAACTTCCTTGTCGAGCAGCATTAAAAAGGATACTCAGGATGCTTCTGCGCCCTGAAAATACAGAAATAAAGCTGATTTCTGTCAAGTCATCAGTGACATTCAGCGCTTCTCAGCTTGAGATGATCATTACTGAATCATTCAGTTGAATCATTTTGAAAATGAGCTGTTTTGTTAATGAATTAAATTAATCTCCAACTTAGGAGTTTTTCATTACAAAGGCACATTGGTATAGCCAATATCATGGCAGGCGATGCATTCCAAGGGCAGATGCGCACCAGTGAGGGGAAACTGTGTATTGGCATGATCAAAATTCGCGGGTTCCCATGCATCGGTATTGTGGCATTGCAAACAATCCTGGCTGAAATTATTGGTGACATGATTAGGGTCTTGAACCGCCTGAAACTCAGTTTGATGGCATGAATAACAATCGAAAGGCACATTGGATGCTATAAATGCCAATGTATTTAACCCTCTAAATTTAGAAATTTTTCTTAACCGCTAGCTATTATACCAGGGCAGGTCAGCAACTACAATACGAGCAAAAACTTTAGTCTGATAATATATATTATGTTGTATTTTAGATCCGAAGATCCAGATATGGCATAAAATGGCCTTGAGAGGCTTTATCAGCATGAAATCGACAACTTATACTAACATACAGGAAATAAATCCAGTTGTTGTTGTTGTATTTTCAACGTATTCTTATATATCTTTAAAATTTTGTTTTTGCCCAGTGCCCACGGCAGACCTGGGAGGGATGTGGATCCGACCTTTGGCCGACCACAGCCACGTCCTACCGGGAAGGGGACCTGAGAACCCTGTTCGAAATTGAAAATTTTAAATAGCTTAATTGAAATCATCTAAAAATCTAATTTGCTTATAGGAGTTTGACTTTTGAGGGATGTTTGCTTGCAACATCGACTTAACCGGAGCGATGGTAAAAATCTGGGCACGCGGTGAATGCCTGAGGTAACGTTAGGCGACTACTCATACTAGCTATAGAGGTGTCGCCATGCAGATCGTACGTACTCCGGACGAGCGTTTCACAAACCTACCGGGCTATCCCTTCTCGCCGAATTATGTTGATGTCGCCGATGGCGATGGCGGGACGCTGCGTATGCACTACTTGGATACTGATGCCGATGGTAAGGGTGAATAAATCCATGCTTGTCGTATCCGGCCTTCCCGCTGTCCTGCATACTTGCCCGAATCTGGCTTCAGGTCCAGTGTAAGCTCCCCTGAAGCAGTCAATCGACCATTGGCGACGAGACTATCTTTTTTCATATTGCCGCAGATTGCTGACTCAATCGTGCGGCTGTAAAACCAGAATCCGGCAGAACGGCCGGTAAACAAACCCTGGTAGCAGTAGTAGTAGTAGTAGTAGTAGTAGTAGTTGTATTAGCAGTAGCAGTAGTAGCAGCAGCAGGAGCAGCAGTAGAAGTAATAAGTAGTAATATCAGTATTAAGGTGTTATAGAAATATTAACAGGTGAGCCTTTGTTTAACTTCAAGTAATTAGAAACTGTAACTTAGATCAGTAAGTAAGTTACCGAAGTTAGTACAGTTCACACTTCATACTTTTGATGATACCCAAAATGATAATTTAAACCTTGCGGCTTGGTGCTACAGTGAGTTATTATTATTATTATTAGTAGTAGTATTTGGGTTGTAGATCAGAGCCGTTCTTGAGGGGGGGACTGGGACAATTGCACCCTGGCTAGTGAATTGCTGTTGTTTTATGATGTTTAAATATAATGTTGCTCTCTCCAGAGCTAGTTTTACCCAAAGACTGTTTTTGCCCTCTCTGCTATTTCTAAGATGACCAATGTTAAGGCAAAGAGTGAAAAAAAAGATAAGGCTCAACTATGGGAAAATAATCATGTTAAAGCAAAAGCAAATGGAGGCAAAATAAAGGACGTTGCAATGATGAATATGGGCAAAGAAATGGGCAAATAAAGGAGTGGCAAAGAAATAATAATGAAAAGGTCAAATATGGACAAAAGGCAAGATAAGGGCAAAAAGCTAAAAAAAGATAAACGTGGTAAAGAATCTGTGACGCGAATCCGGCGGTCAGCGCTCGATATCCGTCACAAAACGACCGTCCTGGATCTGTGACGCGAATCCGGCGGTGGGCGCTCGAAATCCGTCACAGATCGGGGGAGGGGGGCTACTCCTCTTCGGCGCCGGCTTCGTCGACGGTTTCGGCTTCGGCCTCGGCCTGGGCGGCGGCTTGTTCGGCGCGTTGGCGGTCGAGGTCGGCGGCCAGGATGGCGATGAACAGAAGACGGAAAATAAACTATGTCTTAGAGATGCTTTTTATTAAACCGTTTGTGTCAATTACGCAGATGAGGGGTTACTTGGATAAAGTTTCAGATCTTACCAAAAGCGGATCATAATAGGGTTAGTCCAAGATAAACAGCCACTATTCAGACAATATTCCTTTGATACTTTACGAAAATAGTAAATTTCAATGACTTATTTCATTTCTTCAATTTAATTTATTTCCCCAATTCTACTAAAGACATGTTTAGTCATGAACTTCATCTCAATACAAACTTTATTTTCATACCCGTTTAAATGTTCACTTATGCTCATTCATGATGTTCTTTTTTTCCCTCAAGGGTTGAATAAGTGTCGACTCTGTATCTTAGAAAGATTATAAACAAATTACGGAGAGTATATTTCTCCTTGTCTTGATTCCTGTGTAAGATGTATATTCCAAACTAACAACCACTACTTCTTTACTCACTATGAGATTTGATCAACTCAATTTGTGGATGTGTGTCATAACAGAAAGGAGGGGAAATCTGGAAAATATTCAACATCCTTTAGAATATAATACGTTAGTTCTTTATGTTCCGTATCACCGTAACTCAAATTCGTTTGGTCAGGATATATACAGTACAGGCTGGGCCGTTTCCGGGAGGTGTTTTACGCAACGATCTTTTTTGGAGGGGGAGCTAATTAAACTTTTTTTTAAAGTTTCTTGCATAATTGCTATCTTCCGTTTAGAATGGCATAGAACAGATCCGGAAAAATAGTGAAAACAACCAATAATTTCAAGGTCAACTGAATTCGTGCTTGAGTCAGAATGTTTTTAAACACATATGCAATATGGTTAAAAAATAACTTAAGGAAATAAAGTGTTGCTAGAAAAGATAAAAACGAAGTGGGGACATTGATGGGAATGGGACTACAATAGATGAAAAATAAAAGATCGTTTATTTAAACACCTACAGCAAGTTTTTTGCTTTGCAGATGAGAGTGTTTGCTTGTATAGGGTACATCATAAAATAAACTAAACTGGATGTCATAAATGACTTTCTTTTCCTGGAAAGAGAAAGGGCAATTTAAGAAAAAGGCTATATAATTTAATTGGGAAGCGCCCAGAAACTCAAGGAAGTTTAAAGTTTCAGGGGTGCCTGATTTTAGAAATAGGGGGGACACAACCCCAAAAATTCAAGGAATGTCAATGCAAACTCCACCATCAAATTCAGCATATAAGAGACGATACTGTACAGGTTTCAAGCTCCTATCTGCAAAAATAGAGAATTTTGTATTTTTTTGCCTGAAGAAAGATCACGGATGCATTTATTTAATTTCTTTTCGGGGATGATCGTATCGAAGTAATGGTCTCACGAGATCGGAACAAACGGGACTTTCTTCGCAATGTTCGGCCTGAAGGGGGACGATTCCGCAACTTCCTTCTCGTTTCTTTGCGGCATCGGTTGATCAACGAACAGAATCGTGTGATCAATCGAAAACAACGGGACGAAGTCACTATCGAGGGGTGGCACGAAATTGGAGTGGCTGAAGATGTGGAGTATTATCCGAGTGTCTCGTCACCAGAAGCCGCGTTTGATCGTTCATGGGCGATGGCTATGGAGAATTCTAACTGGGAAGTCAAGATCTGCTACGCCAGTTGTTGAGAGCTTTATGCATAAGTAAATCCCTTACTCTTAAATCGAGTGAAGCACATTTTGCTTCTGAATAAATTGGGGGAATAAAGATGTTTTTCATGTTTTTATGTAAAAAAGACTTCCTGTTTTCGCCTATAATACAAAGCTTTCCCAGTCCAAAAGCAGCTTGTAGGAACAACAGTGGTACCCGTGCAGCATCACCTGATCGAACTCGTCCTCTGTCAACTGATCGACCAAGGCTACAGGCACCAGAATCATCGGATAGCGCAGCCCGACAGCCACCGGCGTTGCCCAATCCTCGATACCCCGGATCTGCACGGCCCTGCGCACCCCGTACGCCCGTCTCCACGCATCAAGGCGCTCCTGATAGATCGGTGGCAAGGCGATGCTGCGCTTTTTAAAACGGCGGATTTGCAAATCGTCAATTTCTTCACCGTCGTCTCTTCGAAACGAAATATGGGATATGGAGGATTCCATGGCTTATGAGAGCATGAATTTTTCCAGTTTCGTCGATGAACTCGACAACTATTTTGTGGAGCGTGAACAAAGTCTTGACCAGAGGGAGACACCACCGAATGACGAGGCAATTGCTGGCGGAATAACGATCGAGGAAACTGGACGATCTTTGGGGGATTCATCAATAGAACGTCTTTCTTCTCTGTCGGATCAGCACGACTGCATCGAACACTGCGTGAATCGAATTCCACCCGACACCAGGGACGTCAGACCAGCACCAACCCGATCGCCTCCATCTACGCCTGGACTCGTGGACTTGCTCACCGGTTCGTTTCCCCTCACGCTCTCGCCGCCGTCACCAGCACCCACGCCATCGCCTCATTGAACACAACACCATCCCTGCTTGCTTGCACTGCAGCCATCAGCCTTTAGAATAGACTGTCAGGATATGCTGGCTCTGCAATGTGTCTTGACATTTTCAAATTAAGAATGGGCACTGAATGGAGTGATGTTGAGAAGAAATATGATTAGGAAGCCCTTAGATTGCTCTAAGCTGCAATTTAAGGTAATTTATTGATTCTTGATGCACATTATGAAGTAAAAATTATATTATTTTTGTGTATAGCCTATGGATATAAGAGACCATTACATAATCAGTTTATATGTTCAATGCTGACTTTTTCTATTTCATCCCTCCGGCTCCAGTTAACTAATGAACTTAGCTTGATAAAAATCTCATATTTATTCCTCTTTTCCGTATAATTTAGGAGCGGCCGATCCAACAGCAACAACATGTCATCATCCCTCGTCAAATTTGTTCAACTCAGCCACAATCATCGTCTTAGCTAGCATGATAGTCACATATAAGACTACGTAGATTATCTTGATCAGAATTCGAATTTGATCAAGTATGTCTTAGTTTTTTTCAATCCTGCTTTCTCGTTTTTACTTGTACCCTGGTGAAATAAACCGGTATAAAACTTCTAATCTGTCGTCATCGCGCAGTTGGAGGGCGGTGTGTTTAGATATATTAGATTATTAGATATAAGGTGTGTTTAAGATATATTAGATTATTAGATATAAGGTGTGTTTAAGATATATATTTGCATTTCCGTTATAATAAGCCCTTTTGCGACATCCTAGGACCACTTGGTCGAAACGATGACTCCAGGGGGGAAAACAACAACAAATAAACACGCACCCGTGATCGATCTTCTGGCAAAAAATACGAAGTTCTACATTTTTGTAGATATGAGCTTGAAGCTTTTACAGTAGAGTTCTCTGATACGCCGAATGCGATGGCGTGATTTTCGTTCAGATTCTATGACTTATAGGCATAGGACATGGACCTATGGGCGTAAATTGTTGACCAATATAAGCCTGTTTTTTCTTTCTTTTTTAACCCCATAACAATCATCTTACCCCAAAAATTTGAGCTTCTCCTGGCCCAGAGCAATGTAAAATCGTCTTAAGAAATAACAGACCTTGAAAATACAATCATTTTTTGTCACATAAATTAATGCGAATGTGAGGCTAAAGTTTTTTTAAAGTTTTTAATTTAATGAACGTGGGGCGCAGACCCAACCGGCGGGGAATGGCAATATTTAGGTGGGTCATAGACAGGACACGCATCCTTAGGCTGACTATACGTTAGAGCCTTAGTTTCGAAAAAAAGTTTTCATGTGAATGCTGTCACATTAAAATACATTTAAAGAGCAAAAGGTGTTGTATTCAGACATTATTTTTCTTTGTATAAAATATGCCTAGAGGACAACCCAAAAAAGATACTATGTCACCCTTAGGTTTTTAAGCGTAACAACCAAGGAAAACCTGATTTAGCGGGATCCCTAACGGTTTTCCCCCACAACCTTAGGATTTTTAACCATAACATCCATAGAAAAGCATCCCCTTTAACGTAACAGACACCTGCATCTCATAGAAAACAAATTCCTTGACGTAACATGCACCAGCGTCTTCCCCTGAGGTATTAGCTGTTACACTTAAATCATTAAAGGAAGAAAAGCAGATTGTTAGACCTTCGGAAGTTGTGCTCCCGCCGTTCTGGGCGACTTTCAATGCATTGACGACGGCCGGTGTGCCGGGGATCAGATCGGCCCGGCAGTGGGCGTCGTCATCGTCCGATGAAATCAAGACCAAATCGGCCGTGTCCGTGATCGGCGCATAACCGACCCCTTCCGGCGTGAAGGGATCGGTTATCACCGTAGGGCCATCATCAGGGAGGAGACGGAAAAAATTTGCTTCTCTCACCTAAATTCAAAATATCTCCTCTTACTGACAACAAATTATTCAAATCCTCTTTACTCAACCCATGTTTGAGATAAACCTCCTCCCCCAGCGATCTTCAGGTCGGGATTAGAACAAGACATGATTTGGTCCTTATGGGCATGCCACTCTTGGATTTCTTGGTCATTTGGGGTTGGCTAGACTTCCTTCCATACTGAAACGTTTTTCACCCATTGAAATGAGGCATTTATTACCCAAGTAATGTCATCTACACTCCTTTTTGTTGTATTGAACTAAAAAAATTTAATCCAAAAAATCCTTTAAAAACTTTTGTTGGTTTCATGTAAAATAGCGTGGAATAACAGAGGAAAGAAAGAAATAGATAAATACTTTACCTGGCCGATAGGGCCCAGCAAAAAATGACACAACAAATGACACAATACTTGAAAAATTATCAACAACCATAAAATCGACGATCGCCGCGTCTATGACATCGCCATGTTCGGCCAGCAGGGCCATCGTCTGGTCTCCGTCGACCGCCTCCAGGACGGTAGGCACACCGAGCTTGATCAGATGGCGCTTGAGGATCATGCGCGCGACATCAACATCCTCGGCGATGAGGACCGTCGCGGTTTCGAAGGTTTTTTCCGCCATTGGGACTCCCGATGCGCGCGCGATGATCAGAACGAGCTGTGAAAGCGGCGGAAGGCGGATTACACAAGACCTTGGCGACCCGATTGTTGTTGGCGGAGTATGGTCAGAACCGACAGGTGGATGAATACGGCGATCTCTTGATGAAACTCCGAGAAGAGAATCGGGATTTCCACTTTCATCATGCGGCCTACTGGGTATTGCTTCACGAGGCGGGACGTCCCAATGCGGCGCGCCACCAGGCGGAGGACGACTGGGGGGATTGGGTCCGCCTTTTCAACGCCTATGCTATTTAGATACATGCCTACCTTATCGGCACAAGAATGAGTGAGAAGTCAAGACTACAGCACTATGAAAGCCAACCAGTGTCTAGCCACTCTGGTCCTCCTTGGCCAGCAGTCTTTATAATAATGTAAGGTAGGTTTTACCAGCACTCTCCAGCAACTAGGGGACTGGAACATACAGTGCAAATCTGACGCAGTTGGCAGATTTCATGGTGAAGAAAACTTTCTAAAACTTTCCATAGAACTGATGCAGTTCGGCGAAAAAACTTCGTAGGACGCCTTATTTCGTAGAAAAATGTTTGCACGAAAACTCGGCGGCATTTAAACAAAACTTTATTGTCGGTTTATAGATGATAAAAAGCTAGAGAAACCATATTTTTTCGATTTTTATTTTATGAACTGCCGATCAGGTCTCATATTGATACTACATATGCCAGCTGATATCAATGGCGCAGCGGATCAGGATGGCGGATGGTCTGGGGCGCTGAACTTCCCGTTGATCCAAGGGGCGGATTGCTGTGGGCGGATTGTGGCGGTTGGCTCTGAGGTCTCCGACGCCCGGCTGGGTGAACGCGTCATGGTCCGCGCCATGCACAGGCCGGGACCAGAGGATCCAGATCTGCCGCTGATCACCTTTGGCTCGGAACGCAACGGCGGTTTTGCCGAATACACCACATCTGATTCTGTTGTAGACCAGCAGCCCACCAGCATGTAAACTTCATGACTATATTATATGTTATTATTATTCCAATATATTTCCCCATCCTATATGCTTATACGTAAACTATGCTGTATTCCAGGTCCATTTTTCAGGTTTGCACAGATTTATTTATATTCTTATGTACTAACCTCCAGGCTGGCCCATTGACTGTTGAGATTCAGTATTCTGCATTAAAGGAACATGCTCAGCTTCCCACCTATTGGCGTGCTTTACCTCTTTCACATCATTATCATTCAAGAATGATTGTGGGAAAGGTCCTAAAAAGACAAATTTTAATTGGCGAAGATCCAAACGATTGTAGTATGGTTTTCCTAAATAAAAACATACTAAGTGCATAATTGCCAAGATATTTGTGCGCTTGTTGATTACAAACCTGGGACTAATATTTTGATGCAGAAGACCGCAGACGAAAACTACAGAAGAGGTTTGGGAGGCTGAGGAGTCCAGTGATATTGAGGTATGTGTAGATTGTGTCACAATTGTATAGATTATGTGAGTGTGTTTATAGATTGTGACAAAAGTTTGAATTCTCTTCGTCTTTGAAAAAATACTCGTTGCCATAATTGAGTTTATTTTTGAATTCTACGAAACCATGAATTTTTTTTTCCAGAATATAAAAAACCTTGTCGATCAAATAATTAATCCATAGAAGGTATCCTCTTTATCTTGTGTACATCTTATATATTTATAGTATACAGTATACTCATTGCTAGAAATGAATAGTCAAAGACCTGAATCATGGAGAAAAAACACTGAACCAGATAAAACAACTCCTTGTTTCTTTGCACTTAATTTTCTTCTATGATGTAACCTTTTAGTTGAAATGTAAGTGGCATTCATGGTGCGGACTCGGTGACATTGTGTCTTTCCAGCGAACGAGATAGTTGAGAAGAATTTTATTTGCCGATAAAACAAGTGATTGGTGTTCTTAAGTGTGGCTTGCTGGTCTAGTGGTATGATTCTCGCCCAAGGTGTGAGAGGTCTCAGGTTTGAATACGGGACCACTCAATTTTTACATGAAGAAGATCCGAAACTAGAAAAGTGATCAGTATAGCGAATGCTGAAAGTTGGCTTGCGTATCAGGGACTGAAATAGCTGCCACGGGACTCTTTGGGATTTTTGGAGATTTTTTAGCTTTAGAGCGATTTTTAAGGATTTGAGAAATAAATCAAGATTTTGCATGGACAACAGTTTCCTTTTCTCTTTTCACGCTTCTCGAAGTTAAGGATATTTTGTAAATCAGATTTACGTACACTACAATGTTCAGAAAAATAGCACAAAAACACAAAAATACTTCAGCCTTTCGGTTATCAATCAAACTTTGATCGAGAAATTTCAAATTATCGTTTTCGATATCAGTGATTACGTTTCAATATTGATATTTGATCTGATATATCGATATCGAATATAGCCCAATACTAATGCCGGATTTATTTTAATCTTAAAATAATTGCTGCCTTATTAAAAGCACAAGCTGAGTTGCCATCAATGGCAAAATAAATCACCAACTTCTCTTAGAACAAGAGCTAAGAGCTCATATGACACTTGTGACGAGGCAGCGAAGAAGTGCAGGAACTCATTATTCGAGCTGCCCCCTCGACTGCCGCGATGGCAGATCGTTACGGTGACTTGCCACTGCACTTTGCTGCTCGATCCGGGGCGACTTACCCCCTCATGGAGTTGCTGCTGCGAGCAGCCCCTCGGAGCATATCAACACCGAATAATCGCGGAGTTACACCCTTTTGGCTGTTGCCCCGAAGTTATCTGGAGGCTGAAGATCTAGAAGAAATCAGTATTACATATACATGTAGATGGACAAATAATTCAATTCAAGACAAGGACAGGATTATTTCTTTGCTAATAAGTATTTTCAAATTTATTGTTTCTATCTTGCAGCTGAGGGATCAAGTTGAAACTCCAGGACAAGTTTTGTTTGCGCACAGGGGAAAGCTAAATGATTTCGAATCCGTTATGCTTTAATATACCCCCTCTGCTTACTGTCATATATACAAGAGACTGATTAACGTCGAAATGTTTTTATGACATTATCTAATTGCTACAAGAGAGTTACCTTTGAAAGTTTTAGTATATCGAGAGAATATCGGTTTATACCAGTTTAAGTATATTTAGAGTATATCGGTTTGGAAATAAATCATATATATGATCATACACAAATACACGACTCTGATGAAGGCTTTAGCCGAACACAATCAATGATTCATTGCACTCTTTAGTGCGGTAGATCTACTAAGATAGCAATTCCATGTACTATTAATCTGTTTTGATTCGTCAAAAGAGATTGCATAGTAAGGAGCCATGGCATTTACAACAAACTAAAAGGGTTGCAGCATCTTTTAATGGCTATAACTTAAAACCAAAGAAAACATTTGAAATCTATAGTGTCGTATTTCTAGGAACTCCTTAATTGTTTGAAATTAAGATAAAATTGATTAAGGTTAAACGCAGATTAAACCCAACCATATGGAATGACAATCAGATCTAAAGATTGGAAAGAGATATGATGTATTTGGGTGCGTATTATTGAAGAAAGAAAGAGATGATTTGCCCTTCAACGAATAAATGCAAGGACGGTTGCAATAAATTTTATGAAAATCACCTGATGTTTCAAAGAAGTTGTGATTTCAAAATTCTCAGTTGTCTTTCGGACAGTTAATGAATTTCTCCCCACCAACCACCATATCCATGCTGACCAACTTAATGACCATCCGTCAATCTGTCAAAACTCTTGAGCGCATCGAAAAGCAAATCGCTGCAGGGGGAGAAGGACTGACGAAAAAAGAAATGACCCTCTTGACAAAAGAACGTCAAAAGCTCGATCGCAACTTGTCTGGAATCCGCGGCATGCGCAAAGTTCCTGGACTTCTCGTTGTTGTGGATCCAAACAAAGAGCACATTGCTGTGGCAGAAGCCAAGAAGAGGTTCGATGTCCCAAAATCATGCATTGAGACAGTTTGGAAACTCAAAAGGGGCAATAATAGATGAAGATTTTGGTCTAATTCGTGCCGAGACAGAGAGTTTTAAAGTTCAACTAGACGCTGTTTTTGATGAAGTAAGGCAAGGAACTTTAGATATTAAATTTGATTTGACTGACTTTAGTATTAATAGAGCTACCACAGATAAAGGAAAAGGGTTTTACGAGATAGTGCAGAAGATGGTAGTATTAGTCCATTTATTGCTACTTGGTTGTCTACTATAATAATGCTTCCGTTAGGTGTTTACTTTACATACAGAGCTACTACCGACCAAGGCTTATTTAGTATCGGTACATTTTTTCATCCAGTTGTGGCATTCTTCAAGAAAAACTTCTTTAAGAAACAAGTTCAAGACTAGTATTCTTATCTTTGTGGCTTAATTTAAACGAAGTCATGGACCTCGAAGATTGTGGGGATAGCCCCAACAGCACCCGGTGGAATGAATGCAAGCTATGAGCTTTGCCCATTGTGAAACAGTTCGTGGTAACGAACTATAAGTAAGGAACAACGCGGCTCAGTAGTAGCCAAAACTCTATAAAAGGAGTTTTGATACCAATAGATACATCAAGAAAATTGACTGATAATGGTGATTCCAAATATATAAAATCCATTAAGTTTAGTGTTAGAAAATTAGCGTTAAAAGAGGGTCAGTTTTTGAAACTGTTCGAATTGCTGCTAACATAAACAGGCCGTGTTTTGTTTACATTGATCAAGATGGTGATAAGATCAATGCTTACACAAAAGAAGAAATCGAGGAAGCAGTGTTTGTCGATGGCACCACTCGATTTGAAGCAAAAGAGTTACAAGGAGAGCGTGTTTTTAAAGAGGTGGGCAGCAGTCCAGTTCCATCCAAAAAGGAGATTTATGGTTGGATGGGCCTACAAATGATTAAGTAGCTTAAAGGTGCGTCTATATCCAAGCTTCTTTACGGATAAAACCAGTGAGGTTTTCGATTGAAACAGTGCATTCTTGGTGAGTAAATTCAGTTACTTGTGTCATTACAGATCTTTTAGATTAACCTCGAATTCAGTGCTCACAGTGTCTTCGATGTTTAGGCAAATTAATATCTTAGTCACTGATACTACCTTGATGTCCCGGCCTGGATGCTGGCCGGACTGTCCCACACCGGTCTTTCTGCCCCGGACAGTTCCGAAAGCAGTGATCTCAATAGTGAAGACCCCGAGTTCCTGTAGGCATTGCCCGGAATCGTTGATCCACAGAGATGATGTCGCCGGCCCAACAACTCAAACCTTCTGCAGGAATGAACGTGCGATACCGAATTTGCTCCCTGATACTGATCACTGTGCTTTCCGCTAACAAGACTGACCAAAACTGTAACTCTACATCGGCAAGTATTTACGGAGAATTTCTGTGATGTCAAGGAAGAGAAATTACATAGTTGCTAAATAGGATGTTTAAATTATTTGAAGTTTCGACCATATGTCCCTCATCACATCGAAGATATCAGGAAACCAATAGATTAATATCCTCTTTTACATCTCAACGGTTTATCGAATTGAAGAAAGAAGTCAATTCATAAAGGTAATACATCAAGGATATAGTCATTGAAAATAATGTTAGAACAATGAAACATCAACATGTCAAAATGCAGGGTGGCAATGGATTCAAAAATGAAATTTTACTATCGATAAGAAAAAGAGAAACGGAAACCCTCGTTTGTGACGAGTAATGAATAATTTGCCCCAAAACAAACTTATTAATTTATGGGCAGCAGTACATCTTTAGTACACTGTTATGTAAGCGCATTAAATCGAACAGATTCAGGGTTTCTATTTGGAGAAGAGTACAGGGGATCACAACCGTCCTATAGTTAACTCGGCTGTGATAATTAAAAGTGTGACATATGCCATTTTGGTCGAAAATGGTTAATGTAAATGTCGTGGGTAAACTCAGCACGAGGAATCGAATGGTGCAGTCAGAATTGTCCAATTGTGTACTGTTGTTAAGATGAAAAAGGGACATGCACCAGTTTTGACAGGGCTAAAATACCATTGAGAACAATTTTGAAATAGTGAATTAATCCAAAATTATTTGAAAGATGTGTATAAAATCCATACTCAACAGAACCTCCTCCTCCCTGAAATCTCAAACTGTTTCTGTTTATAAATATTTGTCCCTCTACGTATACTGCATGAAATATTATTCAGTCCCTGCTTCGGTCTCCTGAAACATATACCTTCATCTTTCTCCCTAAAGAAGGGAATGAAAGAGAGAGAGATATTCTCAAAACATTATCTGTCATTTTTCAAACCACTCTGTTTTTTTTTTGTTAGAATTCCTGCCAATCTGTACTCAATGCAGTGTAGATCTCAGTTCTTCATACATGACTAAATAGCATAAGGTCAAATATATCTTATTTATGATATTCTAGTATTACATTTATTTCCCATTCAATTTTTTTTTGCCTTGCCCATTACTATCAAAAGGTTTATTTTAAGTTGTCAAGGAGCCAGAGCAACGTTCAAAAGATGTTATCGCTGGAGCAACGATTCAACGTGTTGATTCCCCTGAAAAACTGATAACTTCTTTGCAGAGTGCCAAGCCAGCGCAGGCACCATTGATCTATGCTGAATCTGGCATCTGGTATGATGCCGTAGCGCAACTTGGGGAATTAGTTACAGCCCAACCCGACGATCATGATCTTAGGGAAAAAAGAGCTTCGTTGTTATGAAAGAGGTACATTTTACGTGGCTGTTATTAAACCAAAACGTGGTATCTATGTAGGTAAGATGATTTTTGAGGATCTCTAATCCTTCTGTAAACTATTGTAAGGCGTAGGAAATTGCATAAGGACAAGTCTACATCTGTTATAATCTACGAAATCGATAAGTCTTTCTGTAACTTTGGTTTGAATTTGATTTTCTTTTAAGATTAAATACAAAATAATTAAATAAGCCAGCCAAGAAGATGCACGGTTCTTTTCCTTGATCGATGCTGCTGCAATTCATTCGAGAACAATGAATCAGTCACTTTATTTCGTAGGTTCTTTATGGTCGCAATAAATGTATAGAACAAAACAGCAGTGGGAACGACTAGACCTAGAACCGCTGTTAAAGCGCTGTAAAGCTGACCGTTGATCATTGATGGCCATTCACGTCTGCAAATTCCCCAATCTTTGACATACGGTTATTCTTTTTTCTTTTCGTACTCCTGAAAATAAAATAAAAGTCAGTCCTGTTTCTTTTTTCTTTTTTTGTCCTAAGATTCCCTGCTTATTTCTAATATCATTCATCCCTACTTCACTACTATTTCCTTTACTTTACTACCTATCTACCTTACCTCTTACTTCCATAGACATTCCATAGCTTTTCACTTTTATAATTCCTCATATACATGATTTTTTCTCTCCTAGGGGACAAATATGAAACCAGGTAGTTTTGTACTCCTCAGTAAGGTAATTTTAGGGAGTTGTGGCCAGAAAATGTACTTTTCTGCACTTTTCACCTAGTCTCCTAAGATAGACACTTTTGCATCCCCTCCTCCCAAAATTTCAGCCTTATGTACTCGTACAACCAACGTCCTCATTTTTTAGTGAAATTCAACCTTATACATCCAAGTTCTTGAACATCACGAGACTTCAAAGTAAATTTGTGTTTACCATCTTTGTGGAAAACTAGGATTTATGTTCCCAATGAAACGTGCGATTTTTCGACAAGGCTACAGCTGTAACTTAAAGCGAAAGGGTAAGATGCTTGACTCGCTGAATTCACTAATTTAAGATCAACCCATGCACTGAGTCATTATTATGATACTTCTTAGACCTTTCTTAAAGGATTATCTAAACTTCCCCAAGAAATAAGAAAACTTTCCCCTCCCTCTCCCAAACAGGGCGGATCCGGTCCGGTTATGTCAATTACGTATCTATAAATTGTACTTATTCTCGAGCTCTCCAAATTACTAGAAATCACCTCAAATCCCCCAAAGTGAGCGAATCCGGTCCGGTTATGCCAATCACGTATCAATAACTTGTGCTTATTTTTCCCATCTAAGTTTCATCCCGATCTCTCCACTCTAAGAGTTTTCCAAGATTTTCGATTCCATTTGTTTCATTTTTGTCTCTCCCTGTTTTTGTCCTGGCCACTTACATAAAGTCTTTATTAAAGTGTTTTTGTTGTGAATCTATTGGTTGAATAAATAGATGGAGCGATTGATTGGTTTTGACTCGTTTCAACTCTTACTGCTGCTTATCTTCGAACCGGATGTTTCTTTGTTCTTCACTTTTGTTTTATAATTTGTTATAATTGTCGTTGATACAAGTATTCAAACTGGTCATACAAGATCAGCTGAAAAATGATACGATAGTCCATACATTTTATACAGTAGCCCTATTACTTTGATTGCTTTGAATTAAGTGCCAGCTCTCGTGTTTTCTTCTTATCATTGCTCTACTTAAATTGATGTTAGGCCCTGGCAAAACAATCAGACAGTTGATAGACAAACATTTGAGATTTACTTGATAGCAATGCTTGACCCTTTGTGCCTGACATGTCATAAAACACCAAAACAAAACTCTGTCTCATCAGGACTATGTCAAGTTTCTGTAGGAATGAATGCGCTTTGGGCTCTTTGCCAAGATCACAAGGTAATCATTATTTGATAAATACAATTTAAATTACAGTGTAACCCAGCTTTGCTTGTAAAGCATTTTTATTTAATTGTCACTGTCCAAGATAAGCAAAAAGGATTATGAAAAAGTGCATCTTCCCTTAAAATAAATGCTTTATTGAAGTCTTTTTAATTCCAAAGAAGAACTATGATGCTATCTATTTTTGAAGAAAACTTACGATTCCAGCAAATGCAAAAGAAGGCTTCGCAGGACTAAAACAGCAGCAAGTTGGTCTTGATTCACACGACAAAAATCTACAAAAAGAGAGAGACAAATTAGTTAAAACTTGGTAAATGGAAAATTAACACACAAGTCTCAATCTGAGCAAAAACAACCTAAATCAACAACAGCTAATCTAGCTAACCAGGAACAACCAGAACAGAAGAAGGTAAAATTGCTTTTTATTTTGACCTCTTTGGTGCAGACTAAGACGTCATAACATAATGATGTATCTTTAAGGGAGAATGCAGATGCATTATATTTGGATTCTCGTTGAATCTTTGAGAAGCTTTGATATGGTGTGTTAATGAGCTGATGTGTACTTATATTGTAGTCATACGTACTACAACATATACAACACCAGTCAGATATACAGCAGCGGAGAGGTTTGGGCGTAAATATCTCGAGCTCCTAACGATCTTCTGCATAATCCCTATAGTTGTGTTTTGAGGCACCGGATTTAAAGCGTGTTTCGAGCGGGTTCGACAAAAATCGTTTTCAGGTTCTCCGTGTTCAACACAGTGAAACTTTAAAGCGTTTTCATCTTGTTAGTCCAAGCCTGAACACCGGTTATTAGCAGACATTCACACTCGGCCACGGGAGCCTCCTTTCTGTAGATAGACTGAGACATGAGTGAAAACGCAGTGTGTGCCTTGGGTGACATGCGACGTGGACTGATCTTCTTCAACCCAATGTTCTTCTTGAATGCCAAAGTCATCCACAGATGCACTGCTAAACACGCCCCCTGGTCCTTGCAAGCAGGAATGTACTTTCGAGGATCACCCACAACTTGCTCTGGAAGTTGGAGCTTGCGCACAACATCCCGGCGTCAGTCTGGCGTCCGGCGCGGGACTGGACTTGCCGCAGCAGGCTGCGCGCACGCGGGCCATGTGGCTGGCGGGCCGGCAGCAGCGCCCGCCGCTGCTGCTGGTGATGCTCCTTTGGGCGCGCCACTGCCCCGATGTGGTGCAGTACCTGGAGCGCCACCTCGATGCCTTGTTCGCCGATTTCCGCTGCACCCCGCAAAGCTGGAGCGAGACCCAGGCATGATACTTAGTTTGAAAACGATGAAAAAATTTTACGAGATCGAGATTTCGGGAGCAACAACTGAAGATAACCGTGCTTCAATGTTTACAATCAAATTTTGGCGCGCTTTGGGCTGTTTCGAGCAGCCATTTTGAATATTTTTTTTGGTCACGCATAATTTGTCGACTCGGCGGTCTAGCAAATATAAGGTCATTGGGCCCGAGTTACACTATACCGGATTACTAGCATAAGGCTTGCTAAATAGTTTTTTGCCAATAAAGAATCTTCCAGATATTTAACGATAAGTAGGACTTCCCGGCCTGTTATTTCTTCATAAGCGGAATCGCCGTCTTCGACGTCGCTCACATGAATCTCATATGGAATCACCGTATTCCACTTAAGCGCCTCGTTCGTATTGGGTTTAACAATTTTGACGACCGGCGCATTATTTTCAACTTTCGCCTGGGCATAAGCGATCAGCACAGACTCCACGGGAGCACCTTCGGAGTCGTGCTCGCTTGGGTCCAGCGGGCACCGTCCCACTCCCACACCCCGGTTCGCCACGTGTGCAGGACGACCCGGTCGCGGGCGGCGTCATAGGCCATCGAGGACCGGACGGAGGGGTCGGGCGGACGGGTGCGGGAGAGCACACGCCACTGGCGGCCATCCCAGCTGTAGAGCCAGGCATCGTTGCGGCCGCCGAACAGCTGAACTAACTGCCGCTGCCTTCGATAGAGACGGAAGCCGCAAGGCCGCTATCGGAATTTCTCTCAAAAGCAGACAGTCCCTCCCGGCCCCGTTCATGTCATTCGTACCGACCGCAACAATTGACCGCTACCCGCCCTCTATGAGCCTTCATGCGTAGCGCAACGATCGGCAGCTTTGCAGACCGGCTCAAAATCCACCGTTCGTCCGAAATGGCGACGCAAAGCCGCCCGCGTCATCGATATCGTGCAAGTTCGCCTTGGGATATCCAGGCACCTCCACCGATCGTTCCTCAATATATTCCCAGCCTAATTCCTTCGTCGCCTTGATCTGAGTATCGATCAAAGCACCGGCTTCATCCGCAATTCCAGTTCGTATCATCGTAATAAACTCTCGTTGGCCACAATTACACCGTCGATGGCGTGGCCGTGGGGCTCACCGACGTGTTGCCATAAATCTCCTTCCTCTGATTGAGGTGCGGCCTCAATGATCGGTTTTGGGTCTGAAATATATTGCTGGAGTAAATTGCACACAGCAGAATTTGGATCATTTTGAGTTGCGGCGGTGCGCACCTCTTCTACAAATTTATCAAATGAAAATGTCATTCTGCCATCCTCTACAACCAAAATGTCTGATCGCTGACAGCCTGAACGGTTTACTGCCTGTTGAAAAGCAATCTTTGCGACAAGGCCAGTCGCCAGGACCTCACCAATCGATACCTCGACCCTGGCTGTGATGCTACCGTTACTGGGGCTCCGACCTTGACCTCAGACCGCGACCTCACTGAGCTTCGGACACCAACTTAGCCAGCTGGGTTAGGGTAAGACGCTACAGGACCATCTGATTGGTGAAAAGAATGGGCTTCCATTGTTTTGGCGAAGGCAAGTAACCATAGATTTATGTGAAGAATATTAACCCATCAGACTGAACACGGCGACCAATACCAGCATCAAGATCAAACTGCCGCCGGACAAAAATTCAATAAAATCGCCGACGACCTGATGCGCACCGGTAAGGGAGATCGTGCCGACGACGATACCTGCGGCCCCCGTTGCGACAGCGATGCCGATCATGTTGCGAGCGCCCGCGATCATTCCGTCCGTGAAATCGCGGACGCCTTGCCGGAATTCGCCGCCAAGATCACCTGAGAGTCAACCCTTTAAGGTCAATGGTTTTAATAATTAATTTCTTTAAAACTTCCCCTTCTTTCTCCTGTTTGATCTCCTCCAAGATGTCTATTAACACTATAAGATAACTCACTGTTACCATCTCAAACGGCTTAAAATGGGATTGCCATATCAATGATATCTTAAAACGTGCAACTGCTGCAAATCATGATTTGAGGATTTTTCTCTCACTAGTACGCCCAACCCTTGAAAAAGAGTCGTTTTATCAGCTCAGTATTGATCAAGTGTTTCATGTCGCTGAAGAGTGCGGGTTCCAGCCCACGGGTGAGTATTTTCAACTCAACTCCTATGAAAACCGAGTTTTCGATTTGTTCTTGGAAGGGGCGGAGCGCCCCCATGTGATTGCCAAGGTCTATCGACCGGGACGCTGGAGCGAGGAGGCCATTAAAGAAGAGCATGGCTTTATGCGAGAACTCAAAAGTCTTGCTGCATCTTAAACAGTTATCAGTTATCAGTTATCAGTTACCAGTCTTTGGTAAATGGTGAATAGTCATCAGTTAACAGTTTGAGATTCTTGAATGTCAATAGAAGTGTTTTTGCAAGGGGTTGAAGAATTCAATCGACGAGAATTTTATGCTTGTCACGATACTTTGGAAGAGCTATGGATGGAGTCCTCCGAACCGCAGAGACAGTTTTATCAGGGAATTAAACTGATCCCATTTCTTACCTGTGCTTTTCCATTGCTCATGCAAGAAAGGACTGTTGATGATAAGGAGCTGAGAAAAAGTACACTTGATAATATCTTGGGGCAATTTAGAGACCTGAAAGCCGTCATGACAGACAATCAAACTGATTCAAGTTTAGAGCAAGTAAGCCAAGAAGATAACTTCTTCCAAGCTCTTGCAGTGCTCCTAGATCTGTATCTGAAAAAGCCAGCGGCCCAGTGTTTCAGTAGTCGCTCTAAAAAAATTGGGACAAACAGTCAAACTTTAGCGTAAGGAGCAAGTTATTGAGGAGGGGCAACCCTTCACATATAGAACAATTTCTGTTCGTTTTAAGTTTTAATCTTGCTCCTTACTTTCAGTTAAAACACTTTTTTTTATTTAATTTCTCATAGTTTTTCAAATAATACCGTTAAATCTGGCTCACCCTCCACGAAAACATACATTCACGAGCCAGGTTATTTCACAATCGGCAGTATCGATTGTTAAAGGTTTAAAGTGGTATACGACTACATGATCACAATAGGCCAGGTAGAAGGTGACCGGGCCAATATGCATATCGGTGGTGCCGCCATCAAAGGCCTTGATGTCTCCCAGCAATGGTGCCAGTGCTTTGCCATCTTTGCTGCCAGTGACAAAACCGTTTAAAAGCGGATAACGATCGTAGCCACGAAAAATATCGAGTAAACTGGAAGCCTGATATATTCTAAATAAATAAGACACTTCTAAATTCAAAAATAAGATCCCTTAACCTTGGCAACGTCCACCATCCTACGCTCAGGAAAAAAATGATTCTGGTCAATTCGGAGATGGCAAGCAGAGCTGAAATAAGTAGAAATTTGAATTAAGGAGGTTATAAGCTTTCTCAATGTCATACTCTTAGCAAACATGGTCATAGTTTCTCAGCTTTATACTTCATCCCCATAGTCTCCTGTATGTTTGGTTTAATTATGTGCATACGTAACCGTATAGCAAATATAGTGCTTTCAGTAAAATTAAAATAACTTTCGACCTATAGCTTTTTCAAATGTGATATTTTATAAATTAAAAAAAATGAATTTAAAAAATTGAACCATATTATAAGAAGTATACTACTCTTACGGAATGTGTTCACGACTCATAAAGGCCAGAGTTGGAATGTCATATGTAGCTTTAAGTAGGGTGAAAACATTGTCATCACTTATAGTTGAACCAATGAGCTTTGAGCGCCTTGAGAAGATGAAATCAGCTGCAACATTTCAGTACAGATTACAAGAACAGGAAAGATTACAAAGACTAGCTGATGAAGCTACATCCAATGATTAGTTTTAGACCTCATGTGTCATTGTAGTTGCATTGACAACCAATTTATGTTATGGACTTCTCCTTCCTAAACTGAAAGCTTCTTCTCGGTCTGTCCAGCTATTACCAAGATATTATAGATACGCGATTTTGATAGCCTGGATATAAAAAGTTTAAACCAAGTGGTTAAAGCAAAATTTGTTGGCCCAGTTTCAGTTGTGATACATCAATACAACTAAGCTTTAAAATGCTCCGACTTTGTTGAGGTTTACCAAGCCCTTACTACACGTCCTGAAAGTCTGAAACCGTTAAAAATTCTTACAAATTTTGAAAGTAGAACAGAACCATAAAGGTTAGCTACACAGCTGAAACTGAGCACAGTTGTTCCTGAGGCGCACGCGCTGTTTGCGGTATACATGCGAACTACTAGTGGCTACGATAAAACGGACCTTAATTAAAAAACAATCCGCATTCATTTGTTGTTTTTTTAGTAACCTTTGATAAGATGGTCAATTTTTTCGATATTATGAGAAATACGAACGCGAATCCGTGCCGGATGAAGCATGCAACCATGCAGGTGCCTTTACCGACCGACTGCGCGATGCCTTGCAACATGCTATCGGTGTGGCCCAGACACAAGGCGATATCCCCGCGCATAAGGACCCGATAGCTCTCGCCACCTACGTTGTCTATGTTATCCAAGGACTCGGCACGATGAGCAAACGCGGCATTACCCAAGCCGAAGCGGAACTCATCAAAGATCAGGATATTTTGAAAATAAATTTAGTTTATTTGAATAATTAGAAATCTTGCCTTTGATATATTCTCCAATAATGTTAATAAAATTCCAATAATAGTATAAGCATTTATTTTACTTTTATCTCCTTTCATGTGTAACGTCGTTCACATACCGCTTCCTATCTCGTAGGAAATGCTGAGCAAGCACATGAATTAAAAATATGGAAGGACGGTTCAAGAATTACACATATACATCTGAACAAAGAAGAAGAGCTGGATGGCATTGAAGTGACCTTTTGGGGCACTCGCGGAACTCTGCCAGCACCAGGCCCACAATTTCAGCTCGCAGGCGGCAACACAAACTGCACCCAGATTACATGCGGTGACCAAACGATCGTGATAGATGCAGGAACTGGTATCCGCCAGCTTGGCAGCTCGCTGATAGCGGAAAATTCTAATAACAACATTCACTTGTTGCTCACCCAGTTCGACCGTGCGCCGGGTCCGGTATTCCGGCCGCACGCAGGAGCGGCCAAGCTCGAGAAAGCGCTGGTCGGGGTAGCGCCGGATCAGGCTTTCGAGTTCGAATTCCTCATCGGAGTAGAAACCGCCGGATTCGACGGCACGCTCCTGGCGCAGCAGTCGGTATGTACCGACGATCTTGTCGTGCTGCGGCCCTTCGATCTCGGTGTCGAACACTACCAGATGGTCGCAGTGTGCTCTCTATAGAACGAAGCACAACATACTCACTCTTATTCCCTTTGTTATGCAAAAAAGCAACTTCCCTTTGACAAAAAATCATATTGGCAATCTTCAATAATCGATGTTTAACTTCCTAACCACCATATTAAAAAAAAACTCATCTGCCTTGCTATTGGACTCTGTTGTCTTATTATTTTTTTTTTGATTTATTAGTACAGCCACGATTTCCTGTTTACCAAACACAAATGATAAATCCAAAATCATAGGTTGTGATTATGCAAGCAATATAATCACAAAGGATCATTGTGTGATTATAGTTTTCAAAATCATACGCTTTGATTTCTTTATGGGTCTGTTCCCATACGATTCCACCCAAGGAAAAAGAATGCTCGAATTTCCTGTCTGCAAAATCAAGAGACAATTTCAAAAGAATAAAAATCACATGCGATTGTACCGTCAGAGAATTCTAGAAAATGTATTTTTGGAAGTTAAGGACAACCGATTTGCATTGATAGTCCTTTGTAAGGCGCAGATCTTGGCTACATTTTGTCATATGTCATAACATAAATGACTGGTTTCTTTCAAAAATAGAATTTGCCAACGAGGTTGGTTAAGTTGAATACGCCACTTGCTTTTTCACTGTTTTCATAAAGTATTGTGACTTGAACCAATACCTAGATCTTCTGAGATGTCATATTGATAGCATTCAAAAACATCGAGGTTATTAGTTGAACTTGTGTATTACAAAAAGGAAAACATGAGCTAAGTTGTCCAGGTGTTTCAAAAACTGTTGATTTTATTTGCCTTTTGTTGTTATTAATGTTTTCCTTACACTTGCTAGCTTGAAGTTATGTAGCTACTTTCGCACAAGGCGCTGAAAAAGTGAACTGCGCAACACTAGCCTGAAGCTCGGCAGTTTAATGGTTGCATAAATTAGATAGTTAGCGAGTTTGTTTGTTAGTTAGTTAGTTAGCTAGGTAGTTAGTTAGGTAGCTAGTTAGTTATGTTGCAAGCATAGCTTGCATGCTAGATAGTTAGTTAGTTAGCTAGTTTGTTAGTTAGTTTGACAGTAAATTAGATAGTTAGCAGATTTGTTTGTTTGTTAGTTAGTTAGTTAGTTAATTAGTTAGTTAGCCAAATAGTTAGTTATTTTGCAAATGGAAAATATAAATGTCTGACTTATATTGTAATGCCGAGTCTAAAAGCTGAAGTTTTTACATTGACTTTGAATAAACAATGGATTTTCAGGATTTATAACTAGGAAATACGTTATTTGAAACATGTTAAATGGGCTATTTTATCACAATAATAAATCACAATAATATTAGCTGGCATCTCTAAAAACAGAGAAATGCACAACACGTCTTATATTAGTTCCCGACGCCAAGAATATCATTTGCGCTTAGAAGCTTCCAAAGAAATTTGGATAATTAACTGTATATTTACAATTTCTGAAAGAACATTTGCGACGTATGCAGTTTTTCATTGATAGGAGTTTCTCTCCCATAATTATCGGACCTCTTTGAATCAGAAGCTAACCTTTCATCTGCAGTAAAAAGACATGTATGTTTGTTACAATTGCTTTACTGAGTAATTTAACAATTAAGTTTGTTAGATCCATCTTTTCAAAAATGTAAAACAAATTGTGAAGCTATGGGCAAATAGCAAAAAGGGACAGTATTTGTGAAATGTGGCACACCTTCCAGGGGTGTCTAAATAAGCTATGTTTACATTGAAGTAGACGTAATTAGTGTCAAAATTCGCCTAGTTACCTACAGCTTTTCAGTTGACAAGTTGTCCGCTAAGTATTTGTTGTTATCTTTAGCAGATTATATCCGATGAAGCTCATTTTAGATGCAGGAAAGTGGTAGCGAGTTTGTGTAGGCAAAAATTGGCCATACTTACATAAATATCAATTAAATGATGAGTTATTCCATTAATGTGTCCAAACTGTTGTAGTCGAGCATTCATTGATAAATGGTTCAGAATTTAGGAGAAGCGACGAAGAAATAAACCAGCTACCAACAGGAAGACTTTCAAGTGCGAAAACACAATCCTTATGAGGCTAACACCCTGGAATTGCTGAATAGCCTCGGTTATACTTATTACCGCATCAAAAAATATGATGAGGCGATTGATTACTGGGACAGGATTCTGTCCTTCGATAAAGAAAACGCAAAGGCCCTATACATGATCGGTATGGCCTACCAGAAAAAAGGCGATACCGGCAAAGGAAGGCAATTGTGCGATAAGGCCATTCAGATGGACCCTTCACTCAGGAACCTCAAGCAGGAAAAGAAAAATAAATTTCAAACAATAGACATGCATGGTTTTTGCTCTCAAGGGAGATAAAAAAGACGTCCTTTTCAAATCTGTAATGAAAATACCTAACTACAAGTATGACCAATGAAACAATTGAATACATTTCAAACAAGAGACATGCATGGGTATTGTTCTCAAGGGAGATATTAAAGTTTTCTTTTTAAAATCTGTAAAGAAAATACCTAACTACAAGTATGACCAATGAAGCACGTGCCGCGTCGCGGGCCTTCTCCCACTGGGCAAGCGAGTCTTGATAGCGGCGCTTCGCACCCTCCTCGCCGCCGCCGCGGTTCCACTCGGCCATCGCCTTCTCGTAGGCTTCGAACATCGGCGCGACGGCGGCGATCTTTCTCAGTCTGGGCTTGGGCACCCAGAACTGCGCCAACGTGCCGCCCCAGGACACGTCGACGAGACCGACGGGCACCTTCAGATGGCGGCCGCTCTCCGACCGCAAGGGCGTGAACGTGCCGGGCGCGGTGCTGCCGCTGTCGGCGCTGACTCCGAAGGACCAGGCCGACATGCGTTTCGCCCTGGACATGGGGGCGGACTGGATCGCGCTGTCCTTCGTGCAGCGCCCGGAAGACGTGGCCGAGGCGCGCAAGCTGATCGCCGGCCGGGCCTCGGTGCTGGTCAAGCTGGAGAAGCCGGCCGCCATCGAGCAGCTCGACGCTCCCCAAGAGCCGGTTGGGGCGCCCAACCAGGGCAACATCCCCATCAGGTTGCAACCCAAGACAAAGAAGAAGAAGGTTAGCAACAGCGGCACGAATCGGTCCGCATCATGTTTACCGATAGCGGGCCGAGCGATTTCGTCGCGGATAAAGACGACGAACATCTCCAGCAAGTTCCATAGCCGCCCTCGAGGACGGTCGCCCTCCTCAGCCTGGCGAGCTAACCAGGAAGCACAGCTGGCCATCGCAAACGGCGAACGCGAACGCCAGGAAAAACTGATCACCCAGACCGAACTCAAACTGTTACAGGCACAGATCGAACCGCACTTTCTTTTTAACACGCTCTCCAACATCGCAGGTCTCATTCACAAAGATCCAGATGCGGCTGAAAGAACTCTGCTGAACTTGACCACCCTGCTGAGATCCTCGCTAAACAGAACGCGCGAACAGACTGTCAGAACCCGAGCGACCACCTCCCCATCCTCGCCACGTTGCAACTCGGTGACTGAGGCGGCCCCGTTGGGGCCGCCTACGCCTCCTTCGGAGGCGTGAGTTGTTGTTTGGCGCCGCACCTGACGGTGCGGCGCGAGGAGCCCTACCCGATTTTTTCCGAGCCGAAGGGTTGCCGGACGAGCGCGCGGGACTCTAGCCTCCCGTGCGTCGCCCCGACCCGGCGGCGAACCGTCATCCGTGTAATCGTACTAGGAACGATGATAAAGAACAAAAATGCCGCTTTTGTCAACCAATTGACTTACATATGTCTATTGAATACCTGTTCGTTTATGTGATGTGAATGTGATTGAAGACAGATGGTCAATGTCTTATGTGTACTAACGTCACCATTTAGACGACAATTTTTTTTTGGTTTTGTTCTTCTGTCCTTTCTCTTACGTATATTCTTACATCTGTGTAAGGAAACTGTTGGGGATGAAACTTTGCACCCTACAATTTTGAACCTACTGTAAATTAAATTACTGGAAGGATATCAGCAGTACAGTGGAGGGATATCATCGGTACTGTGGAAGGATATCAACAGTACGGTGGAAGGGTATAAATAGTAGGCCTACGGTGGCAGGATTTCATCAGTACAGTGGAGTGATATCATCAGTGCAGTGGAGGGATATCATCAGTACGGTGGGAGGGTGCAATTCTGCCGTAGCCTCCATATGTTCCCACGGATAAAACTTTGAGCATGCGACGCGTCGTAGTGACAGGCATGGGCATCATTTCTCCCGTGGGAAATGATATTGCGTCCGCCTGGTCCAACGTGTGCAATGGCAAATCCGGCATCAGTCGACTCGATGACTTCGACGTATCCGGCTTTGCGACGCAAATTGCCGGTACGGTCGACGACTTCGACATTGCGGACTATAAAAAATTGTAGCTATAGAAACTTCTGAAGGACTACAAATATTTTCTTCTCCCTTTGGAGAAAATATAATGGTAATTCCTAATAATATAGGGGAAGGTTTTTAAGATTACTACTTTTTTGATAATGACACAAAAATTGCTATAGTAGAAAAAAACACTAGTATAACACCAGATAATATTAACCCTTAAATAAAAATTTATGATTTGACTACAAAATTTTGTAGTCAAATCCGTGTTCGACGAAGCGGATCGACCGGTTTCCACCATCGCAGCATGGCGAATAACAAAGCAAAGTGGGCCATCATGGCGGCAGCCAGCGGTTTGCCGTTGGGATCGTAAAGCGCCTGAGGCAAGCTGGTCGCTTCGATGTCGCGAACGATCGTGGTGTGGGCGGGCAGCATCAAGAATTCACTGATGCCGTAAGCCGCCAATCCAACGCCCGCGCCGACGCCGGACAATAAAACAATCCTTTCGCGTGCACTGAGCTCGAGGCGTTGGAATCTCGCTGTTGACATAGGCTGCGGAACAGGATGGTCAACCAAGGCGCTCACACCGTTCGCTGAACAGATCATTGGTGTCGACAACAGCCCTGAGATGATCGCGGCCAATGAAGAGGCCAAAGGCATTGAGTTTCGTCTCGGCAACGGGAATGATCTGCCAGTTGGAACAGGCACGGTCAGCCTTGTGACAAAATAATGTATTTTTAAATTCCCCCTTGGTTTACTGCAAACTGTGACAGGTGTGATTTCGGAGGAGTCTGACTTATTTTAGCCTGATATGTCAAAATATTTACTTGCGAAGGCAGGTAGACTGTTACTGGGATTTTTGAGTGACCTGGCTGCCCGTCTTCACATTTGTAGTGGCCAATGTAGTTGCTTTTATTTATTTGAGCAAAATGTTTCAAGCGATGCTCCGTATCAGAAAGAAAATAGTATATAACAGCTAGCAGGGTGGGAGTTCCGTATTAGTTTTCTGTTTATTTTCAAGCAGTACTGAGCAGAGAGTCACAAGCTTCAGTCAGTCATGAAGGTAAGAAATATAATCAAATACACTCTTAGGAACTTTTCGACATGAAAGAAATCTTTCGCCTTTAAATCCTAGAAACTAAATTCTCCTCAATACTTATTTGTTCTTGAAACAGTCGGTCATGGTGGGTCAACCTGGTAGTCATGACCGGACCACAGTCCGGATACGGAATGCGGATTCGTGAAACAAACAGTCCTATCGCGGCAGCTCCTTCGCATCCACCACAAAGATGACAGCCGCACGAGAACGTGTTTGACGACAATGGGGATTTCGATGGCAGCAATCTCTGACGACAATCCAAACGACGCCGGGCGTCACTGCAGGAAATTGCATCGATTTAGCGTCCTGGGGCACGATTGATTGATCATCATTAATGTCATTAGAGTAAAAATTACCCACATCTTTTGCTAGCGAGTATAGGCCAATTTCTTCTAAGCGTTGATTAACTTGTGACTCTGCTAATCCTTGTTCTCTAAGCTTTACCGCATAGGTAGTAATGGTGGCATTAATTTTTCCGAGCAGAGAGTTTTGTAAATCCATCGCAGCTAGCCAGTTTTCGCGACTAGCATGTCGTTCTCCAAAATTAACATTTTCGACAAACCCAAGAAAATCCATACAAATATACTTAATGGCTTCATAGCACAAAAAAAATAACTGATTTGCTTTGCACTCTAAACTAAATCTAACTTTGAAAGCAAAAATTGTTTATTTTCTTTTTTCACGTAATGCAGTCTTAATAATAGGCTGCCTAAAAAAATTACTATTTATAACCAAACTCATACAGTCGGGCAATTCTAAATTTTCTTTCCCTATTTAAGCCCCGACAAGCGTATTCCGGCTTATACAAACCTCCCTGTAGCAGTAACCAATGAGTTAACCTCGCACCAGGATATTGCTGCGACAATGATTAATTATATGGGATGCGAAATAGAAGACAGTTTGCACACTACAGGGCAAAATCTGCTCTCGGGTGCCAGAAACTGGGTAGTCAGTAATCAGCAAAATAAAATAATCATTTTGCATAACGAGCTGAGAACGGTTGACATAAAGATGAATGAGTCTTGAAAGAACACAAGTAGGGCTCCACAATCAGTAATATAACGTTACCGGCAACCGAACGTCCAACTTCGGATCCCCAAAAATTCTCGCGAATAATCAAATGCGCCATTTTGCAATGAAATTGTCTAATGGCTGTCAGGTTCTCTCAGATTCAGAAATCTGAAGTATATGCTTTGTGAAAAGGAAGACATTGGGCTCAGCAGAAACAACAAATGCGTGTATTCCAAGGGGGTACTTAAACCAATGTAAAATGCAAACAATTCGTTTCATTTTATGGATAGGTAGTATATAGAATATAAGTAACGTTGCGATGGACTACCAAGTTCTTTGATTCAAGCAAAATTTTGAAAATCCTTTAAAAAAACTGTTGTCATACGCTCTAAACAAATGCGTGTATTCCAAGGGGGTACTTAAACCAATGTAAAATGCAAACAATCGCACTGGTGCGCGCGCGCCGCACTGTGCGGCTGCTGAACGACCTCGGTGTCAACATGCCCGGTGTCGCGCTGGCCCTCGATTTGCTGGACGAACTGGATCGACTGCACGGCCGGGTGCGCACTCACCGTCGATAGCATTGCCTGGCCGAGATATGTGCGGCCCGAATATTGGCGCGATTTCTTAATCGACGGACCGTGATTCCGGGTTATGGTGGTTGAAACCCCGGAAACCGAGCAAATGTTATCGCAACCACAAACCGTTATGCATCGTGATTTTCATAGCCGAAACATTATGTACTGTGGCGAAAACGGACGACTTATCGACTACCAAGATGCAGTGGTCGGTCCCGTTTGCTATGATGCAGTTTCTCTGCTTAAAGATTGCTATATCAAATTGCCGAAAGAAGATTTTTTGTCGCTACGCGAAGAGAGTTTTCAACGGCTTGATGCTGCAGGGCATGGGCGTGCTACATGTTGTGAGGACGTAGTCTTTGCAGCTTTGGACGGAGTTTCCAGAAAGCTAAACCACTGCTCAACACTATCTAGTAGTGCACAAACCAATGGTGCACTGTACTTCACAGACTGCTTGAATGTCATCAGTTTTTTCTGAAGGTTTTGTTCGTCAGGTAAATGCTACCAAAGAAACATTTTTCTTTCCTAAAATTTTTTCAAACAACTTTTTGTCAATAAAGTTGTTGGCTAATTTTTATTTTATCCACGAACTCTAAAAATGTTGTCTACGGTCCTATATTCTCCAGAATCTGTTGTCTACACGGGTGTGTTTCATTGTAGCCCATTTAATGCTCTTGTAAAGCATTGCTGTAATTTTTTTTTTTTTTAAGAATGAAGTTGCTTAAAGCGAAAAATAAAAAATATCCTGGTTTTCCTTCAAGCTCTGTAGTTAAGTATTTTAACAATGCTCACCTTCACTTCTACCCCTGGCATGGTATCAAAGTGATACGGCTAAAGTACACATACTGTGGAGGACCAAATCACATGGGGTTCAGGTTAGTGAGTTGAAAAAAGGCCAAATAAATAGTAATAATGATGCATGAAGCAATTGTAGTTAGGTTTTTCCATCAGCTAACTCTTGTAACAACTACTGCAATGATTGGTGATTGCGATATGGTCATCGCTTGTTGCCCGGATTTACTCCTTCTATGGGTTTTGATGATAATGGAAACATCCTTCCTTCAGGAGTTGTTCCAGGAATCCACAGTGACTGCTCAGGAGGAATAACACCTTGGGGAACAATATTCACAGCAGAAGAGAACTGTCAGTTCTCCTATGGAGATAATCAACCTTTTTGGACCAGCAGAAATGTATTTGTAGCTGGAGAAGGTGCTGACCCAGGTGCACCAATTACATTTGCAAGTGAGAGTATATTGTGCACAGTAGATGTTGTAGGGCTTTACCCTAGTATTCCTCATAATGAGGGGCTAGAGGCGTTAAGTAAGGCATTGGAAATTAGACATGAAAGCCCCCCCTCCACAAGCACGCTGCTTAAGCTAGCAAAGTTTGTATTAGAAAATAATTACTTTGTTCATAATGAGAGTATCTATAAACAGGTTAGGGGTACAGCGATCGGTACGAAATTTGCCCACGTTGTCGAAATGATTGCCGTCGGCGAGGAAGCCAACAACCTCGAACAGGTCCTCATCGATATTGCCGACAGCATGGAACGGCGCACCAACCGCCTGCTCGATATTTTCGTCCGCATGCTCGAACCGGTCATGCTCACACTGATGGCGGGCGTCGTCCTCTTCGTCGTCGTCGCCCTCTTGTGGCCCATTCTCAAGAGCTCAAGTATTATGTAGCAAACCCAAGCCGAAATTAAAAGCCCCCTCCCCTATTGCCCCCAAAAAACCTAGACAATAGTATACCTTACCTGAGAAGCAGATCTAGTACCCCAAAAGTTATATGTATTCAAATTGTTATTTGAATTTAGAAACTTCGTGCCCAAATTGCTTGTTGTCTTCACAGCTTTCAAGTCATTTCCACGTAACTGAAATAACTTAATCTATGTTTTAATTTTGGGATTTGTTTAAAATCTGCACCTGATCAGAAGAACAAATAAGCTTATAAAACTATTAAACTAGAGAGTTTAACAAAAAGTATTTAGAGCCAAAAGAATAAGGCGGAAAAATAAATATTTAAACTGGATAGACTGTTCAGTTTAACTTAAGAGGCTGTAAACCTTTTTTGGCAAAGGAAAATAACACTTTTAATGGATTTTCATCAATTACAACAACATTTAAATCCTTATTTTCTTCTTTTTTTGCAACTTCCCTCAACCATCATTAATGATTATGAATGGTTTGTTATTACCTTAGCCCAAAATGGAAAATAACGAAAAATTCAGCACTTAAATTACTTATACTGCATATATAAAGGGCTAACACTACAATTTGTTCTGCACTTACACTTAAACAAATTGCCTATATTTTCTTTTAACAAAAGTAATGACAAATACTTAATGATCATTTATGATACGTTGGTTCAGTCAGTGTTGTATCTATAAAACAACCACACCTTCCATAAAAAGGTTATATGCCCCAGGAGTATAACTTATAACCCTGGCATTCAAACTCTGGGGGGTTGTGTCAATCTCAAAAGCCATGCTACGTGACATTTGGACTATTTTTGAACAAATGGCTATATCAAAATTTCCATCGGATGCATTTGGGGAAAATAAATTATATGGGGGGGGGGAGCAAGTTGCCTTCTTATCATTTTGACTCTTAAAAAAACAGAGTAGTCCGCGGCGTCGATCAGTCCGTCCTCGTTGTAGTCCCCGGCGGACACGCCGAGCACGATTTCTGCCCAATCGAACTGCGCGACGCCACCTTGCAGCCCACCGGCGTAGGAACCGGCCCACAGGCCAACCTCAAGCGTCCCCGCGGCGAGATTGGGATTGGAAACCTGTTGTCTCACAATCCAATCGACGCCGTCCACGGAGGTCAGCACGTCAAATTCCAAACGCTGGCCTGCCCGTCAATTGGCCGGCCATATCGACAACTGGAAAAACAAGGCCCTTTCACCGGACCAGATTACCGAAGGCGATGCCCGCTCGTTCGGTGATGGCAAGGGCCGGGAACTCTACCGGCAATATCAGGAACGTTTGAAGATCCTTAATGCGGTGGATTTTGGCGATTTGCTGACCGAGTGCATCCGCCTGTTTCGCGAAAATGATGATATTCTGGCGCGAGAGAAGAAGGTTTCGCCCCGCTTGGGTTAATTCGCAGCCGTTTGTGCGTCGAATGAGTAGTTTTGACCCCACCGATTCTTCAAGCGCAGATATATGACGACTTAAGGTTGCTTGATTGACATTCAAATATTTTGAGGCGGCTAAAAATTGTCCGGGTCGACCAACCGCCATGAACATTCTTGCATCTTCCCAATTCATATTTACCTTCAATTTTTGAAATTCAGGAACATCATCTCCCGGTATTTAAACCTAAAAACTTTATTTTAAAGAAAAAAAAACCCATTTTGCGCAAAGGCTTAAGGTTTTAACCGTTAAATATAATTAAAAATATTTTTCCAAAACCAGTTTAAAGCAAAGCCAGCTTCAGGTTCCAAAATTGTGACATTTTTAGATAGCTTTTAACTGTATAATAGCTTATTCTAAAAAATTTTTAACTTAATAAGTACTACATTCATAATCATTGCATAATTGTGTGTAATAACATGTTTTGTAGTAGAAATTAATTTCAGCTATTCAGCTGTGATTATTTGAGCAAATGAATATTTTCTTTCTTTCTTATAAGGACTTAGTTTTTATAACTATATCTTTTAAAGTATTTTTTTTCTTCAAAGCATTCTCACTGGTGCCTGGATCCTTCCAAACGTGAAACATACCTGCAGTCCTACGGAAATGAAAAGGCACCATAAAGCGAATTCCATTTTGTACATATCGCTGTAGTAACCAATTTGCTTGTTGCGAGGGACAGCTTCCAAACGTGCGCCGGCATCATGCTCGATATAGGTTGGTGTATTGGAATACCACCAATGACCATTGGTCACGACGTTTGGGAAAATCCAGGAGTAACTGACAAGTTCCTGATTGGTAACACTTGCGAGGACGGACACTGGAAACGTTACGTCGGCAAAGTGATTAAGGAAATCTTTCAGCAGGACGTCGATCAACACGCCCCACTGGCGGAGAACATCGCCTTTTCACCCTGGAACAGCCTGCCGGCGCACGAGCCCGTCGGCGCCATCAACCTTGCCCGGCGACAAGCCTACGAGAGTGCCGCTTGCAAGCGGCATGAAGTCAATGGCGTTGTTCCACCCGTCTTTGCCGGCATTCCGGAAAGCTACAAGATGCAACAACCCTCCGTATCGCCCGACTACGTCAAAAATATAAAGCAATGCAATTTAATAAATCTTTTTACCAATGCGTTGTTGGAAAGTAATCTCTCTTTTTCTCTTGGTGTAATTCTGTTGACCAAGATTGTCATATCATTTCTGTGCTTTCTCTTTTGTATCCATTACTAATGATATTACTTGGATACTATATTCCTGAATTTTAGGGATTTTGTCAAATAGACTATAAAGTGGTTTCAGATTGGCTAACAAAATCAGTCCTAGCCATCTGAAATCTCTTCCTTTTTCGTAGAATGTTGGATCAAACCCTATTTTCATGCAGCCTATTGTTTGGCATGTGGTCAATCAAACAGGTATCTAAAATTATCTGTAAACTGTTTCTCTGGAAAATATTTGACAGAAATTTCTCTGTCTTCTTTCAAAGTCCCTACGTTCCAAAACCATGCTTGACCACAATCTTCCAATTTTTTTTCAACTGTAAAAACACACCTACGTGAGGGGGGGTTAGTAGGGCTAGAACTCCACCTCATAAGGTGAAACACTGTGCAAAATATCCACCTGTTGGTTGTATATTAACTACAAAAACAGACTAGAAGAGAGGCTTTCCACTGGAGAATCCCTACTCCCCCTTCCACCAATTCACCTACGTCTAAATCTATTCTCCTGCCTACTGGCTCTGAATTAAAAATGGAGAAAAGGTCTTGTAAAACCGGAAGAAATTCCGGATCTGCCAGAGCCGGACATTTCTCTTGATGCGCCGACTGGCGAAGGTTTTGCTTTGCAACGGGTTGAAGTGGATATGGGCGGATTGAACAACAATGCCTCCATTTCGGCCAGTGACTCTGAAATGTTGCCCATCGTAACTATCGAACCGCAGTATCCCCAGCGAGCTGCCTCTCGAGGTATCGAAGGCTGGTGTCTGGTGCAGTTCACAGTGAATGTACAGTATAGGGTGGAAATCAGATAGAAAAATGAAATATACAATTAGATTTCTCGCCAAAAGTGGGTTCTTAATATAAAATAATGCCAATTAGACAGATGAATAAAATCAGTGAGGTTTTGGAGTCTAAGGCTATTAAATGGCCCCATTAGGAGGGAGGGGTCTAGGAGGCAATTGCAACTGAAGCAATTATTATAATTGGAAAGAAAATTGAATAAAAAATATAAATAGCTTAATTTGTCAACCATCTGAAAATGACTTTGAATTAATTTGTGTTTGTTAATCAGTTTATGAAAAGAGAACAAGTTAATCATTTGAATGGACAAAACATTAAATTAATATTTTATTAATTAATTAATTAATATAATATTAGCCTCTGAAAAAGATTTAACTAACTACTTATAGGCCTATATAATAATTAGCAGGCATAATGAAGGAGGGGTGAGATTTTCTTCCCACCCCTTCCGAAGGTGCTACGCGAAGGTCCCCGGGCGCAGTCGCGGCGCAGCTACAATGCCCTCGCACTCGCACCGAGGAGACCGATGGCCGCGAAGAAGAAGGCTGCCGCGAAGCCGGCACGCACGCAGAAGAGGCAGGCGACGAAGAAGAAGGCGCGCGCCAAGGCGGCGAAGCCCGTGCGGCCCTACCAGCCGTCGCCCGACCACACGGTTTCGCAGATCGTGGAGGGTCACGACCACACCCAGCGCCGTGGCAATGGCGATGAGTTGCGCAAAACCCGCCTTGTCCCCTTCGTAGATGATGTAGGTGATCAGGTAGGCGGCAAAGCTGATGGAAAAGTACTGACCGACACCGTAGAAAAACACGCTGCCGACCAGAAACATGAAAGGCCGGTTGCGGATGGTCTCCCTCACCGCCTGCCGCAGCGGTAACGGCTTGTGCGGGTCGACCTGTGCCTCTCTGTTACGGGACTCTAAGGATTAGGAATGCCAAATAAAGATCATCTGTTGTACCCTGAGCAGGCTGCTGGTCTCCTTATGATTGGGGCTATGGCGTTAGCACTGGCAGCAGCCAATTCGCCTCTTCAACCAATGTATCAAGCAATCCATCATACCCCAGTTCACGTTCGATTTGGCGCTTTAATTATTGATAAACCGCTGGCTGTATGGATCAACGAAGGGCTCAATTATCTATCTTTTCTACAACACCTACGATTGAGAATAAATTTATTTTCTTTTTACTAACCTGGCGAGATCAGAAGCTCTTTTACCACATACTTTTAAAGATGAATAAAGAGGTGGTTTCTGCCATATATAACCTTTGTAGTCTTTCAGGCATCGCTCCAGTTTATCTAGCGTGATATGATCTAGAAAAAGATACAATTGAAATAGCAAAATATCAGCGGCTATTGACCGTACCAAAAAGACAGGACTCTTAACCTTAGCATTAATGGAGTGGTCTGCTTTGCTTAATGCGTCTGCCTGAATATTGGCGGCACCCTTTTCGACAAAACTACCTGTCATGCATCCCTCCTAGGCTTCAAAACAACTATGCTTCAACTGACATTCACATAAGCTGTATCCAGGAAGTTCTTTTGAGCATCAGGATTATTCTTGCTTTTAAGTGGATTTTTGACAATAACCGTCCGCTCCCGGACGACGGCAGGATCGCCCGCTACTTCGCCGAGATCGAGGAGCTGCCGGTTGTGACGGGCTTCGTCGCCCAGGACGACGACGGCAACATCACGACGCTGGGTCGCAACGGCTCGGACTACTCGGCGGCGCTGTTCGGCAACGCGCTGAGCGCCGAGGAGATCCAGATCTGGACCGATGTGGACGGGGTGATGACCGCCGACCCCAAGCTGGTCGACGTGTTCATTAAAATGCTGTGTGTTTATCATAAAATAAAAGTGTTTTTTATGTGATATTTTTGTGTTGGTTGAAAATATTGTGTATTTATTGTAAAAATAGAAGAAGACAAGTATTATTCTAAATTTTTGTTGTTCTTGAACATCATAGTAGGAGGACTGATAGGGAAATTATTATTATATCATTAAACACAACTACTGTTTAGAGTTAGTTTTATTACAGGTTTTGAAAAGACGGCAGTCCGGCAGTCGGCAGACGCCTCGCCGCGGAGGTCGTCGCGGTGTTGGGCGGCGATCTGCGAGTCGCCGATGCCGACGTCGCACAGGCTCTCATCTCCTTGCGGGGCGGACGCACGCCGGATACCCGCCGATGGCGCGATGACGTCGATCGCCTCGAACGTCTGGCCCCGCCGGCACCACGCGCCTCTGCGGATCTCGACGGCGTCGGACTCGTGATCGCCCAGAACTAACTAATTTGGGAACCTCTTGGTTTTTTTTTGTTTTTTTTTTTTGTTTTGTTTTTAGTTTTTTAGAATAGCTACTTGACAGTGAAAATATATATAAACTGGCAGAAAAGCTCGTCAGATAATATACATAAAAAAGGGAAGAGTGTGTAGCATTTACTCTTTACTGGGGATAGGGCAAAGATTTTTTTCTCTGCCCTCCACCCAGACAACATTTCAAGTTCAAGAATCCGCTCTGCGCAGCTTTCCGCCGCTCTATCGGTTGGGATCGCGCGTCTATCATCGTCTGAACCCCGAGTTTCGCACCCTGAGCCCCGGAGCACCCGGCGCGATCAAAGATGCGCTTCAGCTCACGCGGACAGATCCGGACGCGTCGACTTTCACGGGCGACTACTACGAGTTTGGGATCTTTCGGGGCTTCACGTTCTTGCAGGCGGGTCAAGCAATGGACGAACTAGTTCGCCATCATTCAACGCTAGAAAACCGCCAATGTTTGCTGAAAATGACATGAAGTAAGAACGTGACAATGCTTTGAGACTCAAGGTCAACGGAGTGACATGGGAACTCTGGAATGATGTGAAACATACCCGGGCTGCTACTTACCCAAGCCATCTTTCTTCGCACTCATCGTACAGCCATCCACGTAATCAAACATTTCCCGTGCAATTTGTGCTGGTGTCTTGTCCATACAAGGTGTTTTTTTTTTTTCTTTGGCCCACTCAATCATCCATGACATGCATATGCCTTTTTTTGCTTACGGTGTACACTTCTTCCTTCTTTGTATGTGTGTTTGGTTGTGTGTTGGTTGTGCAGGAACAAGTTGAGCAATGCAAGAAGGTGATTACGAAGATGGAGTTCAAGACGTTTTCCGCTGAGAAAATAGAGCACCCGACCCTCCAGAAGCACTATGCAGCTACAACAAAGGGATAAATTTCAATAGCTGTTTCTTCACCTCCTTTAATGAGAGGATTAATATCAACTCGGCTTTTAGTTAAATCTTCAATGAAGAAAATAGTACTTTTTTCATCTGATTCAACGAAAGAACTAATAAAATCTTCAGTGTCATCTTCATAGTCTATTATGTCACCTACAAAAAAGAGGAATACAAAAAGAAATGAGAAAAAGAAAAAATTAATTAACAAAAATAACAAGATGAAGAACTATTTTTCCAAAGATGCACATAAGGAGATTTTGCTAATTACACCGATTCAGTAGTGATAGATATAAAAAATTTAAGTTTAGATTTCCGAAACGTTTTAAAGAAAAATCTAAAACAGAAAACTAGATCCATTTCCAAGAAAGTACTACTTACTAATAATATTGAGCCTCTCCAAAATGAGGCAAATTTCAAATTATATGGATTGCTACATACACCTCTCGGCCTCCACCCAGGCCGACCCGGTCCAAGAGTAGGAATGGGCCTTGCCAGTTCTCACCTCCCGACCGCACGCCTGGTTTGCAGAGATGAGGGCCTCGTCACCGTGGACTGCGACGCTCCAACCGAACTGATCGCCCGACCCGCCGTCGGTCGCGAGGATCTTCTGCTGCTCTGACCAGACAGATCCAGCCCGTGAGAACACGAACGCGCAACCGGCCATCGGAATAAAGATCAAGCATTCTTTTTGCTATGTACTAATGATGAAAAAGTCACAAAAACATTTTCAAAAACTTATGATAACTATTATAGTTTAGATATATCCTAACCAGAAAGTTGAAAAAAAAACAAATGAAACTACTCATTCATGCTTGTTTTCATCGCTACGAACTAAATTGATTCCCATGAGTACCAACTCGTTGAAGAATCGACCTCCACTCATGGTATAATTACCATGCGGTTCGGCACGCCGAGCGCCTTGGCGGCGCGGACATATTCGAGGTTGCGGGCGCGCAGGAACTCGGCCCGCACCACGCCGACCAGCGCCGTCCAGCCGAAGAGCACCATCAGGAACACCAGCAGCCAGAAGCTGCGTCCGAGGATCGCGAAGAGGATGATGATGATGTAAAGGCTGGGGGTGGCACCCCAGATCTCGATCACCCGCTGGAAGATCAGATCGAGCCAACAGCATAGTAATGGCATGAATGAGCAAAGGTAACATCACAACAAGTCACAGGGACGGAGGTCAACGAATGCCACGCATACCACCGGCGGCCGCAGCCGCACCAGCATTGACTGAATAGCTTGTTGCGTCCATGGGCCATACGTCGTCTCCCTCTACAAGACACACATAACATACACCAGTCAGACGAAAATCCAGCAATCGGATCGATGCAGACATACCGAAACGCCAACCACCGCCGTCGCTGCTACCATGATGGGTCTGTTGTACAGGTGTAGTACCTATATGATGATAATGATAATGATGTTGATGATTGACTATGCTTCTTCTAATAATAATGAATGTAAAAAGATTTTATTGCATGCACATGAAGATGAATATTATTATGATTCAAAGGTCACTCCTGGTCTACGTGAACAATTGTTTGTTGTCAAAGTGAAGAACGGTAAAGAAAAGGTACGAAGTTCAGCCCCTCGTCAATGCCTCGCTCTTTACACTAGAGTTCGAATTTTGTTAAATAATGGCCAATATAAGCAATAATTTATTTGTGTTATTTTCCGGCAAATCTTAACATTTAGTTTTAACTTAGACAGCTTCATAGCTATGATTTTTATGTGATAATAAGCCAGAGTATTGTATGTTTTCGGCTTTTGGTTGTTATTAAATAAAAAAGCAAGGTTTTTTCGAACAACGAAACTTTTCTTATTGACTGACCTGCGCATATGCTGAAATTTCCATTTTGGTAATTCCAGACATATAACTTTACACAAAGTGCTAAATCCATTTTTGCCTCATATGATTAAAACTTGCTAACTGCATTGCCTTTTGCCAAATTGTTTAAATCACCCACTTAGCAATAAACAAATAAGACACATACAAATGGGCCAAGTCCTACCCCTAGGTCTTGATTGGATGTTCAATTGGATCAATAAAACAAACTGTTGTCGTTTGCATATGAAGTGTGAATACCAAACATAACATACAATATAACCGCCATTAATATGGGTTTTGTTTTGACTGAAAATGTTTTCAAAAATGAAAGTTTCGCTCAAAAGCTCTCAAATCAATGGGTTTTTTGGAACCTCTGCTCAGATTCTATGACAGAACAGACACACAACACCAGTCATACAACTGCTCACACAAAATGCCGAGGATCCGAAGTCCAAGCTGATGGAGGAGGAGATCTTCGGCCCGGTGATGACCGTCTACGTGTACCCGGAGTCGAAGATCGACGAAGCGCTGACGCTCTGTGACACCACCAGCCCCTACGCCCTCACCGGCGCGGTGTTCGCCGACGACCGGGCCGCCGTCGTCGAGATGAGTCGCCGCCTGCGGCACGCCGCCGGCAACTTCTACATCAACGACAAGCCCACCGGGCGCTCGGTCTCTCCACATCCTCGACCGCCGAAAGCTGTGCGGCTGACCTCCTGGATGTGCTCGCCATGGCCCCCATCGTGCGGCCCGCCTGTCCATGGGAGCGGGGTTCGATCATCTTTCGGACCGCCGATGGCAAGCCGTTTCCCTATCAACCGGGCTCCTCCAAACAGAATGCCAGCGTAGACATCATGGTCGGCACGCCGGGCTCGGGTAAATCGGTGCTGATGAAAAGAAAGGTTACGTTAGTGGATGACTTGAAATTACATTGATTTCAGCCAATTCAAACCTCCCTTTTCAAACTTTCCTAATTTTTGTAAATAGTGATCGTCGTCACTACCATAATTTGATTATCAATTAGATGGTGCAATTTGTACAACAGGGGCGTTTTCCAGCCATCCAAAGGGCGGGGTCTCAAAACATTTTCGCTCGCACTCTTTTCCAGCTTAGGAAGGAGAAGCAGCAGGATCAGCGCCGCGTTCATCTCCTGGCTCTGTTCGTTGCTCAGGTCGCGATGGGCGTCGATCAGCGCTTCGTAGAAGTCGTCCGGCGCGGCCAGGTTGGTTTCGGTGTTCAGCATGGATAGGGCCTCCGGGTTCAGGCGCGGCCAATCGCGCGGTTGACGGCCGACGTCACCGCGTCGGGCTGGAAGGCGCGCCAGCGCGCGGCGATGTGCTGGTCGGGGCGGAAGATGCAATAGCACCCCTGCGTCCTCAAACAGACAACCTCATGACTTCTCAATGCTTCAAGATCATTCATTAAACGGAGCAGTTCTTTAAGCGAGGGCTTACCCGTAAATCCTCTTTATTGTTGCAATGAAGTCTTTGTTAGGCCTCTCTCTCTTTTGATACCCATGTGTCAGTTCAAACAACACTAAACTCTAGGTAATGAACGCAAGAGGTCTATAGCAATTGCCTGCTGCAGGCTTCTTCCTCAGCCATAACACCTGCAAACACCTGGCATGTAGAACTGGCAGCTCATTACTCCTCAGGGGTTATCATGCTAGTAGTGTTGGGGTCACGCTTGCAGAGACAGTCCCAGCCAGCAAGCAGTGTTAATTTGCATTTAATAATTCATTGAACAAATAGAACCAGTAGTGTCCCAGTACCACCAACCACACACACAAAATGTTTACCGTCTACCAGTCATCGACCGGCGTTGATCGACTGGCTGCCCTGGCATCATGTGTTTGGCGGGCTCGACAATTTCCACAAGATGATCTGGTACGGCGGCGGCTATCACGTGGAAACTCCGCCCGGTCCGGACAGCATGGCGGCCATGGCCGCGCGCATCCGCGATGTCCGGCCGACAATCCACATCAACGTGCCGTTCGGCATCGATCTTCTGCTCGATCATCTGGCGGAGGATGGGGAAACCATGAGTATTGTACTGCTCCTCCACATCGCTGTGGACAGAATTCGCATTCTCTTTGCCTTTCCTCATCTCTTCTTGAACATGAGCAAGGGAATTTCTAAACTCTTGCTTCAAGTTCTCTCTGGCTTGAGCTGTTAAATCAACTTTGTACTGAAAAGAAAGAATACATCGATTACACGCATTTTTTATAAGTAACTCTTTATAAGAAACTCAGAGTCTCGAATGACCAACCACCCGAACGCGCGGGCCGAGCTCCTTGGCCAGGCCGCGGGTCATGGTCCCCTGGCTTTTAATTTATGCTTAACATGAAATGAAGGATTGAATATGATTGCTATATTTAGATTTATTTTAAAGCAGCAACAAGAGCTTATTATATATGACTTTATTCTATAGTTTTTTCTCTTTTTCCTTATATAGCATTTGGATATTTTCTATGTCTGTTATTTTCCAGAGTACAAGCATCGTGTAGAGAAGGCTAAGTTACCAACATATAATGTTGAACTTTTGGCTAATGCTTTCATTTGTGATGCAGGTGAATCATAATGCGATCTATCCCAATATAACTTCTTTGATCGATCTGTATCTTGTCCAGCATATAATAAATCAACAGCTCTTGGTGGTGGTGATACCATAACAACCTTGTAGTTTGAATTGATAGTGTTGTTGTTAGTATCATCATTCATATTAACCTACATGACCACGGCCTACCCCAAGCGGGTGATCGTCAACACGCTGGGCGAATGGGTCGCCAAGCACGGGCTGACGCAGTTCCGCCTCGCAGAGACCGAGAAATATCCGCATGTCACCTTCTTCCTCAACGGCGGCAAGGAGACCCCGGAGGAAGGCGAGGACCGCTTCATGCCCAAGTCGCCCAAGGTGGCGACCTACGACCTGCAGCCCGAGATGTCCGAGCCCGAGATACCGGCCGATCGCGCACCGTTGCGGATCATCTGTTTCGGGGCGCACCCCGACGACGCGGAATACAAGAGTGGCGGATCGGCCGCCCTTTGGGCCTCGATGGGGCACAAGGTCAAGCTCGTATCGGTGACCAATGGAGACATCGGGCACTGGAGCATGTCCGGTGGGGCATTGGCTAAACGCAGGACTGCCGAGTCCGCCAAAGTCGCCGAGCGATTGGGCGTCGCCACTAAGTAGCCGAATTTCAAAATTGTAATTCTACAAAGGCGATATCTCTCACTTAAGGTCCATTTGCTTAAACAGCATAAAAAACATGACTTGATTTAACAGACAATTGTTGAAATTGATGGGTTATTTGAACAATAAGAAAAATTTTTTGTCCGACATCCCATCAAACGTGGTAAGAAGCATCCAAAAGCTAAGGCATGGAAAAAGTGTTGAAGGGGTTGCATAATGAGAGCACGCCAAGCGTGCCCGATTTATTGTCGCCCTTACCTAGCCCGCCAATCGGTGCGTTCGTCAGCATCACACCAACCGACTACGGGAAAATTCCTGTTTCCGGCAAACTAGTAGCGGCCAATTCCGAGGAACTCGTTATCGAGCGCCAGGACGAACAAGTCGGTCACGTGATGACACATTTCCCCCGCGTAGGTTTCGAGATCAAGGTGGAGGGATAACTGGCTCTAGAGCTGCGCGGCCACACGGCCCCCGTGGCGAAAGCGGAGTTCCATCCCGACGGGAGCCTCGTCGCCACGGCGGCCAACGAGCCCTCGGCCCGCCTGTGGGACGCGGCGACCGGCGCGGTCGTCGCGACGCTCACGCACTCCGCTCCAGTGACCGACATCGCGTTCGATCCCATGGGGAACCGGCTCTTGACGACGGCGCGCGACGGCACGGCGATCCTCTGGTCGCCCCGCGCCGTGATGCCGGTCATCAAGCGCTTGCCCGACAAGCCCTATCGTTGGCGCATCGATTCCGAGCCACTGGGACGAATTGCAAACAAGGAGAAAAAGCTGCCGGCGCGCTACATCACCAAGGATGGCTTCGGCATTACCGCAGCGGCACGGCGTTATCTCGAGCCGTTCATCAAGGGCGAGAATTATCCTCCTTATATCAATGGCTTACCAAAGGTCGCAAAGCTGAAAAGAACAGGCCAAGCTCATCCAATCAAAAGGGTTTGTTCTTTTCCGGATCGGGAAGGATGGCAAGATCACCCATGCCCAGCATATCAAACGTTCAGAAAATGGCAACCCGAAATACAAAATCAAATTTAAAGCATACCCCTCCAGTAATGACCAATATGTTGTCATCGTCAGGGACCCGCTGATTGATGGCAATACTGCTGTAAATGCCTTCAAAATTGATGGCAACACTATCTAAAAAAAATCCAAGTTTAGTTTTTGGTTTCTCTCAAGGTAGCATCTTGAATAAAAGTCTTTTTCCCGGAATCACTGGGTGGTTTGCTTAGACAACAGTATTAAGGGCATTTTATATTAAATAATTCTGACACATCTAGTTTAATCCAGTACGTATTAACACTAATTTTCAATTAAACTGAGCCATCAAAAAGAAAATATTTTTACTGGATTCCTAATGAGGCAGGCCCGTCAGAAACAGGAATGCCTGGCCGGCCAGTTTCGCCTCGACCATGCCGAAGCCGAACAGCGCCACATGCATGAGCCAGATATTGATGATCATGAACCGCGCGGGCCGCCGCCAGCCGCCGAGCATGGTCATGGTCAAGGAGCCGAGCAGCGCGCCGCCGGCATAGGACGCGACGAGATGGCCAAGGCCGTTCTCGTCCACCAGATAAACCTCCTTGGCGACATAGGATGTGTTCATCAATGCAGGGGCATCGAGTCACTACTTTCAAAGAACAATTAAAAAGAATCGGGAAGCATCAGCGATGCATACGAAACAACCCAGGCAAGCCCATGAACCATGACACCAGCTAGTAATCCCCAAAAGCTATGGCTTTCACCCTTTCGAACGACACCGCTTAAAAGTGCAGAGCCAATGGCCAAGAACCAAAGCGGCCAGTACCAGCTTTGCTCAGCGAACCATGACGCAAAAAACATCACAATTTTGCTCTTCCTAGCCATAAACCGTTTGAAAAGTGCTATAAAAGCTAATAGAATTGCGAACAGTCCTGAAAATTTTCATAGACCAACCCAGATCAGTTGCAATTAGAATATTTCATCACATGTGGTGCAAAAAACACTTCACAAGGGAAAGATGGCTTTTTAACGAAAACATATCTTTAGTTTTCAATGGAACCTAGAACAAGAACCACGACTGTATACTACGGTACTACGGCTGTAGCAGGCCCAACCGTTCGAAGGCGGGCCTTGACTACCACGCATGGTACCGTGGGGTACCATAATATGTATTACGCCCTTGAAAGCGGCGTACGTCCTTACTTTGTACGTCCGTGCAAGCAAGTCAATCTTGCGGGACCCGAAATGGTAATTTGCGCTATAGGCGGAAGTGTCTCTGCCCCATACTTTTACGGGTAGGTCGATCAAAACTTGGCTCCTCTCTAATAAATGCGCATGTTATTTTTGTAACAAATGATTTGTCTTAGGTAATCTTTAAAGTTGCTTTATGTTAGTTTTGAATTAGTGTATATCACTATTGTTAATAATACTAACATTAAATAAATCATATAATACAAGACATGTAAAGTTCCAAAAAGGTAAGCCAACTTTAAACATACTTTCAAAAGAAAATTGGAGCTCGGAGAAAGGACCATCTCACTGACATCACGTATCAGCTTAATGACTCCCGTCCCGATGCGCTGACCAATTGCGCGTCCTTCGACAAGCGTCGTACCGGATTCCTGCAGCTCATAGCTTTCGGATATATTGGCTTCGGTGCGGCTTTCAACAGTCTCCGGTCGTGCCTGAACGATATAGAGCTTGTTGTCTTCGCCATCGAGTGCCCATTCGATATCCATCGGCCGGGCGTAATGTTCTTCAGAGACAAAAGCCATAGCAAGAAGAAATGAAATCACTTTATAAATATGTATGTCCTCGTATCCATGTGTTCTGTTCTATGTCACGTGTTGTCAAACTATCTTGTTGTAATCATCTCACTTTTTGAGTTTTTTAGTTTTTATGGATATTCACATTTGTGTTCATCATAGATTACATAGTATTCAAGCATTCGTCAAGATATCATATTATTATCGTTAATTCAGTTGTTTCCATCTCATTTCTACATTTCTGAATTTAAAAGACAAATCAAATCTTGGTCTGGAAAAACCTGCCACTGCCGATTATGTCAAAACTTTTGTTCCAAACTTAGGCTTTATCTGATTTTAACTTTGATTTATGGTTTTTATACTGAAGGTATTTCAATTTTGTAAATTTATTGTATCTACTATTTTACTACTTTTAACCGTTCATGTATATTTATGTATATTGTAATTTTTAGAGGACGGTCGAATAGGCAATGGCAATACCGTAGTCGTTGTTCTCGACCCGTCCGATGATGTAGCTGGTCGCCATATCGTATTCCGCGCTGACCAGGAAAATGACGGCGCTGATCGCGGTCATGGCGCGCACGAAACTGAATACCAGCGCTGCGAGGATCGCAGGGCGCAACAGCGGCAGGACGATCCGCCTGTAGGTGCCCCAGCTGTTGGCGCCGAGGGTCAGCGACGCAATCGCCGCGCGGGCGCGGTCGCGCAGCCCGAGCGCACTGGCCCATTCGCTGTCGCCCGCGGCGCCATGGAGTGCCTCCCTGATCGTTATAACAACCGCGCCACGACGCGGGAACCAACTGTCAGCGCGCAGGATCGAGCGTGAGCCGCGAATGGCCGCCGGCAGCAATGGCGCGCCGCTGGCTGCTGCGAGTTTGAATGCGCCCAGGTGGAATGGCAGTACGCCCGGGGGCATGACCCTACTCTACTTAAAGGCCGTGGTCACAAAATAGTTGCGTGTGCCATCGGTTAGCAATTCTAGTCTCAAAACATTTGCCCTGTGGGCGCGGGGCCTAAGGAGTCTGGCTGAGACTTAATTGGCTTTTTCTCTTTTTCCGACATATTATAAATCCTGGCGTATAAAGACAGCGGAGAGGCAAGGGAAAGGCTTTACTGAAAAAAAGAAGGATTTGATTACACCCTGTGAATATTCATTACGAAACAGTGTCAATCCATTTCTTCTTCACTGCCGGAAAAATATTCTAAGGGGAGATTGACCCTGTCGTACTCGTAATACCTGTTCTACTAACAATCATGTTCAGCCTCTGGTTAAAAAATTATCCGCAGATCTAATTCAAAATTTTAAGAA